>CM033691.1:10131504-10600667 GCA_019514585.1 Dendrobium officinale | reverse complement strand
TGCCCACTAGCCATCCAGAAGACCTGCTCATTCCCTCGAGGGAAGGTGTCGGGACAAAATTACTTTTCCGAAGTCAAGTACCGATTGAAGGATGAAGACGTTGAATAAATGACAGAGGCTTGGGCGAGGAAGAGGAATCAGTTAGCCTTTTCAAGTCGTTCTTCATCATTGCTCTCATTCTAACCACGGGAAGGCCGATAGGAGCCTTGCCATTGCTCGAATGATATGAGCTGCTCGGTGCCGGATTCTGATGGCTCCAGCTCCCATCACATCGCAGTGGTTAATTACCGTTCTTTGGCTATCGTTATTTTTTCCTTCTCGCTCAGCTACTATTCTTAGATGTTTTGTTAAGTTCCTTGAAAATCAGGTTTTTCATTTTTCTTAAGCTTTTTCTAATGAAGGAATGCATTAGAGTAAGAAGTGATTGTTTTGATATGGTGACTGTGCGATTTGATCAAGTCACTCTGTGTTCTCGTCTCATTCTCTCTTCTCGCCAGAATTAGTGAAATATATGAAGCAATTGTTTGATGTTTATTTTTTAATAACGGTATTTGAGATTAATGGTGAAAAACCTTTCAAGTAAGTTGTTACAAAACTCTTTGTTGTTTAAATGAGCGTGCATATTCATTCAACCTCAGTTGGGACATTAAGTGCAACTATTTAAGCCAGCACTGAGAATTTCGAGCTGACATTGAATTATCATATTTGGCTTTGTTACTCCGTCTTTTGTTGTTCTCGATTGTTCATGTAGAATGATACATATGTTTCTTGTTATACTTCTGCACATTATTCCAAGTTTACACAACAGGAGCGTGTTTGCTTATTCACTTTCAGTTTTGTTGTGGTAGTGATATATGTTTCTATAATCTGCTGATGCAATTTTATGATTACATATTGCATTCAGGTGTTCATTTTTATTTGAAAAAAAAAAAAAAAGACTGGAAGACTTGGAAGTTACATTTTATGAGGAATTGAGTTGTAGCGTTATTTATAAATGCAGGATATGTAGCTGTTTTAGGTAAGCCAAATGTAGGAAAGAGTACTCTTTCGAACCAAATGATAGGGCAGAAGCTCTCCATTGTTACGGATAAACCTCAAACTACAAGACATCGAATACTTGGTATATGTTCAGACACTGATTATCAGGTATTGGTCTTTCTTGACCTGATCTTTTTGATTGAGTTTCTAACAATCTCAATATCTTTTTCCTTCAATTTTCAGTCTAGTATTTGAACTTATGGTTAGTTTGCAGATCATACTATATGATACACCTGGTGTCATTGAAAAGAAAATGCACAAGTTAGATTCTATGATGATGAAGAATGTTCGAACAGCTGCAATTAATGCAGATTGTGTGCTTGTTGTTGTTGATGCTTCTAAGGTTCCTAAGAAGGTATACATTCTACTGTTAAAAATGTGATGGTAAATAAAGCTTGAAATCACAATGCTCATAATTCACCTATTGGTATTTTTTAGATTGATGAGATTTTTGAAGAAGGTGTTGGTGCTCTCAAAGACAAAGTTCCTATTCTCGTAGTGTTGAATAAGAAGGATCTAATTAAACCTGGGGAGATTGCTAAGAGGCTTGAGGTAGCACCAACAAAATGTTCATGATTTTTAAGCACTAAGACTATAAATCTTGGTGTTACGATGAACTGTGATGGTTGAAAGCTTTTTTATTATTTTGAAGTTTTTAATTTTCTCATTTATTGCTGTGTATGATTTCATGGTTTAAAGCTGTCATATGCTACAGTGGTATGAGAAATTCACATTTGCTGATGATATCATACCTGTGAGTGCAAAATATGGACATGGAGTGGATGATGTCAAGGATTGGATCCTTTCGAAACTGCCCCTGGGACCGGCTTATTATCCCAAGGTACAAATGCTAATGATGATGCAATAAAGACATGCTTGTTTTGATGTATGATCAGATATCACATGCTCATCTCCACTGATTCTTCTTTTATTTATTGGCAAAGCTCTCTACTTCCACAATTGAATGTTTCTATAATTTTCTTTTACGGTTCTGTAACTAGTAATAGATGTTCAGCAACCTCTATTATTTGATGGTGAATTTAAACCATTGTTTTCATTCTACATATCAATGAGTCCATTGTCCATGCCTTGGACGCTTATACAATTTAGTATGTCTATTGATGCAATCAAAACTTGTTGCTAATCAGCAACATGACCGGAAGAAGCCTCTCATATATGGCATATGTTGGGACCCATGTTTTGCAATGATTGTATGCGACATAATTTTTGTAGAATTAGCATCATAACAGGACATATGATATTGTCCTCACCTAGCAACTACAAAGTGCGAGAAAGAGAACTAAGAACGCACAAGAAAAATTTCTATGGAATTATATAACCTTAACCCAAAAATCTTCTTGGAAAAAACATGCAGGCAAAAATAATTGTCTTATATATCACGGGAATATCATTGTTGAATGCAATTTTGTTTTTCTACATCTCTGCTGTCTATTATATGCACAGGAGAATCTTAGAATGAGCTTTGTGGTGGCTATTTGTCGCCCTTAACTCAAGTCTGGTTTAGTATAGGTAGAGCCATTTTTTAAATTTGTACTTTGGGCAAGTTGATAGCATGACTGGGTTTATTTGAACTGATCCAATCCAGTTGAGAAGAAAAACAACGTGGGATTGTGATTGAGAAATTATGAAAGATGAGATGGTTTGTGATCTATCCACCTCCTTATGCTTCTCTGCTATCTTCAATAAATGTGCAACTCCTGATGGTGATTGAAGTCAAAGGAAACAATATCTTGTTTTCCATATTTACTTTTCACCTTTTTTAAGGTCATGGTTATGTGTTTTGTCAAGCAAAGCAGGGCTTTGGATTTTAAGGGCAACCAGGTAGCGGGAGAGGAAGACATTATTCAGTATCACAATTATATATGGAGTTTATGAATGGATAACAATGCTTTTTTACGAGTAGTGATGTGGGTGGGAGAAAGTGATTTGTCTGTAGGCCAATTTAGTGGAGCGGCAATGATTGTGGAGGTAGAATATGAAGGTTTAGGCTGATAGTTTTCATTTTTTGGGTTATTTGTTTCTTTTTTAGCATTGGAGTAGTGTTTTTTATCAATAATTTGGAACAAAGGTGATTTCAACTCTACTTTGTTTAGAGAGAGTACTATTAGTAAGTGTGAGATCTCGATGGTATCAACTGTATATGCTATAATTAACCTTCTGCTAATAATAACTGTAAATACATGTAATTGATTAGTATAGATGCATATATTTGTCTTTTTGGAATACATTATAGATTCCTAGGATTGATTTGATTGTTGAAATCATTTGAACAATGTATTGTATTATACCTTATACTTTGTATACAATGAGAATGACCATCTAGAAGAGGGCAAGTAATTTGATTGATATGGCATCAAAGACCACAATTTTAAGTCCTCGTCTATCTGAGAGCATTCTTTCTCATCCTCCAATATACGAGGTGCCTCGTCGCAAGCAGATCATTCTATAGTGTCTTTTCTTGCTAAGAGCTTCTCGTTTGGTCTACAGTCGTTGAGAGAGCTCATTCGAGAGATTGCTGCTCTCCTTTGAAGGTGCAAATATAGTTTTTGCTTGATTATACTGCCGTTGTCAGGTTCCAAGTTCTGGATGAGAAAAGTGGAGGGTTGCGTTAGGTATTCAACATCCAACGTAAAACTTGTCGAATAATCATGACATGAATCCTTTAAAAAATTGTGTTAATGCTAGTGCGTCCCCTGGAAGCGACGCGCTGTATGGCCTGAATACAGCGACAAGTTTGCAAGGGCCACTGCACCGACGTCGAGTGCAGTGGTAAATAGGCAAGGGTTCCCATATTAAGGATGAATGTGGTCAAATAAGTTAGTCCATGAAACTAAAATAGGATAAGAACTTAGAAAATAGGCTCCCTTATAGGGAAATTAAATGAATTAATATATATTATGATTCTTAGGATGATAAATATTCTGTGCATTCAAGAAACTAAATGAGTTGGAAAAGAGATTGATAGTTTAAGATATAAACTATAGTATTCGGGTATGAGTCGTATTATAAATGATGTAGGTGTGATTATAGATAAGAGTTAATATTATAAGGATGATGTTATATAAATTAACATAATTGAAGATAGAATTATAGCTTTAAAGATTATTGTTGATGCTAAGATTGTTAATATTATAAGCGCTTATGTTCCTCAAGTAGGTTTGGATATGAATTCAAAATTAAAATTTTGAAATGACTTAGAAGAATTAATATAAAAGATACCTCTTGAAAAAAGGGTTTTTATAGGAGGATATTTAAATGGACATGTTGGTAGAGAGGTAGATTTTAAAAGCATTCTTGGTGGCAATGTGCTTGGAACGACAAATGAAGGTGGTAAGATCATATTAGATTTTTCTTTAGCTTATGATTTTTTAATAACTAATACCTTATTTAAGAAAAGAGATGAGCATCTTACCACTTATAAAAATGGATATAATAAAATGCAGATTGATTATTTTCTTATAAGAAAATTAGATTGTTTAAATTGCAAAGATTGTAAAGTTATTGCGAGTGAAAATTTATGCACCAAATATTGATTACTAGTTTTGAACTTTAAGATAAAGAGCCAGAAAATAAAAATAAATTAAAACGATTTTCTAGGATTAGATGAAGGGCATTTAAAGAATATTAACAAAAGTATTTTTGAGAGTAAGATTTTAGATCTTAAGATTTTTTTTGTGCATATGCTAATGTTATGTGGGCAGTAGGAAAAAATGGCTAGTGATATTAAGATTATTACAAAAGATGTGCTTGGAGCTTCGAAGGAAAAATCTCCTAATAGTAAAAATAGTTGGTGGTGGAATTCAAGTATGCAAGAAAAAATACAAAATAAAAAGATTTGTTATAAAAATTAGTTTAGATGTAAAAAATTTGATAATTAGGAAAGCTATAAAGAGGCTTGTAAGGAATCTAAGAAAATTTTTTTCAATGCAAAGAGCTTAGCTTTTAATGATTTATATAATATATTAGATACTAATGAGGGAGAAAGATATATGTATAAATTAGCCAAACAAAGAGATATGAGTAGTAAGGATTTTGTTCAAGTGAAGTGTATTAAGAATGAAGATCAAAAGTATTTTTCTTAGAAGATATTCAACAAAGGTGGATGAGATATTTTGCTTAACTTTTTAATAAAAAATATGAAAGTACGATTGACTTTAGTGACCTTAGCACTCTAAATGAAAATAAAGATTTTTGTTTTTATCAGTGTATTAGTAAAACCGAAGTTAGAGAGGCTTTAAAGAAAATGAAGTGTGAAAAAGTTGTTGGACCTAATGATATTCCAGTAGAGATGTGGAAATGCTTAGAAGATGAAGGAACTTCTTGGTTTACTAAACTTTTTAATATTGTTTTGAAGACTAAAAAGATGCTAGATCAGTGGAGAATGAGTGTGTTAATTCTTATTTTTAAGAATAAAGGTGATGCACATGAGTGTGCGAATTATAGAGTAATTAAGTTAATGTGTCATACTTTAAAACTTTGGGAGCGAGTTATGAAGCGTAGGTTGCGGCATGAGACTAATGTTTCTCAAAATCAATTTGGATTCATGCCGGGTAGGTCTACTATGGAAGCCATACATTTATTAAGAGGTTTGATGGAGAAATATAGAGAGAATAAGGAGGATCTACATATGATATTTATTGATTTACAGAAAGCATATGATAAAGTTACAAGAGAATTGCTATGGATAGTTCTTGAAATGAAATGAGTTAATAATGCTTATATTCAAATCATTAAAGATATGTATGCAGGAGCTAGTACTTGTGCTCAAACACAAGTGGTTTGACTAAGTATTTTCCTATTTCGTTTGGATTATATCAAGGATCAGCCTTAAGTCTATATCTTTTTGCTTTAGTCATGGATGTTCTCACTAGACATTTGCAAAAGGATGTACCTTGGTGTATGCTTTTTGATGATGATATTTTTCTTGTTGATAAGACTAGAGAGGGAGTTGAAGATAAACTTGAATTATGGAGGTCAACCTTAGTGTCTAAAGGTTTTCGCTTGAGTAGATCTAAAACGGAATATATGGAGTGTAATTTTAGTAATAATAGACCTAGTGAGGGGATTGTGACTTTGGGCGATCAAGTCATTAATAAGAGTTCTCGTTTTAGATATATTGGATCTATTGTTCAGAGTGATGGTGAAATAGATGGGGATATTATCAGCAGAATTCAAGTTGGATGGTTGAAATGGTGGAATGCATTGGGCTTGTTGTGCGATAGAAAAGTCCCCCTCAAACTTAAGGGAAAATTTTATAAGTTGGTGGTGAGACCTGCAATGCTTTATGGTGCCGAATGTTGGCCATTAAAAGAGAAGTATAATACTAAGTTAAGTGTTGCAGAGATGAGGATGCTTATGTGGATGATAGGCTTTACCCTTAGAGATATGATACGAAATGAGCATATACAAAGATTAGGTTGGAGTAGCTCCAGTGGAAGATAAGATTAGAGAGAATAGTCTTAGATGGTTTGGTCACATTAAACGGAGACCTTCCGATGACCCGGTTAGGAAAGTCGAGGTATTAGATTTGACTTATGTTAAGAAATGTATAGTTAGACTTAAAAAGACTTGGTTAGAAAATATTAGAAATGATCTTTCTTTATTAGATTTAAATAAGAATTTGACTTTTAACAGGACACAATGGTGAAAAAGGATTTATGTAGCCAACCCCACGTAGTGGGACAAAGGCTTGATGTTGTTGTTGTTTTATATTGCCAATTGCTCTCACATCTGGAATGTCCAAAAGATTACATGGACGTCGATCATTCTTGGCATCGATCTCTTTTGGTATCGATTTCTTTGCCTACAACATCGCTTAATTTTTTTCTCTGCATGCTCTCCTCCAAAAGTGTTAAAGATCTCTCGGCTCAATAATCTTTTGACTCAACACTCACTAATCTGATTTTTCATGCAACCACAATTTATTTTCTGTTGGCTATCATCTCTTTATGCTCGTTAGGCGACTTAGTAAAAGTGTATCATGTTAACCATGCCAATCAATTGGTTGATTTTTTCTGTGTGTATACCTCACAAAAAAAAAAAAAACTATTCTACATGTGAATTCAATCTCGACTGTTCATTATGAGAAAATAATTATGGAAGCACCGAAGCACATTGGTGGTATTCATCTTGCCAGTGGCGGAGTTAGAAATTTTTCATAGAGGGGGCCTAATTTTTTTTTTAAAATCCCCTTAACTTTTTTATCTGGGCTTGGTACCAGCATTGTCCGTTTTAAAAAATTTTGTTTAAAAAACAAAGTACTAGATATAACATGAAGTACTAAATTTAATAACTAAAAATTTTGAAAAGGAAGCAGCAAACTCAGCAAAACTTATAAACAAAACTTAAAATTAACTCAGCAAACTTATAAATTAAAAAACAATAGAACGAAAATAAAACAAAACCTGCAAATAAATAAGTTGTGAATGTAAACAGCATACTCAGCAAACCAATGGAAACCACTTCAATTAATAGAAATTGATTTGAGAAAACCTGTTCGCAATCGAAAAAAAACTTGCTTCCGACTTCCTTAAATATGAAATTTGTAGAATACAAAAAACACTCCATTCAGATTCCAACCAATTGCAAAGTAAGGGTATGCAATTTGTAAAGTCAAACTAACATAAGGACAAATTTATCAAGCATAGAACAAAAAATGCCATAGGTTAAACTTGAATCAAATACAACCGTTGGCCATAAATATAGTTAATAAAAAGCAAGACATCTTTTTACGGTACTCTACATACTTAAAATCATAAGGAGAAAAATTGCGTGAACCTTACCTTTGCTGATTATTCTGCAGCTGAAAGCCGTTTGCTAATGACAAATCAGAGAACTGAAGCAAGAAGTTTGCCGACGACGGGATCAACCTCCAACCCTATGTACAAATTTCGGTCCTTCACACAAAATGATACCTAGCGAGGCTGAGGACATATTGAGGGCGTAATTAGGGAAAATATGTTATTAAAGTAAAAAAGTTAATTAATGTGCCCGTGGTGTGGAACCTGCAACAAAATTTTGCTAGAACACACCCTCCAAATCCCAATCGAATGAGGGATGTACGACGAACGGAATAGCTGGCAGAGGCAAGGGACAAGGGCGACACCGACACGACGAATACTAGTGCCTGTGCGCCGCGACTCGCGAGAAGCGAGAGCTTTAAGCCGGAAAATTTAGGGTAAGCACTGAAACGAACAGCCAAAACGGGATTTTTTTTTTTCGCGTAGGGGGCACGTGCCCCCGCGGGACCCCACTTATATCCGCCGTTGCATCTTTCTCTTTTTGAATTTTCAAAATTGGCTCAATGGCAAATCAATGTTGCAGGAATTATGACATTGATCCCAGGATCTGTTGAGGAGATTACACTTAAACCAGGGCCATATAAGACATCTAAAGATACGTGGGAGTATTTACAAAAAGGGAAAATATCCAAAAATAGTCTCCCGACCATTTATGTGTCCAATCTAGTCACAAATTATCAAAACTTTCCAATTTAATTTCTTGATTATATGAAATTGATTCTAGAAATCTTGCAAGGCTAAATTATGATTAATTTTGTATAGTCGAGAGCTAAATTGCGATTAATTCCTATCTCTAATTTTATCAATTTATATATGAGAATCATTTGAGATTAATTTTGTATAGTCGAGGAGCAAAATCGGAGAAATTTGATGTTGTGGGACTAAATTAGCCATATATGATAGTCAAGGGGCTATTTTACTCTCTTTTCTTATGAAAAGTTAATAATGAGGGTCAACCGGACATTTTCAATTATAACATGAGATTATTAGTTATACACAAGGAGATCTCTTCATCCAAGATTATTTTCTTGGATTTCAAAATTTATGGATTGTATTTGTTGACATGATCTATGCTAAAGGATCTTTTGAATCCCATTCGATTATTCAAGTGGTTCTCGAACAAAACATGAAGGATCAATTTTTGATAGAACTTTATCGTGAATTTGAGGTGACTTGTTCCAATTTGACGAATTATGATCCTTCTCATTCTTTGGATGTGTGTTTTAGAGAATTACTTCCCAAAGAGTAACTTCTTTTGAAGTAAACCATCTTTCTTCAATGGCATAAAATGCATTAGAATGTTGTTACTTATGCAGTCCAGGATAAAAGCAACGAGATGTACTAGGTACAATGCTTAAGTTGCACGGACTATGTATATATTGCTACCAATTGTGCAAAGTATTGTTATTATTGTTAAAAGCCTGTGCACATTATTACGGAATGCACCTAAACATCCTCAAAATAATTAAATAAATTGTTGTTGTTAGTCATGTTGTTGGTTTACTAGCTATGTGATGCAGGATTACTTAGATGCAATGTTATGAGTTTCACTTAGGCTTTGCACAACTCGTTGATTAGAATAAGTTTGGATTAAAATTACTAGCAATTATCCACGGCGAGTCAAACAAAGAGGGAGTTAATCTTGTATAGGCTAGATCACATGCGCTAAGTTTTGAACATTCAAGATAGTCAAGAAAAATAAAGCAATGCAACATAGTAGTTTCAAGTTAATCCCTAATCTAACAATGAGACATAGGATGCATAGAAGATTACACTCAATTCCTACAAATGACTAAGTTTGGCAAGAGCAAGTGAAAGAGCTTTCGTGATTACAACCAACCAATTGAGAATTTAGAGTTAAAAGAAATTGGGTACAAGTGGAAAGGAGAAAACCTTTGCTTAAGGAGATGTGGAGATCTTCCACTCTATGCCCTCAAAGTGCTCGTCAATAGATCTCGTCATTCATGGTTGCTTGGAAGTAGAGAGTCAATAACAGTTAATATAATTCTCGAGTAGTAGCAATGATGACTTCCACTTGGCCTCCAAAGAATTCCTGGATATGGTTTTCAAGAATCCTGAAATCTATCAGGTCTTCTTCTCGAATCTGAGAAGAAAATAGCTCTTAATGTAGAGAGGATGGATGGGAAGGGTTCCACGTATGGCTGTGGACAATATGGGATGGGATGTGGAGGAAAAGTGGAAGGAGGAGGGGAGTTACGGATAGCTGAGGGAGAACAGAAGTTGGGCGGCAAACCAGGGAAGAGAAATTAGGAAATCTACTTTATTACCAAAGGGAAAATTAACGCTTAGGCAATAAATTAGTCCAACCAGATGTGGGGAATTTGAAATCCTAAGCAATTTCCTTTGATTTAGGAAATCAAATTGCTGGATATGGCAAGGAGGGGTTATCGGGTAAGAGGGGATTGAGGGAATTTGGAATATTTCCTAAAGCAAAGGGTTGGGTTTTAGGAAAGAGAGACAATCAGGCTTAATCAGATGGGGGAGAAGCCGTTGGCATCCAAAGGGGAAGATGAGTTATGGCAGTAGATTCAAAGCTTTCCAAATCAAGGGAATTCTAATTAAAGGGAAAAGAATTAACCCTTTTTTAATTTAAATTTGATTTGGGCAAGATTGATGACTTTCCAAAAATAGATTTGATATTTTAGGAAAGAATTTGAATTTCAAATCAAGTGCATTTGAATTTCAAAGCCCCAAATATATCCAATCCTAAATTAGGAAATACAATAAAAGTGGCAAGGCGGAGGGGAGGCCGGCGGCTAGTGCTTTGGAACCGGCGGCATGGAAGGTTTGGGTGTGGAGAGGTAGCAGTAGGTTTGTGGGGGGATTTGATGGTTCGGTTAGAGAAGAGAATCCGGCGGCAGGTGGAGTGGGGTACGAGGTCGCCAAAGGGAAAATGAGAAGATAAAGAATACCACGAACCTGGCCGTCTCCAAGGTTGGTGGGTGATCCGGTCTCTCTCTCCTAGGGATCTCTCCAAAGTTCTCTCCAAGAACTCTCACAGGCTCTCAAGCAAAATGCAGGAAACAAATTTCATCATAATCATCCATTGCCTTGAAAATAAAACAAAGGGGCTTTAAATAGCCTCATACAAAAGACTCTAATTGACATGACACAAATGCCCTTAGGCTTACACATGACCACTCCCATACAAAAGGGTACAAAGAGAAAATAAATAAACACACATAAGCAAATAATAAAATGCATGAAAATAAAATACATCGACTCAAAAATATAATGAATCGATCGTGGCCGTAGATCAGCGGCCATGTCGCTGGTAAACTTTCCATGATGATCTGATGTCCCCATCACTATGGATAATTATGCTCTTCTTCTTGAAGTGCTTCAACAAATGATAATTAAAGCCCTATCAGCCTTACGGCTACAAGTTACAGACGTAGGGCTACAAGCTATAGACGCTCTACCTCCATTTTGGCTTGTGGATTCTAGTGCATCGAATCATATGCTGGTTCCTTGCATATTCTTCATAATAGTCAACCATATCATGATCCTCTATTTAAATTTTTTTATTGCAGTTAATTTACCAATTAATGCTATTGGGGAAATTAATTCTTCTGGGAAAGATTTCCTTGTATATTTTAAGCTTTTTACTAATCTTAGTAGGAAAATTAATTGTTAATAACTGTGATATTTGATTTCAGCATTATAGTTGTATTATGCATGATTAGGTGAGAGATAAAATACTGACAAGTGGACCCAAAGTTGAATGATTATTTCCTACTCATGTTTAGCATCTGCTAGAGATATATGTAATTCCTAATTTTGATCAATAAATTCTATTGCTGAGCGGTTCAAACCTGAATTTATATGTGAAAAAGATGTCCAGCACGACGTTACTACTTTTTGACCCAAACCCGTCATCTAAGACCATGCAAAATGATCTACCACTAGAGCTTGGTAGCTAGAATTCGATCATTGTTTTTAGACGATCTTCTAGAATATCTCTTCCTTTAAGTTGGATTGGCTTTTACACTACATTGGCTTTGATTCCCATTCCTTTTTTTGCTCAGAGGTTAGTAAACATGATTGCTAGAAGGAGGCTATGACTGAACAATTAAAGCTCTTGAGGATTGTTTTCCTCCTAATGTTAAAGCTTTTGGTTGTTAATGGGTTTACTCGATCAGGCTTTTTACTTTGATGGCACTCTGAATTGCTATAAGATATACTTAGTTGTCCTTGATAACAATCAAGAATATGGGGTTGATTATGCATATGCTTTTGCTATTGTGGCTAAAATGACTATAGTATGAATAATTATCTCTTTTGTAGTTTCACAAGGATGACCACTTGTCTAAATTGATCTTGAATATCATTCTTCAAGATGATCTTAAGCAGGGGATTAACATGGTTTTTCCACTTTACCGGTTTGCTTCATATCTTTTGGATGTATGCAAACTAAATAGCTCTTTATTTTATTGAAACGGGCACATTATGCTTGATTAGTTAAATTTTGGTTGACCATATGCCATAGTCTTTTAATAAGGCCAATATGACTCAACATTATTCCTTTAGAAAACATTTAGAAGAATTCCTCCTCTTGGTTTATGATAATTTAAAAAATTGTTTTAGGTGCATGCCTCGAGGTGCACCTTAAAGTTCATTCGAGACTTAAATATTAATTCGCTTGCACACATATAATTGTTGGAGCATATAAGAAGTACTAGATAAAGTTAAAAATAAATGTGTTGAATTTTTAAAGAAGTATGCCATTGCCAAAGAAATGACTCAAAAAAATATGGAAGAGATGATTGATAATAGTTCTTATTTTAGTTTCCAACTAGATGGTTGTAGTAGTTGAAGTCATTTGCTTTCTTCCACTGGAGGAACCCGGGGCTAATTGATATATTTGTAGTGAATGTGTATGAAGATGAGAATATTAACTCCAAGCAATTCGTCTTCTATCTTTTGCAAATGAACATAAAAATAAAGTATTTTTAGATATTGTGATGAATGAGGCGAATAATGAAATAGCAAGAGATTTAGAAGGACAAGAATATGTTTATAAATAAATATTTGAAATTATGCATGAAAAATGGGATTGTTAATTACATCAATATTTGTATGCTACTTCATATTATTTGAATGTCTAATTTCATTATGATAAGGAGCTTCATATGAATAAGGAGGTTACGATTGGCTTATATTCATGTATGGATAGATTTGTCCTTGAGACTATCTTAAAGCAAATGATGAACTTTATGATTTTCATTTAAATAATATAATGTTTGGATTTAAAGTAGCTCAAACATGCTACAAGATATGCTCTCTTGGTAAATTTACATTCATCTGTAATTTTAAATTTAAAATATTATGTTTAAACTTTCTACTTTAATATATATCAATAATTTCTTTTTTATTTTATTATAGAGCATTGATGAGCACAATTTGAAGATGATGTGCCTGTCTTTATGTAAGATATTTTCAGCACATGTTTTTAGCTTTACTTGTTCAGGTTTTTTATGTGAGGAAAATTAGAGCACTATCAATCACGTTCATACAAAGAGAAGGCATTAATGGCTATAGGTTGAATGAACAAGTTGGTTTATGCAATAGGTAATAAAAAATGAAAGATAGACACATTAAATTATAGAGGCAATGAATTTGTGACGATTAAATGGATCTTTTGGTTGTTGATGATATACTATTTGATGATAAATCAATATATCAAACAAATAGCGAAAGATTTAAAGTTAAAGATGATGGAATGACCATTAATAATGAGTAGAATGAAGATATCACTACTAACATTAAAAAAGCTATTGAATTGGGAGCAACTTCTACTTCATAGTCATTTAAAAGAAGCAATGTTAATTTAATGCAATGTTAATTCAGGCTTAAAAAAATAGAATAAAAGGTAAAATCATAATATATTACTTTCTTGTGTTATTAATTTATTGTTTTTAGATGAGACTGTATTTAATGCAATGTTAATTGATATAGAGAGTAAGAAAAAATATTATAATTGAAAAATATTTTGAAAATGATAATGAGACAATCTGAGGATGATAAAAATATTACATTTGGGCACTCTTGATTGTTGTTGTGTATTTATGTTCAAATTATTTATTTTGAATTTGTTGTGTATTGTTGTTCTCCTCACTTTGATTAGATAAAATACCTCGATTCCCGATTTCATCTTTTAAAACATTGATTTATGTTGATGAAATTATTATTATTTCGATAGATTTGTCACTTATAAGTCATTTCTAGCAATATCTTCAGACTGCATTTCATTTGGTAAATTTTGGTGCTCTTACTTAGGTTTGGAAATTCATATTAATCTCTTTAGCATTTTTATGGGCTAATATCTGTACAATATTTGATTTTTTTCGGATGGCCTTCAAAATACATACCGTACGGATACTGCATTATAGGTGAGCACAATTTATTGTAATGAGAAAGGTGATCAGGCCCCTAATTTTATTGTATTTCCACGGTTTGTGGGCAAGTTGAATTATTTGACAATTACTTGACTTAATATTTCCTTCGCAGTTTAGCAAGTTAGTCATTTTGTTCAAACTCCACCATTTACTTTTAGCTGCTGTTCGTTGAATAATTCTATACCCTAATGGGATATCAAAATGTGGCTTGTTCTTTACACAATTCTTTTCATCTTATGACATATAGTGATGTTGGTTAGGCTGAGTGCATAGTCAGTTACGAGATGGTGTGTATTTCTAAGTGGCTCTTACACACACACAAAAAAAAAAAAAAAAAAATCTGTGTGGCTTTTTGATTTTATGGAAAAGTTAAAATTGAATTTGTGGTCTAAATTATTTATGGAGTCTTAATGCTGCACTAGGTTTGCCAACTGTTCTGAGATATCTAGTTTTATGGTCTTCTATTTGAATTTAGTTATTCTTAGAATAATCCTACTCTTCATTCTGACAATATCAGTGCCATTTAAATTGCTGCTAACTTCTCTATCATGAGCACAAAAAAACATATTGCAGTTGACTTTCATTCATGTTCGGAAGCTTTTGACACTCATTTTAGTTCTCTTCCACTCATCTTACAAACTTTTAGCTTGCTGATATATTAGTGAAGGCCATGACATGACAATAACATCAATCTCTTGCTGACAAATTGATGCTTAAAAAAATTAACATGAATTTGAGTGGAGATATCAACTATATATGCCAAAATTAACTCTGTTAATTATGACTATAAAATGTGTAATTAATTATATATTTTTCTTTTAGGAATTCCATCATAGATTCCTTATTAGGCTTAGATTTGATTGCTGAAATCACTCAAATATTGCATTGCATTATACCTATTACTTCTTATATAATGAGAAGAACAGTCTAGGTGAGGGCTAGTCATTTGATGGACAGATGGGACATTATTTTTATATAGTAATTGTTAGGGTGAACCAACTAATAACTAACATCTTACTTCTTATGAGGGGCTAAACTGAAAGAATGATACATTTCTTCATTTTATGCTGAATGATTTGTGAAGATGGCTCTTGAAGCAATAATGAGATGCGCGGATGGAAATAATATGATAGATGGGACTTAGAGATACAGAAGCTCCTCCTAGATAAACCCCCTGCACCACTACTTCTACCTGCTCCTTTATAAGAACTCCGTATCTAATTTTACTATATTTCTAGAGCTTTTATGTTGTTTGTTTTTCTCAATTATAGGACATAGCCAGCGAACACCCTGAAAGATTCTTTATTGCAGAAATTGTAAGAGAAAAGATCTTTATGCAATATAGAAACGAAGTGCCCTATGCATGCCAGGTAAATCTACAGAGCTGCTTTCCAGTCTTCTTGAACATGTTGCTTTTCAAAATGCTCCTGTCACTTTGGTTATTTTAAAAGAATGTTTCTCATTTGTGTCCTTACTCATCCTACAGGTGAACGTTGTCAGCTACACTAGCAGGCCTAATGCAAAAGACTTTATTCAAGTTGAAATTGTTGTTGAGAAAAACTCGCAAAAAATCATCCTCATTGGGAAGGTGCTCTTCCATGTCAAGTCTATTTTAGGTTTCTATTGTTATTCAATAAAAGTTGATAAGTGATATTTTATTGTGTTTTAGGGGTCTATTTGTGATGTGAAACTACTAGGAGTTACCTTTAGAAATTAGAAAGACAATTGAATAAAGCTTTGCTCATGAAAATTTACCACTAGCACATAAAAGAAGATTATGAATATGAAGTAATCAACTTGCTTAGGCCAAAGAAGTGCAATAGAAATTAACCAAACAATTCCCTCAAAGTTCAAGGCAAGAGTAAATGCTAAGTACACATAACATAATCCAACGTTTAACAACGAGAGGTTCACCTCAAAGGCCTTCACACTCAACTACTTGTAGGCTTTAGCGGAGAAAGATGAACCATATGAAGAAAGCTATTACCACTAGGAAGACGGCGTTGAAGACCTTCGTTGGTGGAGCGGTAGCCAGTGGAGATGAGGGTGGTGGCTGGCCGACGATGATCCAATCGTAGTCTTGGAATTGATCGTCTACGACGTCCACGAGAGTAGGAAGGATGCGATTCAGATAGTCTTCCACAGTGTTGTCGGAGCTAAATCCGACGTCGAAGAACGGTGAACGGGGGATGTGGATGTCGCCGTAGATGTCGAACACCAATCCGCGGTCAATCTCGGGATCTGCCATGCATTCTTGCCGGCGTTGAAAGAACACCAATAAGGAGAGGAGATATGAAGGGGTGAGGGAGAGCACTTGTGGTTTGAGAGGAAGGAAGAGGGAGAAGAGAGGGGCGGCGGGATTTCCAAGAGGAAAGGGGGAGGGCCGGCGGGTTCAAGGGAAAAGCAGGCTAGGGTTTGGGGAAATTAGGTTTGGGTGGAGAGTTTAGAGATTTAATAAAATATGAATTTAATTTCAGATTTGATTAAATTTGGAGGGAAATTTGATTTGAATTTTGAATTTAAAATCAAGGGAATTAAGGCATTGAATGAGGGATTAAAGAGGAGAGCCAAGGAGGGGGCCTATGGCTTGTAGAGAGAGAGGGAGGGGGTTTTAGAACTAATCCTGAAATTTAATTTTAGGATTTGGAAAATTTGGGGGAAGAGTTATTTGAAATCAACTTTTAATTTCAAATGGAGTGGGGGAATTAATGTAGCATTCAATGGGGGAGAAGCTCCATGTGGCCGGCGGGTTCAAGAGGGAGAGAGGGGGTGTGGGAGTGAATTATGAGCCTTCCAAATTAGCTCATACGCATTAGGAAGCTTGATTATGAGATCCAATTCAATTTGAATTTCAAATTGATTTGGATTTGAAAACTGTCCTAATTTGGCTTTTGACAAATTTGGAAATTTTGAAACTCAATCAATTTGAATTTCAAAATTTGGACAATTGGGGAAAAAAGGGGAAGAGGCCGGCGGTTGGAGGTTGGGGAAGAGGTGGTGGAGGGGTGGCCGGCGACTATGGGAAAGGCCGGCGGGTTGGCTCCTTTAGATGGTTGGCGGGATGAAGTTGGGGCTCAGATTGAGGATAATCGGGATGAGGATTTGGGTTAAGTGAGGATGAGGGGAAACACAAATAAGATAGAACAAACTTAACCACGAGCCGCGGACTCTTCCAACGACTGGTGGGCCTTGCAATTGCTCCCTTTGAGTCCTCTCCCTTCTCTAGCTCTCATGCAAGAAGAAGAAGAAACAAAACAAAATTTTCATTCAAATATTCATTAACCCATTACAACATATGAGACCACTATATATAGGTCTCCACTCATGAAAAGAAAAAAAAGTACGAAATTGTCCTCTGGGCTACAATAACAAAACAACTCCCCAAAGGGGTAAAAATGGAAAACAGTAAATAACTAAATAACACATCATGAAAGCTGAATCAAAAGTAGAGGCACTGAATCGTGGCTGTAGATTTGCGATTCCTCCGTCGATAAACATGTCGGTAGCATCTGTCGATGTTCTCATCAATTTGATTGCAAGTGTTTAGAATTCAATGGTACCTTAAAAGCCGTGTAAAATGAATATAATGTATCTGAAAGTTGAAATATCACTTTTCTAGGTTTGTTTGTAACTAATACAACAACAATACCAAGCCTTTATCCCACTACGTTCCTGTTAAGAGTCAAATTCTTATTTAAATTTAATAAAGAAATTTCATTTTTTAATATTTTCTAACTAAGTCTTTTTAGGTCTACCTCTACCTTTCTTAATATAAACCAAATTTAATACATCTACTTTCCTAATCGTGTCATTGGAAGGCTGCTGTTTTATATGACCTAACCATCTCTGTTTAAAATTACGCAATAAGAGGATCGCCTTGAGGTGCGCCTCTGCGCAATTTGGCCCAAAACTGTATCGAGGCTTACGCAATTCCACCCCTGGCTGAGGCGTACGCCTCACTTGGATTGAGGCGCGCTTCAGAGGCGCAATTGCACAATTCTGGTAGAGGCGTACGCCTCATAGGAACGGGTCCACTCACTTAAAATGAAGTATTTTTCCTCCTTAATCCCGCACGGCTTCAGGTCTCCCGAAAATTTCCTTCCCGCACGCTCCAGTTCGCGAAACAAAGAGCTCCCGCACAGGCCGCTCCCGTCGGCTTCCCTTCCCGCCGCTTCTCCCGCCGGCGCCGCCTCTCTCCGGCGAAGTTGTAGTGTCCGGCCGCCCTCTAGGAGTACTCCACAATCGATTTTAGGTATTTTTTTTTTAGTTTAGGGTTAGATTTTTCAAGTGTAAGAAAATCTAGGGTTTATGATTTTTTGATTTTTTTTGTGTTTTTTTGGATTTTTGCTTTAGGAATCATGGTTAAAGGCAAAGAAAAGGCGAATACGTCATTGCGGCGTGACCCTTCTTGGAAATATAGCATGCAAGTTGATGTAGGAGGGGGCGAGAAGACATATGTCTATTTAAAATACAATTTTTGTAAGAAAGATGTGAAGGGCGGAGTAACCCGCATGAAAGAACACTTATCATGCTCTCATAAGAACGTAGAACCGTATGCAAAAGTACCGGACAATGTGAAGGATGAAATAATTGCTTACATGAAGAAAACTACCACTGCAAAACACTTACAACAAGAGCAATTTGATGAAATGGTAGAACATGGTGCTTATTTCGGGAGCGAGAGTGGAAAAGGGTATTCCTCCACTATACATAATAGAGGTGCACAGGGTCCTATGGATCAGTATATGACTAATCCAGGAGAGGATAGAGGACAAGCAGAGATGATGCCTGTGGCTGATACCAGAGAGGGTCGACGACAGGTTTGCATGGACCCGTTAGTGTGTGATGATGTGTCATCTGATAATGAGTGGTTTATAGATGATGAGGACCCGTTGGTGTGTGATGATGTGTCATCTGATAATGAGTGGTTTATAGATGATGAGACAGATTTGTCATTATCAGACTTACAGCTAGAGGATCTAAGTGTGAATGTCTTGAGGGGCGAAGCAGATCAAATGGGCACATTCACTACTACCACACCACACACATCCACTAGCTCTGCAACACAACAATCAAGTAAAGGTATATTCCACAACTTCTTATATGCTATTGCATTATATTTATATCAAGTGAGCAATTAACATGATAATGATCTTTTCTCTTATTGAACAGGGAAGAGAAAAGTGAGTCATATTGAAGATGATGATGATATGACATTCATAGATACAATTGGAGAAGAAGATTCCCTTGAAGACCTATTTAGTGATGGAATATGATTGCATTTTATATGTTTACCTTTGTACTTTGGGAGTTTTGTTAAACTAATATTTTGTGATTTTGTACTTTGGGACATGATTTTATTGCATCTATTTTCTTACTTTCCACTATTTTCATATATCATTTAGATGTTTTTATTGTAAGATAGAATATTGCTATTATTTACCTGCTAAAACCCTTAATTTCTCATTTACGCAATTCTGTGTCCGTGAGGCTTATGCCTCAGACCGCCTCGAGGCTTACGCCTCACCTCACGGACGAAAACTACCTCGAGGCTTAATTACGCAATTTTAAACCTTGCTAACCATCTAAGGCAGATATTTCTAATCTTATCTTCTATTAGAGCTACTCTTACCTTTTCACGTATATTCTCATTTCGTATCCTGACTCTAGGAGCAAAGCCACTCATCCACCTGGGCATCCTCATCTCTGCAACACTTAACTTAATATTAAGCTTATCTTTTAATGGCAAACATTTTGCAACATAAAACATTGCAGGTCTCATCATCTTATAGAATTTTCATTTAAGTTTGAGGGGGACTTTTCTATCACACAACAAGTCCGTTGCATTCCTCCACTTCAACCATCCAACTTGAATTTTGTTAATAGTATCCTCATCTATTTCATCATCACTCTTAACAATAGACTCAAGATATCTAAAGCATGTACTCTTATTAATGACTTGATTGCTCAAATTCACAATCCCCCACTAGATCTATTACTAATAAAATTATACTCCATATATTCAGTTTTATATCTACTTAAACGAAAACCTTTAAACTCTACGGTTGACCTCCATCAATCAAGTTTACCTTCAACTCCCTCTCTAGTCTTATCAACAAGAAGAATATCATCAGCAAAAAGTATACGCTATGGTTCAACCTCTTGCAATTGTCTAGTGAGAATATCCATGACTAAAGCAAAAAGATATAGGCTTAAGGTTGATCCTCAATGTAATCCAATAGAAATAAAAAAAATACCTAGTCAAGTCACCTTGTGTTTGAACACAAGTAATAACTCCTGCATAAACATCCTTAATGACTTGAATATAAGCATTACTAACCCCTCTTTTCTAGAACTCTCCATAACACTTCTCTTGAAACTTTATCATATGTTTTCTCTAAATCAATAAATATTATAGGAAGATCCTCCTTATTCTCTCTATGCTTCTCTGTCAAACCTCTCACTAAATGTATAGCTTTAATAGTTGACCTACCCGGCATTTATCCAAATTGATTTTGAGAAATATTAGTATCACATCATAACCTATGCTTCATAACTCTCTCCTATAGTTTTAAAGTATAGCACATTAACTTAATTCCTCTATAATTTACAATCTTGTGCATTATCTTTATTCTTTAAAATGGGAATCAACACTCTCATTCCACTCATCTGACATCTCTTTAGTCTTCAAAATAATTTTAAAAGTTTAATAAGCCAAGAAATTCCTTCATCTCCTAAGCATTTCCACACCTCTATTAGAATATCATCAGGTCCAACAGCTGTTTCACACTTCATTTTTATTAAAGTCTATCTAACTTCGATTTTACTAATACTCCGAAAAAAGAAAAAAAATTATTTTCATTTAGGATTCAAAAGTCACTAAAGTCAATCATATTCTCACAATCTTTATAGAAAAGTTTAACAAAATATCTCATTGTCTTTGTTAAATATCATCTTCTAATAAAAGCATTTTTTATTTTCATTCCTCATGCACTTCACTTGAACTAAATACTTACTACTATCTCTTTGTTTGGTTAGCTTATACATATATCTTTCACTCTATTTAGTATTTAATTTATTATTTAAATTATTAAAGCTAAAATTCTTTACATCGTATATTACTTTCTTAGACACCTTACGGGTTTCTTTATATTTTTTCATTTATTAGAGATTTTACATCTAAACCAATTTTTATAATAAATATTTTTATTTTTGATCTTTTCTTGCACCATATTTGTCAACAACTAATGACGCGGCACAACGCAAAGTTTCCCGTGGAGCCATGGTGCATAGAGCTCGGTGCACCGCTCGCTATTTTGAACACAACGCAAAATAAAAAATTATTATAAAAATCATTATATGGATATTATTTTAGAGTATTAATCAAGTTGGGTAAGGCTTAGTTGAATATGTTTGTGGTCCAAAGTCCAAACCATTAAAGTGAGCTTCAAGTTCATCCAAAATTTCTTCTAAAATAAAGTTTAAATAAAGTCTAATAAAACCTAACTAAACTATTTTAATCATATCAAATAATTTTAAAATTAATTATTACACTTTTAGAAATTAAAATATATAAATAATTAAATATTAAAAATTATTTATAATTATATTAAAATTTTTCTAAAATTTCAATTGAGCGCCATGCGTCATTGTGCACACATGTTGCAAATGGGGCGCACCAACTTGAACATGTGCGTCGGACCATGTAGCTAGCACTATAGGTGTGCCGCGCCACGCCTTCCGCCATTGACAAGTATGTCTTGCACATTTTGATTATACTACCAACTATTTTTATTATTAGGAGATTTTCCTTTTGATGCTCTAAGTATATATTTTGCAACATTTTTAATATCACTAGTTACTTTTTCCTACATGACATTAGTTTTCTCATTCATAGACAAAATCATAAGATCTAGAATCATAACATCAAAAATATTTGTGTTAACATTCTTTAATTTCCCCTATCTACTCTTAGAATAATATTTTACTTTATTTTTTTATATTATGCTCATTCATCTTAGCATCCAAAACTAATAAGTAATGTTGGGTACATAAACATTCACTTGGAATAACTTACAATCCTTGCAATCTAAACTATATATTTTTTATTAGAAAAGAATCAATATGAGTTTTATTATATCCATTCTTATAAGTGTTAGATGCTCATCTATTTTCTTAAATAAAGTATTCATTGAATATTGGTCCAAGATTTAGGATTGTATTTTTTTTTAATTTCTTGAATGGCTTGTATTGCCATTAGTATAGTTTTTTGTTGCCTATAAATAGTGATTATAGGCTGTATTAGTGAATATGATTAAGAAATAAAGAATTTGAGTTCAACTATCTCCCTCTCCCCTTCCCTCTCTCCTCCGCCAAGAAGCTTAAGAAGGAAGTGCTTCTTCCTCTCATTGAAGATCCTAACATCTAGTATCAGAGCTTGTTGGAGGAAACTGAGCTAGGTGGAGGAGGAGGAGGTTTTCTTGTCTAAAGAAATCGATTCATAGCCTCATCTCAAGAAGTGAAATCAGGCTAGGGTTTGTGTGCGGTTGTGCTGAAGCACATGCACGGGGGAATCGAATGGGAGAGAGGCTCGGGTCGGATCTACTCAGCGGAGGAGAAGGGAGTTTGGGTTGAATCGCTGGAGGAAGTTGCATGGGTTCCGTGCGGCAGGTCGGGCTCGGCTAGGGTCCATCTGGGCCGACTCGGAAGAGAGAATGACAAAGGCAGGAGGAAGCTTCGGCCCTAGGTGCAACTGGATGTAGCGATCGACGGGAGTAAGGCCGGAACCGGGCTGGCGCACATTTGCGGAGGCGGACTTTGGAGTCAGAAGCACTACAGTGAAGCCATGATTTTGCGTTGGAGGTTTGCTTTCCGGCTAGGGATGTTGACTTGGCTCTCTTGCAGTCGGACAAGATTATCTTGCAGTTGTAGTCTTTAGTAATTTTATGATTGATATAAGATTTATTGTAAGATGAGAAATATGCTGTACAATATTGACATAAAGTGTGGAAAAAATTAAAATATTTTCTTTACCTATAATAGTTAGAGAACTATAGTCCATTTTTAACTTTCAATTGAAAAGGGTTGGCGAGGTTGGCATATAATCAATGACTACTGAATCTTGAATTTAGGTGTGAGGAGAATTAAAAGTTGTACTATTTGGAGATAGAGAGCATAGTTCATATGAATTTTTAAAGTGTTGAGAAAGTTCAAGAGTTTATGAATTTTTTTTGGGGTTAAGCCCGTTTGATTCATGGTGGCCTTTATTTTCATTATAGGCTGAGAATTTTCCAGGATTTTTTTATTTTCTTTTAATGATTTATTTCTTTTTTGTAGTAGTTGCACCATATATTGCTTTTAGAAGAAGGCTGTCATTCTTCTTTTGAAAAAGTGTTTGTAGCAATGTGTCTCTTATTTTGTTGTTTGTGGTTGTCACATATGTTTTAGAGATCGGAGTATCGAGCATTACCGTTATTTTTTCTTCAATTGATATGAGAGACAAAATCCATTTAATATTGGTATAATTTTTCTACTTAAGATTTGGATATGAACTTAGTTGAATTCATTTTTGAGTTAAACAAAAAACTCAAACACCATTTCTCTTATTATAAATTGTTTGAGAATTACCACATTATTAATGCATGTCATATTGAGATCTTGGTAATAATCTAGTCCAAGCCAATAAAGTACTCAGTCGAGAGGGATACTTTGCTTTGTTGTTCAAATCTTTATTTTGATCTCCTAGATGAGGACAACATCCTTCACTTTTAAGCATGTTTATGGTGTCCTAAACTTCCTTTCTAGTGGAGGGAAACATATATGATCTATTGATTTCAAGTGTTATGATATCCTACAACTATGTCATAATTATGCAATCTGCTTCATCCCAAGTACAATTTTTTTTTTTAATCTTTTGGCTCTAGAGGGAGGATCCATAAGATGGTTCTTTTCATTTCCTTTCAAAAAGTTTTTCACAATTTTACAATATTTCAGATAATTCTTCCATTCAAGCAATATGAGGCTTGTACCCCCTGAAGTTTTTCATTAGTTTGATTTTCACTATTCATGATCGGCAACTCCTTGGAAGGGAAGTTAAATAATCCATCCATAATTATGAGAAGAAATAATCTCAATCTCAATAAGAAGGGAGAACAGAAAAAGAACAAAGTTTTGAAAACAGAAACTTTAACCTCGCTTTGATATCATGTAGACAAGTGGAAAGAGCTACATTAGATTTTATTGATTGATTATATACAAAGTGCAGAAATATTTATATACTTCTCCAATAGGCTTATAATGAAAATAAGTCAAAGCTATTAAAAAAAAAAGGAAAAAAAGCCTACATGAGGGGCTGACAGATAGGTTAGGAAGATGAGTCACATGGATTTTAATTTAAGGGCATGGATTTTAATTTAAGGGCTATAAGTGGATCAATTTAACTGTTATAATCCTTAATCTGTGTGAACAAGAATTCTTATATGGCACCATATATTGATATGCGAGATGGTATGGTATGAGTACAGTGGTGCAGGAAAGCTTGGAAGTAGGATTTGAACATGCTAGAACATGGTTTATGTGTCTTAACAGCTTTATTCTTTAATAGTCTTCTATAGGGTCTGGAATTTTTTTAAAATCTAATTCTTACTGCTTCATTCGTAAGTTCGATAAGTTTTAATTGCTAACTTAAATGTCTGTTTCTCTATATTTCCACTAAGTTCAGGATGGGAAGGCTTTGAAAATTCTAGCGACAGCGTCACGGCTTGATATTGAAGATTTTCTGCTGAAAAAAGTCTATCTTGAGGTTGCCATACTGTTTCGTGCAATTAATATTTTGAATCCTGTATTTTACATATTTTTCAGTTACTGTTAGATTCAAAATATGGTAACATTGGTATTGTAGGTTGAAGTGAAGGTTAAAGAAAATTGGCGGCAAGATGAAGGCCTTCTGAAGAACTATGGCTATGATGGTCAAATTCGTGTAATATGAAGTAGTTATTCATCATGTAATTTTCATTGAACTTCTAGCTTTTGCAATGCTCCTACTTGTCTAGTTTAATTTTACTTTACAATGCATGTGCCGTGTGGTTAAGGCCTCATTTACACCTTCATTTTTTTTTTTTGGCTCTCTCAACCCTTCCATCTTGCCACTTGTATATTTATCTATCAACATGCTCACATTTCCACTTAATAAATCCAAAACATTAAACACAAGACCACCTGATTTTTTATCATCATTAAACTAAACCCTTCCATCTCTCTAATCATGAATTAAGATTAGAGAGAGTTGCCTTAGATGATTTGGTCACGTTAAACGGAGGCCTTCTGATGACCCGGTTACGAAAGTAGAGGTATTAAATTTGACTTGTGTTAAAATAGTAGAGGTAGACCTAAAAAGACTTGGTTAGAAAATATTAGAAATAATCTTTCTTTATTAGATTTAAATGAGAATTTGACTTTTAACATGACATAATGACGAAAAAAGATTCATGTAGCCGACCCCATTTAGTTGGACAAAGGCTTGACGGTGTTGTGTGTTGTATTAATTTTTCTTTAAATAAAGTTAGTGTCTATCCTACTAATTTTGAACCCATTGGTCTCTGTAGGTTTTTCCACTCTTCTAGTGAATATTGCTTTGGGTTGATTTGAAGCAGAACCTGATGGACCAGAAAGCTGAAAGGTATTTTCTTCTTTATTGTTTAAATAAAATGGAAAATGATCTGAATTTTCCAGGCAACATAGCTTATGATTCAGTTTTACAGCCATGATTTGGCTTGCAAGCCAGCAACTGCGATATTTTTCTTGATTTCTTTATGAACCTTTTTGCAAGATTCTTATTCAGAACATTGCCATCCAAATGCACAACAGAATCTTGATCATTTCCTACCTTACGGAAAGTAGCGTGTCAGGATCTTGGAGCATCAAATCATTATGGAGATTCACCGTTAGCGCTTGCTGCATTGGCAACGGGCAAAAACATTGAGAGCATGAGGTTTTTCCTATCTCATTCTTGTCAAGGATGTCCTGCAATGCTCTTCTTATTAGTGTGAAAATTCTTTTTGATCTCATAAAATTCTGATTAATTCCTTTGTGCGATATGTAATACATATATAATAAAATTATTTATAGTTTGATAATTCTCAAGTTGGTATCTTGTGACCTAATAAAATTCCTTTCTGAAATGGTTAAATTGTTTAGTTCAGGTTTTGCACAATGGTCTCTGATTGATTCATCTCCTCTAAACTTTCTTATGACAAATAGCCGTTCCTTTTCTCCAAAGCTGCAGCATAGTTGTTGGTGAGTGTTCTCTTGCATTCGTTGCTTATCTGCAACCTGATTACCGAATTGCACCTTAGAAATTGACCACTATTGTTTTTTTTGGGTACAATGGATAAAAAAGATTCATATAGTCGATCCCACGTAGTGGAATGAATATTTGATGTTGTTGTTTTTGTTGAAAATTTAGGATAATTAAGTCAAATTTACGCACACATTACATACGCATGGCTCGAACTCAAGGCTTCTTAGTTAGGAGAAATTATTCTGTGCGGATCCTAGACTGTCCGGAGGTGAATCAAAACGCGCCACATCACCAAGTACATAGTAAATGGGTGATGTGGCATGTTTTGATTCGCCTCCAGATCCGGATGGTGTCCGTATCCACACAGAATAAATTTTCCTTAGTAGCCAAAGTTCTGTACCGACAAGCCAAGTTGAGTTGCGTACCATTATTGTTTTGCTTATTACATAATTATCATTTAAATAGGAGTATTAGTGGTTTTCAAGTATTCATTGTTCTGTTAATAACATGGCAGATATATCTTGTGGAGAGTTAAGATCATTTATTAAACAATATTTAATTATGTCACTGAAACCTTCAGGGATAACGATTGTTATTCTGAAAGAGCTTTCAGAGTTGGGTGGGCAGCAAAGATTTATAAATTAGGGGATTCATATTCTTAGCTTTTTTCTTCATTTATAGCAAAATCTAACGCTTGTTAGGTGAATAATGTTTACTAATGAATTAAAGCCTGTAGGGAAGTAAAACTCTAGATAGAATTAGACTTGTCAATATTGGATCCAACCCGAACCGAATCCGACCCGAAAATTTCGGGTTTGGGTTGACCTAAACCCGAAGCGGATCGGGTTCTAGTCCGGAAATCCGACTCGTTTGCAAAACTGGGTCGGGTTCGGGTTGACCCGGAAACTCGGGAACGACCCGAATTGACCCGGAATAACACAAACCCGCGTCGCCGTCGCTGGCTGCCTGCTTCTGCGGCTGAAATAAGTGGGTTTGGGTTGACCCGAACCCGAACTGCTTCTGGTTCGGGTCCAGAAAATTGGCCCGAACCCGAACAGTGTCGGGAAAATTTCGGGTTTGACCCGAACCCGACCCGTGACCCGAAATTGAGAGCCCTAGATAGAATGTTATTATTATTATTATTTGAAAATAACGTACGATTTATTAATGAGTTTAAGATTCTATTTGGAATAGCTTTTTTATTGTTTTCTTAAATAATTTTTCAATATAAAAATGTTTTTATTAAAAATTTATTTTAGCCAAACGAAATCTAACAGGAAGGTCTATTCAGCTTTCACCATCGGAACACAACTAAACATGGCCTGTAATCTGTGAAAGGTCTTCACAAGAACTGGTTAGATCTCCCTCTCACAGCTACCTGACGAGCTCTTTGTTTTTGTTTTTTTTTTTTTTAATTTTCAATTTTATTTTATTTATATTTTAACACAAAAATAAATATATATTTGACATTCAATAGTATATTTTTAATTTATTGAATATTGTATAGGATATTAAGGGAAAATTTTATAAGACTGGTGAGACCTGCAATGCTTTATGGTGCTGAATGTTGGCCATTAAAAGAGAAGCATAGTACTAAGTCAAGTATTGTAGAGATGATGATGCTTAGGTGGATGAGTGGCTTGACCCTTAGAGATAGGATGCGAAATGAGCATATATATGAAAAGGTTGGAGTAGCTCCAGTGGAAGATAAGATTAGAGAGAGTCGCCTTAGATGATTTGGTCACATTAAACGGAGGCCTTCCAATGACCCGGTTAGGAAAGTTGATGTATTAGATTTGGCTTATGTTAAGAAAGGTAGAGGTAGATCTAAAAAGACTTGGTTAGAAAATATTAGAAATGATATTTCTTTATTAGATTTAGATGAGAATTTGACTTTTAACCGGACACAATGGCGAAAAAGGATTCATGTAGCCGACCCCACGTAGTGGGACAAAGGCTTAATGATGTTGTTGTTGTATAAGATAGTGATGATTGGTGGTGATTAGGATAATTTTTATTTCAAAAAACTTTTGAACATCTAATACACGTTAGAGTTACTTTTAGTAATTTAAGAATAGTTTGATTTATTTTTAAAAATAAAAAAGAGCATAAAATATATTTTTAAAATAAAAATAAAATAAAATAAATAATAAACATATTCAATAGAGTAGTTTTATAACAAGCAAGAACATAACTAATGATTTTAGCCCTGGAAAAATATATAGTTAAGGAAATTATATCACTCTGATAGGGTTTTTTTTTTTCTTTTTTCCTTACAAAAAATATGCCTTTTTTGGAGTTTATATGAATCTATAAAAAAGTTACATTATTTTAATCGGAATAACTTTGAATTATATTAATGCAGCATCAACTGTTCCCTTGCAATGCATATTGCTTTGTTCCCTTGCAATGCATATTGCTTGGCCAAACGGTGATTTTTTTATTTTAAATGAGATTCATATGGTAAATTTTTTTTCATATCCTCTTAAGTAGGGAAAATTATTAGGTCCGATCATCGGACCTAAATTTTCGTCCAGATTCCATGCGCTTTTAGTACGCTTTTTATTGCATTTTTGATATATTTTTGAAAAGGAGCAGCTAATACACAATTTTAATTACATTTTAGCTGCTTTTTTGTTGAGTATTTGCAAAAATATAGCAAAAGCGCAATAAATATCTTACTCATTGAATATTTGCTGCCCTTTTGCTGTGCTTTTGCTGCACTTTTTAAATACTCAGTTAAAAGATAACAAAATAGCAGCTAATATGCAGTTAATATTTTGTATTAGCTGTTTTTTTCAAAAATAGATCAAAAGCGCAGTAAAAGTGCACGAAATTCGATGAAAATTTAGGTCCGATACCGAACCTAATAATTTGCCCTGAAGTAGAAGAAGATTTACTGATTTTTTTTCTTTTTTCTTTTGGTTACTAGTAAGTAGGGGTGTAAGTGAGTCAAGCAGACTCGTGAATTGACATGAGCTATGCTCAATAAATGGCTTGGGATTAGAGTTCGATGAGCTAAAGAGTCAAGCTTGAGTCAACCCTAACTCGACTTGTTAGATATCTAATCAGCTTGTTTAAAATTTATTAATATAAAATATACTTTAAATATATTAGAATTCTTGGTTTCAAGAATAATGTTTTTAACAATGTTTAAAAATTATATCTCATTTTATTATATTAAGATATTATTTATTATGTTTATCCAAATTTCCTCTTTTTGTAATTATTTTATTATAATATGGTTTGAATAATAATCATTTTCTCTCTCTCATTATAAACGAGTCGTTCGTGAGCCAGTTTAAACTCGTAGAATAAAGCTTGAGCTTGAGCTCAAACTCAATTAATTAATCAAGTTCAAGCCATGGATGACACGAGCTCATCTTAACTCGTTTACACCCCTATTAATATGATATATGGCTAACCGATAAGAAAATTTGGACAAAAAATTGCCTATTTTGAGTTTAGAAAACATCTCAAACTCTACAAAACAAAAAGGATTTCTATTAACGTGTTGTAAACAAAAAACTTTTTGGCACTTTACATTATTGCAAACACTTGTGAACCAACAAAATTAAATCTTCACTATTACATATAGATTTTTCATGTCCATCTTAATAGTAATATTAACAAGTCATATAAATATAAAAAAAATGTAAAAATCTAACAATAATATAAGACTAAAAGAATTTATAGTAAATTCCTCAATGAAAAAATATATATATAAACTATGTTTTTTTATAATTTTTAGGGGTAATTAAAAATTGAAATTAAAAAAGAAAATAAAATTTACAAATATAATTATATAGAAATAAAGAAATATATACAAAAAAAGTAAAAATGTTAAAGAAAAATAAAAATTTTATATAAATATTTTAAGTACAAATAAAAATAAATATCAAAACAAAAATTGATTAACAAATGCTGAAAATGACTTTTTTTATTCAATTTAAATAAAAATTTAACTATTAATAAGACATAAAAAAAATAATCCATATAACAGATCTCACATACAAGAATAAAATCTTGATGCTGCTGTTATTTTATCAAAATAAATCGCTCAAATAGTAAAAAAATTTGGTCCTTCTAAAATTATTTTAATTTCATTTTTTAAAAATTTAATTAGTTTTGGTGTTTTTTTTTCTACAAAAGAATAAAACCCAAAAAAATAAACAGTTCTCTTTTACGTCACATCATGCGCTTAAATATAAAAATAAGCCTAACCTCCTTTCGAAGTTTCCAGAACACCTAAAATTAGAGGCGGCAAAACATTATTGTAAAATACAAAAATTTGCCGTCCACAAAAATTTGCTTCACTGTGCTCACATTTTGTTCTTAAGTGGCCGACCTCAATCACAGCATCTGTGCTCACTGGCACGAAAATTAATTGGTCAAAACAGCGGGCCCAAAGTAACGGTCTATCAGAAGGTGTTACACTATTACATAGAATACGAACAATGAAAAGTTATCAAGGACTTATTGCTGGTAACTTTTACCGTTATGAGTTCTCTGGTGGCATCTGCTGTTGTTATCCGAACCCATTCGATTGCTGCTGCTTTGTTACTGAGACGGTTTTTTGGCTTTTTGGCTTTTTGACAGGTCAATTTTGGGCCGTGGACGATGATGACACATGTCTGTTCCTTTTGGACGGTTGTTGACCTCGTTTTTGTCCTGATTTGTCCTCGACGGTGTTTGATCGTGTTGATCGAGCCTCGTCGAGCCCTATTTGATTCGAATCGACATTGATTTGAGTTTGATTTATTTTATCTTATTTTATTGAATTAATTTTGGTAGACCTGTCAATATTGGACCCGACCCGAAAACCCGATCCGAATCCGACCCGTAATTTTCGGGTTTGGGTTGACCCCAACCCGAAGCGGGTCGGGTTCGGGTTCGGAAAACCGACCCGTTTGTAAAAACGGGTCGGGTTCGGAAAACCGACCCGTTTGTAAAAACGGGTCGGGTTCGGGTTGACCCGACGGGTTGCCGGGTCAACCCGAAAACCTGTTTAACTTAAAATTTTTTGATTCCCGCCTCTTTGCCCGCTGTTCCCGCCTCTTTGCCTGCTGCTTCCGCTGTCTCGAGCCTTTTTCACGCCGAGTCCGAGTCACGTCGAAGTGTCCCAGGCGAGGAGCGGTCCGAGCGGAGCGGAGCCGCGGAGGACCGAGGACGGGAGGAGGCTTGCTGGCGTTGCCGCGCGGCCCGCGCCTTTTTCACACCGCGTCCGCAGGCGAGGTCCGCGACTCCGCGAGCGGTCGAGCCCGCCTGCCCAAGTCGCGACTCGCGACTGCCTCGAGCGGTCGAGCCGCCTGCGGCCTGCCCCGCCTGCACAGAGGCAATCAGGCCGTCTGGCCGTGTCACGCGACTTCCGCGTCCGGCGTCCAGCGGTTCCGATTCCGGCGTCCGGCGGTTCTGCGACCGGCTTACGCGGGTCGGGTCGGGTTGAGCCGAAATCGAGGCGGGTCGGTTTCGGGTTTCGAAAACCGACCCGTTTATAAAACTGGGTCGGGTTGACCCGAACCCGAATAAATCCGGGTCACTTACGGGTCGGGTCGGGTTCGACCCGTAACCCGAAATTGACAGGTCTAAATTTTGGGTCGAGTCGAGGCGAGTTCGAGGTGACCCGGAGTGAACCAAACCTGACTCAGTCTGAACCTGATTGCTTCCCTTAAGTGTAGCTAAATCCTAATCAAAACATGATTAATTTTCTAAGCCAATTTGAATCCCACCGTTGGATCAAGGAATTTGATCGGATGGCTCCGATCTCCCCTCTGTTCCTCTAGTGCCCTAGCCGAGGCCAAAGCCTCTATGGCTCACGCCGGCTCCCTCTCTCACGTGGGATCTCTATCTCACCCGTTTCCCTCCGGTTCGCAGAAGGCCAGAGCCAGAGCAGCCCCCCTCCCGCCGTCTCTTCTCCGTTCACACGAAGCCAGGCTGAAACCCCCGTCTGGACCCCCTCTCTCTCTTTCGCTCTCGGTTCACACCAGCAAGAGGAGCCGAAGCCCCTCTATCGCGTAAAAGCTGAAGCTCCCCTTCCCTCTCTCGTGTGGCTGACCCGAGCGGAGCCCCACTGTCCCGACGACTTCCCCTAGCCCCGCCTCGACTACTCTCACCCCAGCCCGAAGCCAGTCTGACCTCTAGGGCCGAACCCGACACCGCCGCCAGACTAGCCCACCTCTTTTGCCCCAACCGACCTCCTCTACTTCCTTCTCTAAGGCAGTTATACCTCCTTCTTCTTCTTCTTTGTTGAACATTTCACTGGATGAAATTTAAAAGAATGAGAAATCTGTAGTCTACCTTGGAAACGGGTTGCTATGCAAATTAGATCAACCACTTTGATGAAGTTTCTTGATACAAATGGTTATGTGGTTAATGGTTTATTCCTTGGATTTATGTAGATCTCTTACGTCATCCTTTGTTATAGTATATTTTGAAGAAATGGCTTTCTGGATTCCTATACAATGCTTTGTTTATATTTATGTGATGAGATGTTGTGAATGGTGACCTTCAAATTTTTGTTGTTTCAATAAATCTCTATACAACAAATCTTTCAACTTATTATTTGACTTTATGCTTAAAAAAAATGGAGATTTACCATGTACTGAAATGGACTCTTATATTTGTGAAGCATGTATGCTCAAATCAATTTTGCCCACATGAAAAGAAATTGCTATGTTATGAGTTTTGGGGAGTTTTATAAGTTATTTTTGTGTTGGAATATTTTATGAGTTGATCTATATTGGAAAGCCTTATGAATTCTTTTTATGCTTGGAAATTCCATAACCTGCTTTATGTTGTGAAAGACTCCATGAGATATCTTATGGTTGGAAAGTTTTGTTGAGTATGTTATGTTTGAGGATTATCTACCTGACTTATATGTTAGAAAGCATTCGTCGGATTTATGTTTCGTATGAAGGTTGTATTTATGGATTCAATGCAATGATACTGTAAAACTTTATCTTTTGGTGGGTTGCGTAAGTGTTTTTGGAAGGAAATTTGGTAATGGTTGTAAAAATCTATTGTATGCATTTGTGACTCATTGAAGTGAAATGGTTTATGATGCTTTATGTGGTGGCTTCTTGACTTGTTGGAAAGCATTATGAGTTACAAATTCGTGGCAAATGTTATATATTTGGTACCAGAATAAATTCATGAATTTGGGCTAGAACCTTTCTTGAAATCGTTGATAGCATGTAGCATGAGAGGTGAAAATTTGTTAGAAGAACTCTAAAGCTTGCTTTATACTAGAAAGAGCTTTGGTTTATTACATGTTGGGAACATTTATGGTTTGTTTTGTGTTGAAAAGAACCTTAATTTGTTTTATGAGGGGAAGATTTGTGACTTGTTGTATGTTGGAAGGTCCCTTGAATTGTTAGAAAGGAACGAATAGTTTTCTTTTCTTTTATCAAATACCACATTTGATATAAGTATTAAGTTGAAGTGGATATATGATTTGGAGGCTTGTCTTTTGCAAGTTGTGTTCAGTTTGAAGTCTAGTAGCTTATTCTTTGTACTTATACCAAGAATTATTTCTTGTTGGGATTTAGTATAAAGGAGTGGTCACTTGAAGCAATTTTCGTGAATTTTTGGAGAATAGTGATTTGCATCTACTTTTGTTTCATTCGTTCTTCTATATATATTTGGGTGGGAACCAGGTATTGCAAAAATACTTGTGTTTAAAGCGAGTGGGTATGAATGATCTTATGTGGTGATTGGAGGAATGATAGTGGAGCAATATTTTGCATCCAATGAAAGTTGTTGGAAAATGATACATATTGTGATTGAAACATTATTTCTAACATTTTTATGGAAATGAGCTAGCTCCAAAACCCCTCTTTTATTCGTATTTGATTCAAATTGAAATGAAATGAGATGATGAATTCCCTTTATACTTTCTTGGATTTGTTTGGGGCTTTGTACGAAAGCATATTAGCGACTACACTGAATGCCTCTTGAATTTTGGAGAGCAAGTTCGTATAAAGCTTCTTTATTATAATTGCATTTTGGTTGAGATCTAATGTCAAATGAATTGTTTGCTAGCTACTTGATTCAGAATAGTGTGGTTTTGATTTTCACTCTCAAGATACATATAGTTTTATTAATGGCTTAGTGTTGAAAAACTTTATGATTCACATCATATCTAAACTTCTATGATTTGTCTTATGTTGGAGAGTTTCATGAGTTCCATTATTTTTGAAAGTTTTACGAAAGGCTTTGTTATTTGTTTTACCGCGAGAAATTCTATTATGTGCTTTGCGAATGTTTTATAATAGAGAGCCTCATGAAGCCTTCTTGTTAGAAGGTTTTCATGAACATACCCCACGCCAAATATAAGAAAAGCATTTGATTTGTCTTTTTTTTTTTTTTACGTCGAAAGAGTTTTGGGTAGATCGATTGCATAGAGTTTTATGTGTCGCTTTATGTGGGGTTCTATGTAGCCTTTCATTCAGAAATTTTTATAAGTTATTTTGGGATTTGTAATTTTTGTGAAATGAATTCGTGTTGGAAAGTTCTCTTTGCTGTCTTTTTTAAAAACGAATGATCTTTCTTATGTAAGTGGTCTCTCTTTTATTAATGTTTGTTTCTAAAACATAGGGTTGAAAGAATGTGTTAAGATAATTGCTATTTGCATGCTTTACATTTTTACAACTTATGTAGTTTTGAATATTCCAAACATTATTGTTCAAATGTGTAGTTATCTCCTAAGAATTTTAGAAGATTTGTATTTGCTCTTGTGTGTACTAACATTTCAGGAAAAACAAACTCCAGACTACGAAGACTTCAAATCAAATTCAGAATGAGATATTTTGTAAAATTTGAAGTTTGCATTTCTTTGTAATTAAATTGAAAGGGAGTGATTGTAATTGAGTGAATAAAAACATACACACACACATAAGGAGATCATAAAAAATTTATACTGATCGTATGTTTTGATTAAAAAAATATAGTTTAAAAAAAAGGATTAATTTTCTTTGGGAATATTAAATTTTGAAATTTGAAATTGAACACGTCATTATGAGCAATATATCGCCTCGAAAGACGATTATATCGTTCCCTAATGGGTTCAAATTTCAGCATTCTAATTTTATCCGGATTATCGTAGTCAAACTCAAAGGGAGAATCACATTTGACCCCGGAGGATCAAAATGGAATTTAATCAATTGTTTGACTATTCTAATTTGAATAAAATGATCATTAATTTCATAATAAAAAAACACGATAATAATTGATATATCTCTCCGAAGAAGGAAGATATCAATCATTATCGATTGATTAAAAATGACGATAATAATCGTTGTATTTAATTTTCCCGAAGAGAATTAATTAGAGGTTTTGAAAAATTACTTTTAAAAAATCAGGTATGGGTTTCTAAATCCCCTACGAGCGCAAGCCCTCGTAGTTAATTACATCGTAGGAAAATTAGAATTTTTCCTACGAGCACTCTCGATTAAAATAGTGGTATAAAGTTTATTTAGATGTTCAAAGCACGATATCAAAGGAGGATAAGAGTTGGAATTTTCAATCGGGATTGGTTCGAGGTTGAGCATTTATTTCTAGAGTCAAAGGAAGAGGAATAGGGAGTGTTTTGGGATTCTAAAACAATTCAGAAAACACTCTTGTCTATCCTAAGTGTTGGGCTTGAATTTGATTGAAAGAAATTTAATGTTTAAATGATCAATTTTATTAGAAATTTGGGATTCAATTCCCGGAGGTTGAGGTCTTATAGCCCGAGCTAGCCTCAGAACCTAAGTCTAAATTGGTCACTTGAAATTAATAACCCGAACTTAGCTAATGCAGTGCAAATTTGGACTTACCCCAGCCTGGATTGGGGAGCCAGCTAACCACCTAATCGATTTAAAATAAATGAATCCAGACTTTTATGAAAGAGTGGTAGGGACGTTTTATTTAAAGTTTTGGAGAGTTGGGGCCGACATCTAGAGATTTTTCTAATTGGCCCCTTTGACTTATGCTGGGTGCAAAATGCTAAGAACTGATGCAATTAAAATTTTGACTCTTTCAAATCTGTTTCTAATGCAATGCATGCTAGTTAAAAACTCCAAATCAAATATGCTTGAAAGTTAAAAACAGGCTTAGAAAATAATTTTTTAGAAGACTGTACTTCCCCAGGTCCGGCACCTCGTCCTCATAGGTCAGACTATCCGGACTCTACCCGTAGGCGGGGAAGGGTCTAAATCAAGGAGAGAAGAAGTGCAGAAATATGCATGTGACCCCGGGGTCGATCCCCGGCTAATTCCCTAAATTCTTTATCTTTCTATGTTGTTCAGGCTCGCTAAAATCTTAAACTTTAAAGTTATGAGTATAAAAATTTTCACACCCTCACGAGTCTCACGAGTCCAGGCAAAAATAAAAGCGGCACACAAACGCCAAAAAACTATGAAAAGCAGGTAATTCTATACGCAATCACATCAAACATCAATCAAATTAATTAAATTAATATTCAAATTGAAAGTCCATAGGCAAAGTTGCCTTGCTTATTACAAACCAGGGTCTGCAGAAAATAAAGTGGCCGGGCACCACTGCCAACAACCCGGATTTCTAATCCTAGGACTCAAGTGACTTTGAGATTTGGGATTTTCTCGTCGTCCATTTCTTCGTCTTCTCACGAACATCTTGATTCGTCAGTTCTGGATATCCAAATTAAAAGAAACTCCCCCTTGAATGGGGTGTTATCTTTCCTCTTTGGATATTTGAAGAGCATCCAAACCTGATCTTCCAAATGGACGAAAACTCTCCCCTTTAGGGATGTCTTCTCCTCTTTGGAATTCAAGTTGGATCTAAACATCCCAACTCAAACAACTTTAAATACAACTCAAATTATATCAAATTACATTAATCAAAATTGAAAAATCTAGACTCGACCCTGCAGGGTTATCCTAATAATCAGCAGTTATATAAATAATCCCAAGCAGTTAATATTCAATCTCAAGCAGTTAATATTCATTCTCAAGCAGTTGATATATTTGAAATTTAAATGCTTAACAGAGTGCAGTAAATAAATAAACAGACATTCAATCAATTCTAAGCTAACAACCAGCATGCAGTGAAAGCTCGAAAACTCGGCACTCAACAGAAAAATAAATACCGGCCTATCCTAAAACTAGAGTTGGTTGTCCTATCAAACCATCTAAAGTGTGTGATATTGGCCGTGTGGTTTTGATATGTCCTAAGAAGGGCAAATTGTTAAAATTGTTCGAAGTTCTGGTTGGTTGAAAGGCTCAGGGAAAGATTCAGATTTGAGTTCAAGTATTAATGATTTACGATTGATTTTAAGATTGATTTTAATGATTTTTGGAGTTTTACAGTGATTTTTGAGTTTTGGGAATTTTCTGGATTATTGTAATCATTTAATCGAGGGGTCAAAAACTGACTTTTCAATTATGAGTGTTTTCTAGAAAGTTAATATTTTATTAAAATACTAGACCTTAATACGATCAATTAGAAGGTAAGTACGCTGAAATCGGATTTTTCTACAATTAGTTACGAAGGTTTGAAGTTTTGAACTGATTTTGACCTATGTTTGACCAAAAAGTTGACTTTTTGACTTTGACTGATTTTTGAAGGTTTGAAATTTTTAATAAATACTAGACTTGATTTTGATTGAATGCAAGTGAGTTTATTCAATTTGGAGTTTTCTAGAGTTAGTTATGATTTTTCAAAGTTTAATGTATTTATGGAATTTATAAAATTGTTTAATTAGAAGGGTTTTCTTGATTTTGCTCCAAATGAATTTCAAACTCCTTGAAATCAACTCCAAATGTCAGAGATAACCTAAGAAATGATTATCAAGTGTTTGGAAATTTTTTTGAATTTTTAATTATTAGTAATTATTTATTTTAATTAAATATTGGTTTTCAATTAAAATTAAATTAAGATTTGATTTGAGGTCTGATAGATAGAATTTTAATTTTCGTTGATTAAGGAGTTAAATCTGGTCAGTTAGAGGTCTTGTTTGAATTTTTTGGATTTAAAAGTGATTTATTATAATTTTTGGAAATTTTAAAGCTTAATTAAGGGGTTAACTTTGACTTGTCTAATTATCTGACCTAATGAACTCCAAATTGGATGAAATTTGAACCTAAGGTGTAAAATGTCACTAGGTTTACTATGTTCAAGTTTCACCCCTATTGGGTGTGTTTATAATTTCATATGATTTTTCTAAGTTAAATAGACATTTTCTTAAATATTTTCCCTAGGTTTCTCAACTGTTCAAATGGGCTTGAAATTTGGTGTCTCTAACCCTTATGCAAATGCATTCACACCACAGAAATATCACAGCAAAATACTAAGAATTTAAGAAGTTATGAATTTTCCAAATTTAGAGTCCAAAATGGACCCTTTACCTTAAAAATTCACATCACAGAAATTCATTAGGTATCTGACCCTAGAAAAATCAGTGAACATGACTACGATACCCAATAATCTTCCACCAAAATTTGGGCCTCAATTGATCACTGGATTGTGAGAAAATTGCAAAAAACTTACTTTTAACAACTGTAAATATCTCACAATACAGAAACCAAATCAACTTGATTTTAATTGTAGTAAATACTACATTCAATTACCTTTCCAACGAGCCCAATAACGTTAAATTTGGTGAAAGATTCGATTTTCTATGAATTTTGAAACTTCTGGGCATTTTTCTGAATTATTTTTGACCATTTCTGGTCAAATTGACCGCCGGCGCCAATCATTGGCGCTGGATCGGCGGCACCCAGTGGCAGCGCGCCACGTGGCAGGGCCGGGTCCCGCCACTTAACCACGTCGGACGGCTAGATTAGCCGTCCGATCGACTGCGGGTGGGTTAGACGGCCCAGATTGCGCCACGTCATCACCCGTGGTTTGAAACGGCGTGGGTTCGAATCCAAGGGAAGGGCGACGTGGCCGCTTCTGGGCCGTCCATCACGCCTTCTAGCGCGATCGGACGGCTCTGGTTGAACCAGAGCTAAAAAAAATTCAAATGCCCATAACTTTCAAAATACTCAACGAAATTGGATGAAATTTGAACTGTAGCTATATGGAAACATAATCTAACAATGCCTAGAGTTTGGAGGCTCCATGCATTTTAGATTTTCTACAGTTTCAAATTTAAATTTAAACTTAAAATGGAAATAACTTACAATCCAACCGTTGGATTTTTGCGTTCTTGGTCTTGTTGGAAAGCTGAAGATGTCCTCTTCAACTTTGTTGTCCTCTTCATCTTTGTTGAAGACCTCAAGAGCTAGATCTTGCTGGATCTGGAGTTATTCCAAAATTTCATGATTCTCTCTCTTAAACTATCTCTCTTCACCAATAAGTGTTTTGAAGGCTTGGATCTTGTGGGGGAAGACTTGGGAAGGCTAGGGAAATGCTTGGAGAATATTTTCTGAAGGCTTTGGGGGCTGGAATGGCTATGGAGCAAAAGGGATTGAGTGAGAGAGCTAGGGTGGTCTCCTTTTGCATGTCATCAAGATATTTCCCTATGCAAGCCATCTTAGTGCATTTGGATGGTTAGGATTTACTGCATGAGCTCTTTGATGGTTGCCAAGTGTCCATGGAATTGATGGGATCAAGGGATCAAAGGACAAGAGGTGGCATGAGGTGTTAAATCTCCTTTTTGCCCCTTTGGACACATGGCTTGATCAAGAGCCATTAGATCTCCATCCAAAGGCTAAGAGGAGTTCTAGGAAGCTTCTAGAAGAGGTATTAACAGCTGGAAGGATTTAGATTAGGTAGAATTAATTTTAAGAGGTCAATTAAGGCTTTTAAGAGGCTCATTTGACCACCCATTGACTGTTTGACCAATCAATGGGTCAAGGGGTGCTGAGGTGGCATGTGAGAAGTATTTTGGAATTGTTGGAATTATTTAATATAGGATGGGCTAGCTTGGGTCAAGCCCATTTGAGGATTTAAGCCTCTTATATAAGCTTGTTGACCATGTTGACCAGTCAACTGATCAACAAAAGGTGAGGTGGAAGCCAAGGTCATTTAGGGGATTAATTAAAAAGCTTGGAGAAGGTTTGACAAAGACCTGGGTGCATTTGGGATTTAATTCAAAGTGGAAAGGCTTAAGGGTAGATTTGGTCAAAATAGGTTGACTGGGTCAACCAGGTTGACCCAAGATGTGGGTCTAGGCTGGGCAGGTTTGATACAATATTTGAAGTCTGGTAGAGGTGGTTCCAGGGTTTAAATGGGTCATTTGGGTCAAAACACCTGTTTGGACCCTTAAAGGGCCTCTTGGGTCAAATCTGTTGACTTGGTCAACGAGGTTGACCCAGGGGTTAGGGATGGGTCCGACAGGTTTGAAATGACATTTGAAACTTGCTGGAGGTGGTTGCATTTAATTCGGAGTTCATTTGGTTTGAAATCCCTATTTGAACCCCATAGGGGTATTTTGGTCATTTTGACTCCTGGTCAACTGGGGGTCAAAGTTGGTCCAGAAAAATACAGTTTAATGCTCAACATATCAAGATTAAAGGTCTGGAAGTGACTAGAGGCTTTGGTGAAAGCTCTAAGGTCAGAATCTTCTTAATGGCAAATCCAATGGCATGGGCTGTAAATATTTGAAGGTTTTGCAACCTTTGGATTTTAATTAAGTTTCTGGGGTTAGAGACCTTAGAATGGGCTCAAATTTGGAGGGTTGCCTCCAGAGATATGTCCCATCAGTATGCAACTGACAGACCCTGAATCAGAGGTCATTTGATAGGGTTTTGAACTGTTTGAAAAATCCCTGGAAAAGGCCTTTAGGACAAGGCCCTTGGACTTAGGTTTTGAGTCTAGATTTTTGGATTTGGTCTGGATTTTGAACTTGATTGATTGGATTTGAATTATCTAAATACTTCATGATCATTTAAATGATCATAATTGATTGGATAGGATTGATGTTAGATCAAAGATATGATATAGGCTGAAGTCTGGATTCTGAACAGGACTGAAGTCTGGATTTTGATTAAGGGTTGGATTGAATTGAGATCAGGTTTGAATTGGTGTCAGGATTGATTTGAGGTATGGATTGATCTGGGATCTGGATGGATCCTTAATGACCTCATACAAAAATGAGGTCAACAAATGGACCCCCAATATGTGTAATAGAATGAAATTCTATTGCACATATTGGCGTTGACCGAAAATGGTCAAGTCTAGAATTTTGATCCTAAGAGTAGACAAAGTCTATCCCTGGGGAAAAGAAGATCTGGGTGGTCATATAGAAAGGAAAAAATTCCTAACTAAAGAGGCTTGAATTTGAAATTTGATACTAGGGTAGTGCCACGAGGGGGCGTACTCTACCACTAGTGGATCTAATCCTAAGGAGAGAAAGCACGATGACTCATATCTGTCCTTAAAGAAAAAGATAATTAAAGATCTTATGGGAAGAAAACTTTGCTTCTCATGAAAGATCAGATCTGGATTGATCGTATGTAAAGGAAACTTGCTTTACACAGAAGATCAGGTTTGAACGATTGTATATAGAGGGAACTTGCTCTATATAATGGATCGTGATTGAAATGATCATGGGTAGAGGAAACTTGCTCTACGGGTGATCGGGTCAGGATCGATCGTGTGTAAAGGAAACTGGCTTTACATAGAGGATCAGGTTTGGATGATCGTATATAGAGGATTTATTCTATATAAGATCAGGATCTGGAATGATCATTATAATAAAATGATCGAGTTTGGATTGATCATATGCAAAGGAAACTTGCTTTACATAGGAGATCAGGTTCAAATGATCGTATATAGAGGAAACTTGCTCTAAATAAGATCAGATCTGGGATGACCATTGGTAGAGGGAACTTATTCTACAAATGATCAGGTCTGGATTGGTTATATGTAAAGGAAAATTGCTTTACATAGAGGACCCAGCTTGAATGATCATATATATAGAGGAAACTTGCTCTATATAGAGGATCGGATCTGGATTAATCATTAGTAGAGAAAACTTGCTCTACAAATGATCGGGTCTGGAAAGATCATATGTAAAGGAAACTTGCTTTACATAAGAGATCAGGCTTGAATGACCATATATAGAGGAAACTTGCTCTATCTAAAATCAGAGTTGAAAATTAAATTTTTGGATGGTACCACAAAGGGTGTATTCCATCGCTAAAGGGCTTAATCCTAAGACCAAAAGATTTAAAAATTAACTTCTTAATCTTAAGAAAAGAAACACGAGATATTGAATATTAAAAGATTCGAACAGAATTGAGTAAGATTTATTGAAAACTTTAAAAGTTTTATTGATTGAAAATTTTGAGCTACATCAAGCGTAGTATTTCTTAAGGAAACGCCCGTTTACAGGAAGCATCGGGTGATTTCCTTTACAATCCACTAGCTGATACGAGCCTCCTTCATAGACTGTTTCCACTACAAAGGGTCCTTCCCACATTGGTTCAAACTTTCCACCGAGTTTTCGGTACGCTAAGATAGGCCTCCGAAGAACCAAGACCAAGTCGCCTACTCGGAAGGTTCTAGGTCGCACTAACTTATCGTGAGCTTGAATCATTCGGGCCTTATATAATTCTAGATTTTGCTGAGCTTGAAGATGACGTCCTTCAAGAGCTTCAAGTTCTTCTAAACGGAGTTGTGCATTTTGTTGAGCTGTGATTTGGTTCTGCATTGCAATTCTGAGTGAAGGAATTTGAACTTCGAGAGGGAGTACGGCCTCAGATCCATATACTAGTGCAAAAGGTGTGGATTGGGTTGGGGTTCGATAAGTGGTCCTGTAGGCCCACAAAGCTTCCACCAACCTCTCATCCAACTGATGTTTATTATCATCGAGGGTCTTTTTGATGATTTGAACCAAAGTTTTATTGAAGGCCTCAGCCAATCCATTAGCCCGTGGGTAATAGATTGTTGAGTATCTCCAATCAATACCATGGTGATTTGCAAAATTATTGATCTTTGTAGACTTGAAAGCGGACCCATTATCGGATATGATTCTGCGTGGTACGCCGAATCTATATACGATATGGTCACGGAAGAATTTCATTACATGATGTGATGTTACATTTCTTAGTAGGACTGCTTCCGCCCACTTTGAAAAGTAATCAGTCGTTGCTAAGATGAAGCGATGACCCTTTGAAGGAGGGTCAATTGGCCCAATGATGTCTGTGCCCCAACTTTCGAAGGGCCACGAGGCTATCGTGGGATGCAACACATTAGGCTGCTGATGTAAAACCACACCATGTACTTGGCACTGGTGACAACATTTTACAATTTTCATACAATCGTCAATCATCGTAGGCCAATAGTATCCAAGTCTTTTGATTTTCATTTTCATCTTAGGACCCGATTGATGAGCACCGCATAGTCCAGCGTGGACTTCGTTAGCGATCTTCAGGGCCTCACATTTGTCTAAACAACGGAGCCACATCTGATCGAATGATCGTCGGTACAACGTATTATTGACTAGTGTGTAAGATATGGCACGTTTCTTAATTTGGTGGGCAAGTGATCTCTCGTGAGGGAGCTTGCCTTCTTGAAGGTATTCAATTATTGGTTGTCTCCAATCTCCTTCTTCATTGACTGCTGAAAAGGTAGAAAGGACCCGAGACATTTGTTTGTTGACGTACTCCAAATATATAGGAGACAGGACTTGACGACCCTGTACCTCTATAGGGATATAGTCTTCTTCTGGACAGGCAAATTCCTTTGCAAGCTTTGCAAGAGCGTCCGCCGAAGAATTACTTCCACGGGGAATCCTATACATAGTTACAATGGGAATTTGCTCAAGTAAATGACTGGTGTACTGGTGGTACTTCAGGAGTTTAGGATTCAAAACCTTATAGGTTCCCGTAATCTGGTTGATCACCAATTGAGAGTCACCAAAGATCTTAATCTCTTTAATCTCCATTAGAATTGTAAGTTCTAGGCCAGTTATCAGAGCTTCGTACTCAGCCTCATTATTTGTACAAGGTTTTGATAAATGGTAGGAAAAGTACATCATTCCCTTATTCGGTGTTATGAATACCAGGCCACTTCTGGCTTTTCCAGGGATAGTAGGTTGATGTGCTTTGCCCCGTTGGGAGGACGCAGCTCCATCAAAATACATCTCCCACACTTGATTGTTAGGTTCCTTTAAACTCATGATTTGCTCATCAGGTAAATCATCATTCAAAGGAGATTCTGCCGGCAACGGGAGTGCCGCAAGGAAGTCGACGATGGCCTGCCCTTTCACAGCACGCAGGGGAATGAAAGTAATTTCAAACTGAAGCAATATCATAGACCAACGAGCCAAACGTCCTGATAGCGTAGGCCTGGTCATAAGATATTGCAGGGGATTAACACTGGAAATCAAATTTACTTGGTGAGAAAGCATATAATGTCTTAGTTTTTGTACTGCAAAAATTAAGGCAAGACAATGTTTCTCGATCGTTGGATATCGAATTTCTGTTGGAAGAAGCCTCCGACTTAGGTAATAGAGAGCATTCTGTTTCCCCTCATCATTGACTTGAGCAAGGAGGGCCCCAAGAGACTCGTCAAGGGCCGCAGTGTAAAGGATTAAAGGTCTCCCCGGAATAGGGGCTGCCAAGACTGGTGGATTTGTCAAGTATTGTTTGATATTTTCAAAAGCAAATTGACATTTCTTGTCCCAAATGAATTTGGCATTCTTTTTAGCAAGGACCGAGAATGGTTGACATCTTCCAGAAAGATTGGAAATGAATCTTCTTATATACGCCAGTCTACCTTGAAGAGACCTTAATTGAGTAAGGCTCTTAGAAGGTGGCATATTTAAGATAGCTTCAATTTTGGCAGGATCAATTTCAATTCCGCGGTGCCTTACTACGAAACCTAGGAATTTCTCTGACGTGACGCCAAAAGCGCATTTCAAGGGATTCATCTTAAGGTCATAGCGGTGTAACCGCTCGAAGACGGTTCTTAAGTCATAAAGATGAGCCTCTTTAACTTTACTCTTGACAACTAAATCATCAATATAGCATTCGACTTGATTATGGATTAAGTCGTCAAAGATTCGAGTCATAGCCCGCTGGTAGGTTGCACCGACATTTTTAAGGCCAAATGGCATCACTTTATAACAAAAGATCCCTATAGGACTTCTGAATGCAGTGTTTCTCTCATCTTCTGGGGCCATCTTGATTTGGTTATAACCAGACGAGCCATCCATAAAGGAGAAAACAACGTGCGAAGAGGCAATGTCCACCATGAGTTCTGGAATAGGCAAAGGAAATTCATCCTTGGGACATGCCTTATTCAGGTCTTTATAGTCAACACAGACCCGGATTTAACCATTTTTCTTTCGAACAGGCACGACGCTGTCTACCCAAGAAGGATATTGTTCCTCCCGGATAAATCCAGTCTCGGCCAATTTCTTGACCTCAGAAATGACTTGTTGTTCGATCTCCAGACGCATGCGTCGTGGAGCTTGTTTGACAGGAATGGCGTCATGCCGAATTCCAAGTTTATGAACTACTACATTGGCAGACAAGCCCGGCATTTCATCGTATGCCCAAGCGAAGCAGTCCTTAAACTCGGATAGAAGTTGAATTAGATCCTTAGACTCATCCTCACTCAACAAAGAACTTATGAAAGTGGGGCGAGGGTCGTTCTCTGTTCCAAGGTTGATTTCTTTAAGTTCGTCAATTGTTGATTTGATTTCTTCTTCAAATTCAGGGGGTGCATCTTGAATTTGAACTTCATCAGAATCGTTTAAGGTCTCTAAACAAAGTTTGTCGAGTGAATCAACGACTTCTATAGGGACACTTTCAGATTCAGAATGACTAGTTATCATCAAGCAATATTCATCATCGTCAAATGAACTAACGGTACCAAAGCTGATACCATTTGTCCAATTTTTATTGAATTTTGAATTCCAAATATTTTGGTGGTATCTAGCTTGACCCTTAGTCCATCGACTCGGAGCGAAACCTTTAGAGATAAGAGCCTTAACACCAAGAGGAAAGTAGCCAAAAGGTAACTCCATTAATTCATTGAAGTCTGCCTCTTCAAGGATTACATCATCTTCATTCCTTGAAGAGGAGGAGCCAGGGAAGAACTTCTGGACTTTCCTTACCTCTCCATCTAAGTTAGGGGCATCCTTAATTACTAACCCTGAGACTCTGTTAGCAGACAGTGGGGTTAAGGTTAAGGATTCAACAGCCCTATTAAGCTTTTCATAAATACTCAATTCAGGCTCGTCACTTTAAGGCTTAGAATCGTTACCCTCCTGGTCACTATCCGAATCCAAGGTGAGATCAAACTTTGGAGGAGGATTAATTTTTCTGTAGTCAAAAGAAATTCTAGCTCCCCTTTTTCCTTATTCTTCATCAGAACTTGTTTCAAGTTCGATGTATATTGGGGAATTTCTCTTTTCAACTGGAGGGCGACCTCGGCCGCGTGCTCTTTGGGCCATCCTTCCACCTCTTTGAGGTAGATTGATTAGAGGCCTAAAAACCACGCGCTCGACATCGTCTTCACTACTTGAATTCTGTCCTTTTTAATTCTTGACTTTTTCTTTTCTTACTTTTTGAATTGCTTTTGAACTTTGAGTTTCTGCCTTTTCCTCTTTAACGTTGATCTCTGCCTGAGATTTGGTAGTGGACCCTTTGGGAACATAATATGCAGCGTCCTCGTAGATCCCGATCTCATGAATAGAGAATGGTTGCAGATCACCCTAAATTGCAAACTCAATGCCATCTCGTTGGTACTTTGATGCATTGGTGTAGGGTGGAAGGAACCATCCTATATTCATGGATCCAGGGCCTACCTAGGAGAGCGTTAAAGGACGTCACCGAATCGATTACATGAAATTTCGCTTCAGTTTTTAACTCTCCTATCTCTAAAAGAAGTGTGATTGAACCTAAAGCCTTCTCGCCTTTTTCGTTGAACCCACGAAGCACCATCCTATCGGTTGAGAGCTTGCTAGTATCAACTCTAAGATATACGAGAGTCTTTATGTTCATCACATTGACCGATGCACCCGGATCAACCAGAAATCTTGATAACTTGAAATTGCCCACATTTACGGTGATGTAAAGTGGATGATTGTGATCGGTCGTACCAAGGAGTAGATCTTCGTCAGAGAAAGTAACTCCTGGAACTTCTTTGAAGTACAAAGATTCTTCCTCGGAAGTCAAAGCAAGTTGAGCTAAGCAAATCTCTGGGTCAAGAAGTGCTTTAATTAGAGTCTCCCTCATCTCTTTTGAAAGGACAAGGGCGTCGTAAATACTCAACTTAGCAGGCAACTTCCTGAGGTGAGCTAAGACATTATAATCAACACTTGGAACTTTAACATCAGGACCCGGTAAATTTGAAGGATTGTTTGATTGTTGAGTGGGGATTGGAATCGGATCAGTGGAAACAACTTGCTTTCCCTTTTCCTGTGAGTGAAGCCTAGGGGGTAAAACCTTACCACCACGCAATTGTACTTGCACAATTTTATCGGAAGAATAAGCTACGGGGAGGTCTACACTCTCCTTAGGCGATTGATTGTCATTTTCTGAGTGAGAATCTGAATCTGAGAAATCAATCATAACGGGACTCCCTTGAAAATTAATTTCTGGGGTATCACCATCTGATAAGATATCAGATTCATTTTCCTCTTGAGGGGTCAAATCTGGAGGACTGAGTTTTTGAACTTCTTGATTGATTTCAGCTAGTTCTGGATTATTTTCAACAGAAGAATCATCTGGAATCACATTCTCAACATTAATCATTAAGATTTGAGCAGAAGGATCTTTCTTTTTATTTAATTTTTGACCATTTGTCTTTGATGGGGCAAAGCAAAAGTCAGATAATATTAGTGGGGTCAGTGGTTTTGAGCCACCATCCACCACTTATACAGATCTCTCATCAACAAATTTCCTCTCTACAAAAGGTTCACTCTTTTCATTTTTATTTATTACAGTAGTTTCTACAACTACTCGAGAGGAAACTGTCCCAACGTCCTCCTGCGATGCCTCTAGGTTAACTTCCCAGATCGGGCCCCGGGCTCTTGTTGGTAACTGTTGAGAAAGACGAAAAGATCGGTTAATCGACTTTTTAAATGCTCGGGATAATGCTATATCCCAACCATCTTCAAGGGACAAAGAAAGATTAGAGTTTTTACCTGAAATAGATTTGACAGACCCTTGATCCGGATCGACCAGATACTCCTTTGGAATTACAATGTTACCTTGACGGAAGTTCTTCTCAAGCCAATCCTTAAAGACAATACAGTCTTCGATTGTGTGGCCTAACATGCGATGGTAGGGGCAAAATGTTGGATCATCTTTTTTATTTGCCTATTCCGGCTTCTTGGCCTCCGCCAATCGAAAATCTGATTTCTTTAAAAGGCTCTTAAAAATCTTCCTCACCGACTCTCTTTTAAACATATACGGATGAGCCAATCTCTCTTTAAAAGTAATCTGGTGAGATTCTCTAGTAGGCTGAGAAGTTACCTGAAAAGGTTGAGATTTTTGAGTTTGTTGAGTTGCAGGATTACTCGATTGGGTATTGATCGGTTTCTTCCCTTTGTCAACTGCTGAAACCGTTGCTGTTCTCTTTTCAAAGGACTTCAATGGTTTACTAGCCTTCTTCTCTTCAGTAGAATCCTTCAGGAATGGCATTTTGGAGGCCTGTTCCTGTAGATTACTAGCTTTATTAAGAAGCTTTTTAAAGGTTTTGATTGTAAACCCCTTTAGCAGAAAAGTAATAGGCCCGTGGATATTCTTTAGAAGAATTTCCACTGCATGTTGCTCTTGCAGCTGGGGTTCACATTTCATTGAAAGGTTTCTCCATCTCAAGATGTAATCAACCAAAGGCTCGTCCGATTTTTGCTTTTCGATGACGAGATCACCAACGGTTACACGTTGTTGAGCTCCTTAGAATCTCTTTAAAAAGAGACCCTCGAGCTCAATAAAAGTTTTTACAGAACCATTGGGTAAATCTGCGTACCACTCAAAAGCAATACCGGACAAACTACTCACAAACTGACGAAAGAGTAGAGCATCTGACCCACCTGCGTTGCAACAGCTCGCTCGAAAATGGGCCAAATGCTGCCTATGGTTTTCTAAACCACTAAAAACTTTGAAAGAAGGTGGCACAAAGCCCTTTGGATAAGGAACTAAATCATATTCCTCGGGGTAGGGTCTACCCTTTGGAATAGATACCGTTCCTTGTGAATGGGCTAAGGCCTCCATTACCTGGGTTTCAATCATCTGACGGGTATCCTTTTATGGGGGAGAAATTGGAGAAGTAACTTCTGGAAGTTTGGGATTTGAATCAGCTTTCCTGCTGTGCTCGCCCATTGTGTGTACTGTGGGCTGCAACGGCTCGGGTCTCGACTGCTGTGACTGCAAAAGCTGACTCTGCATTTGTTCAACTTTCATCATCATCTCTTCAAGTTTTCTTTCAAGGCTCAAAATATATTCATCTTTTTCCCTCAACTTGACAGAAGTATCTGAATCTGAATCTACCGCTGCTGACTCTTCATCTTTACCGGAACGGTGTTTAGAAGCCTCAACATGTTTAGTTGATGATCGAGTTTCTACCATATGAACATCTGCCACTGGATCTTCCTCAACTAACAGATCATCTTCATCCGGATTGAATTCATCAACAGCCTTCTTCTTAAGGATATCTCTGATTTCTTGTACCACTTCCTCGACTGGCCTTCCATCTATTGCTTCAGCATAAAGTGGTAAGTATCCATCATAATCCATCACTTGATCATACTCTTTCACATCTAACTTATCAAAGATATGGCTAATCTTAACATCATCTTCAGTGATTTCTCCACTAACCAATTGATCTAACATTTCTTGATCAGGATCTTGGGTCGTCTCCTATTCTCCGACTGTCCTGGGGTCGGTAGTCGCAAGGGTGACATCCTCAGTAGGGTGAGGGACATCTATCTTAATTGGTGATGGAGGGGCTTGAACGGCAGGGGCTCCAATATCAATACGGACAGAGTCCTCACATCCCTGAACTGGGAGTCGAGGGAGTTCAACTGGTATCTGAATTTGAGGTTCCCTGAATTGAATTCCAATACATCTACTAAACTTCCTTCTTGCACATGATTCTTCTGGCGACATGGGCCTCTTGCCCTTAACATCAACTGGTTTCGGCTCTTTAAAGGCTTCTTTAGACTTTGCTATTACTGGGGTCAGCTTTGACAATTTTGAAGGTGGGGTCGGTGGTCTACCACTAAAAGAGTGACTCTGGTCAGACCCCGTTAATACTATCTCCTCCATCTTTGTAGAAGGGTGGCGAGGCACCCAATGGTATCCATCTACTAAGACTGATGTCACAGGTTGTTTAACAAACTTCTTGTTCTTCCTCACTAGCTGAGGAGTCAGATCCTTAGCTTCAGATTTTTCTTCTTTCAACACCTCTTTCTCAAGCTTGTGTGAAATCACCCCTTTCAAGTGTTTGACATATTGTTCTTTGGTCTGTCCTACTTGAGCAGCACAAGTATGGATGATATTTCTGAGCATCCTAGTTTTTAGAATTTGCTTCTCCTTCGGGGTTCTCTTAACAGAATAGTCCACTGGGCTAGGCGGTGTGCTAGCTATCCGAGTAACTCTCTCCTCCCCTGCAGCAGCTACGAGGGGGTGAAAACGACTCCCTTTCAGGAGTGGAGAAGAGGCAGGGATTGGCAGCTCCTTAGCAGCCTCAAGATCGACTTTACCCAAGGCCTTCAGCTCGGCCACCTTCTTAGTCTTTGTGATTTTCTTTCTCAACCTCCTGAGGTAGTTTCTTTTGGCGTTCTTACTTCCATAAAGGGTTTCAGAGCTAGAAGATCCTTTCTCAAATACTGACTTGGCTTCAGCGACAGCTTCCAGCTTTTTTGCATCCTCCAGGAATTCTTTGGGTGCGTTAGCAAGATTTAGTGCGGACCAGAAACTAGGAGGGGCATCGTTTCCAGCTCCTATGGCTAACTGCACTAGAGGGGCATCCTTCTCATCCTCAACAGCAAGGTCCACCAAAGTGTCTCCATTCATCACCAGTCTAAGGGACTTAAACCCTATCCCAAATTGAATCGAATTCTCATAAATCAGTTCTTCAACCATTAGATCACGGTCCATTGAGAACAACAGTTTTCCAGCCATTGCAAGTGATTTGATTATCTGAGATTTAAAAGGAGAAGATTTTAATTAAAAACTTGAATTTTGAATTTGAAAATAAATTTATATTTTATCACATATATCGGATTATAAGAGCTACAACCCGGTATATATTGATAAGATATAGAGATTGATTTTAATTGAAACAAGACTTGAATTTTTATTGTATATGTTCAACTACAAGAGAATGTTGTAGAAAAATATATAGCAATGATAATGGATTTAAGAAAGAGGATTTGAATTTCGAAGGTTGAAGGATTTTTTGTAAATTGTGAAACTTAGCATGCTAGATTTATTCGCATGCGAGTTTGCAACATATACAGAAGAAGTTTGGCTCGACTCTCTCGCTCTACCAATCAAGTTGGAGGCAAAATGTCAAAGCCTGACTTCGATAGAGGATTCCTACGCTCACCTCTCTTTTAACATGTCTTAATTGAGTTGGCCACACTCACCCAAGGAAGAAATGGGTAGATGGACCAACGGAGAGAAAGGTAGTCAAAACTACCGATGCAATAAAATTTATACCGCTATTAAAGATGTAGAGAGAGATTGTCCCCAGTGGAGTCACCATTTTTGTTTTGATTAAAAAAATTTATTTTAAAAAAAAGGATTAATTTTCTTTGGGAATATTAAATTTTGAAATTTGAAATTGAACACGTCATTATGAGCAATATATCGCCTCGAAAGATGATTATATCGTTCCCTAATGGGTTCAAATTTCAGCATTCTAATTTTATCCGGATTATCGTAGTCAAACTCAAAGGGAGAATCACATTTGACCCCGGAGGATCAAAATGGAATTTAATCAATTGTTTGACTATTCTAATTTGAATAAAATGATCATTAATTTCATAATAAAAAAACACGATAATAATTGATATATCTCTCTGAAGAAGGAAGATATCAATCATTATCGATTGATTAAAAATGACGATAATAATCGTTGTATTTAATTTTTCCAAAGAGAGTTAATTAGAGGTTTTGAAAAATTACTTTTGAAAAATCAGGTATGGGTTTCTAAATCCCCTACGAGCGCATGCCCTCGTAGTTAATTACATCATAGGAAAATTAAAATTTTTCCTACGAGCACTCTCGATTAAAATAGCGGTATAAAGTTTATTTAGATGTTCAAAGCACGATATCAAAGGAGGGTAAGAGTTGGAATTTTCAATCGGGATTGGTTCGAGGTTGAGCATTTATTTTTAGAGTCAAAGGAAGAGGAATAGGGAGTGTTTTGGGATTCTGAAACAATTCAGAAAACACTCTTGTCTATACTAAGTGTTGGGCTTGAATTTGATTGAAAGAAATTTAATGTTTAAATGATCAATTTTATTAGAAATTTGGGATTCAATTCCCGGAGGTTGAGGTCTTATAGCCCGAGCTAGTCTCAGAACCTAAGTCTAAATTGGTCACTTGAAATTAGTAACCCGAACCTAGCTAATGTAGTGCAAATCTGGACTTACCCCGGCCTGGATTGGGGAGCCAGCTAACCACCTAATCGATTTAAAATAAATGAATCTGAACTTTTATGAAAGAGTGTTAGGGACGTTTTATTTAAAGTTTTGGAGAGTTAGGGCCGACATCTAGAGATTTTTCTAATTGGCCCCTTTGACTTATGCTGGGTGCAAAATGCTAAGAACTGATGCAATTAAAATTTTGACTCTTTCAAATCTGTTTCTAATGCAATGCATGCTAGTTAAAAACTCCAAATCAAATATGCTTGAAAGTTAAAAATAGGCTTAAAAAATAATTTTTTAAAAGACTGGACTTCCCCAGGTCCGGCACCTCGTCCTCATAGGTCAGACTATCCGGACTCTACCCGCAGGCGGGGAAGGGTCTAAATCAAGGAGAGAAGAAGTGCAGAAATCTGGACTTACCCCGGCCTGGATTGGGGAGCCAGCTAACCACCTAATCGATTTAAAATAAATGAATCTGAACTTTTATGAAAGAGTGTTAGGGACGTTTTATTTAAAGTTTTGGAGAGTTAGGGCCGACATCTAGAGATTTTTCTAATTGGCCCCTTTGACTTATGCTGGGTGCAAAATGCTAAGAACTGATGCAATTAAAATTTTGACTCTTTCAAATCTGTTTCTAATGCAATGCATGCTAGTTAAAAACTCCAAATCAAATATGCTTGAAAGTTAAAAATAGGCTTAAAAAATAATTTTTTAAAAGACTGGACTTCCCCAGGTCCGGCACCTCGTCCTCATAGGTCAGACTATCCGGACTCTACCCGCAGGCGGGGAAGGGTCTAAATCAAGGAGAGAAGAAGACGAAAACTCTCCCCTTTAGGGATGTCTTCTCCTCTTTGGAATTCAAGTTGGATCTAAACATCCCAACTCAAACCACTTTAAATACAACTCAAATTATATCAAATTACATTAATCAAAATTGAAAAATCTAGACTCAACCCTGCAGGGTTATCCTAATAATCAGCAGTTATATAAATAATTCCAAGCAGTTAATATTCAATCTCAAGCAGTTGATATTCATTCTCAAGCAGTTGATATATTTGAAATTTAAATGCTTAACAGAGTGCAGTAAATAAATAAACAGACATTCAATCAATTCTAAGCTAACAACCAGCATGCAGTGAAAGCTCGAAAACCCGGCACACAATAGAAAAGTAAACACCGGCCTATCCTAAAACTAGAGTTGGTTGTCCTATCAAACCATCTAAAGTATGTGATATTGGCCGTGTGGTTTTGATATGTCCTAAGAAGGGCAAATTGTTAAAATTGTTCGAAGTTCTGGTTGGTTGAAAGGCTCAGGGAAAGATTCAAATTTGAGTTCAAGTATTAATGATTTATGATTGATTTTAAGATTTATTTTAATGATTTTTGGAGTTTTACAGTGATTTTTGAGTTTTGGGAATTTTCTGGATTATTGTAATCATTTAATCGAGGGGTCAAAAATTGACTTTTCAATTATGAGTGTTTTATAGAAAGTTAATATTTTATTAAAATACTAGACCTTAATACGATCAATTAGAAGGTAAGTACGCTGAAATCGGATTTTTCTACAATTAGTTACGAAGGTTTGAAGTTTTGAACTGATTTTGACCTATGCTTGACCAAAAAGTTGACTTTTTGACTTTGACTGATTTTTGAAGGTTTGAAATTTTTAATAAATACTAGACTTGATTTTGAGTTGAATGCAAGTGAGTTTATTCAATTTGGAGTTTTCTGGAGTTAGTTATGATTTTTCAAAGTTTAATGTATTTATGGAATTTATAAAATTGTTTAATTAGAAGGGTTTTCTTGATTTTGCTCCAAATGAATTCCAAACTCCTTGAAATCAACTCCAAATGTCAGAGATAACCTAAGAAATGATTATCAAGGGTTTGGAAATTTTTTGGAATTTTTAATTATTATTAATTATTTATTTTAAATAAATATTAATTTTCAATTAAAATTAAATTAAGATTTGATTTGAGGTTTGATAGATGGAATTTTAATTTTCATTGATTAAGGACTTAAGGATGGTCAGTTAGAGGTCTTTTTTGAATTTTTTGGATTCAAAAGTGATTTATTGTAATTTTTGGAAATTTTAAAGCTTAATTAAGGGGTTAACTTTGGCTTGTCTAATTATCTTACCTAATGAACTCCAAATTGGATGAAATTTGAACCTATAGTGTAAAATGTCACTAGGTTTACTATGTTCAAGTTTCACCCCTATTGGGTGTGTTTATAATTTCATATGATTTTTCTAAGTTAAATAGACATTTTCTTAACTATTTTCCCTAGGTTTCTCTTCTGTTCAAATGGGCTTGAAATTTGGTGTGTCTAACTCTTATGCAAATGCATTCACACCACAGAAATTTCACAGCAAAATACTAAGAATTTAAGGAGTTATGAATTTTCCAAATTTAGAGTCCAAAATGGACCCTTTACCTTGAAAATTCACATCACAGAAATTCATTAAGTATCTGACTCTAGAAAAATCAGTGAACATGACTACGATACTCAATAATCTTCCACCAAAATTTGGGCCTCAATTGATCACTGGATTGTGAGAAAATTGCAAAAAACTTACTTTTAACAACTGTAAATATCTCTCAATATAGAAACCAAATCAACTTGATTTTAATTGTAGTAAATACTACATTCAATTACCTTTCCAACGAGCCCAAGAACGTTAAATTTGGTGAAAGATTCGATTTTCTATGAATTTTGAAACTTCTGGGCATTTTTCTGAATTATTTTTTACCATTTCTGGTCAAATTGACCGCCGGCGCCAATCATTTGATTGGCGCCGGATCGGCGGCACCCAGTGGTAGCGCGCCACGTGGCAGGGCCGGGTCCCGCCACTTAACCACGTCGGACGGCTAGATTAGCCGTCCGATCGACTGCGGGTGGGTTAGACGGCCCAGATTGCGCCACGTCATCACCCGTGGTTTGAAACGGCGTGGGTTCGAATCCAAGGGAAGGGCGACGTGGCCGCTTCTGGGCCGTCCGATCGCGCCTTCTAGCGCGATCGGACGGCTCTGGTTGAACCAGAGCTAAAAAAAATTCAAATGCCCATAACTTTCAAAATACTCAACGAAATTGGATGAAATTTGAACTGTAGCTATATGGAAACATAATCTAACAATGCCTAGAGTTTGGAGGCTCCATGCATTTTAGATTTTCTACAGTTTCAAATTTAAAATTAAACTTAAAATGGAAATAACTTACAATCCAACCGTCGGATTTTTGCGTTCTTGGTCTTGTTGGAAAGATGAAGATGTCCTCTTCAACTGTGGTGAAGACCTCAAGAGCTAGATCTTGCTGGATCTGGAGTTATTCCAAAATTTCTTGATTCTCTCTCTTAAACTATCTCTCTTCACCAATAAGTGTTTTGAAGGCTTGGATCTTGTGGGGGAAGACTTGGGAAGGCTAGGGAAATGCTTGGAGAATATTTTCTGAAGGTTTTGGGGGATGGAATGGCTATGGAGCAAAAGGGATTGAGTGAGAGAGCTAGGGTGGTCTCCTTTTGCATTTCATCAAGATATTTCCCTATGCAAGCCATCTTAGTGCATTTGGATGGTTAGGATTGACTGCATGAGCTTTTTGATGGTTGCCAAGTGTCCATGGAATTGATGGGATCAAGGAATCAAAGGACAAGAGGTGGCATGAGGTGTTAAATCTCCTTTTTGCCCCTTTGGACACATGGCTTGATCAAGAGCCATTAGATCTCCATCCAAAGGCTAAGAGGAGTTCTAAGAAGCTTCTAGAAGAGGTATTAACAGCTTGAAGGATTTAGATTAGGTAGAATTAATTTTAAGAGGTCAATTAAGGCTTTTAAGAGGCTCATTTGACCACCCATTGACTGTTTGACCAGTCAATGGGTCAAGGGGTGCTGAGGTGGCATGTGAGAAGTATTTTGGAATTGTTAGAATTATTTAATATAGGATGGGCTAGCTTGGGTCAAGCCCATTTGAGGATTTAAGCCTCTTATATAAGCTTGTTGACCATGTTGACGAGTCAACTGATCAACAAAAGGTGAGGTGGAAGCCAAGGTCATTTAGGGGATTAATTAAAAAGCTTGGAGAAGGTTTGACAAAGACCTGGGTGCATTTGGGATTTAATTCAAAGTGGAAAGGCTTAAGGGTTGATTTGGTCAAAATAGGTTGACTGGGTCAACCAGGTTGACCCAAGATGTGGGTCTAGGCTGGGCAGGTTTGATACAATATTTGAAGTCTGGTAGAGGTGGTTCCAGGGTTTAAATGGGTCATTTGGGTCAAAACACCTGTTTGGACCCTTAAAGGGCCTCTTGGGTCAAATTTGTTGACTTGGTCAACGAGGTTGACCCAGGGGTTAGGGATGGGTCCGACAGGTTTGAAATGACATTTGAAACTTGCTGGAGGTGGTTGCATTTAATTCGGAGTTCATTTGGTTTGAAATCCCTATTTGAACCCCATAGGGGTATTTTGGTCATTTTGACTCCTGGTCAACTGGGGGTCAAAGTTGGTCTAGAAAAATACAGTTTAATGCTCAACATATCAAGATTAAAGGTCTGGAAGTGACTAGAGGCTTTGGTGAAAGCTCTAAGGTCAGAATCTTCTTAATGGCAAATCCAGTGGCATGGGCTGTAAATATTTGAAGGTTTTGCAACCTTTGGATTTTAATTAAGTTTCTGGGGTTAGAGACCTTAGAATGGGCTCAAATTTGGAGGGTTGCCTCCAGAGATATGTCCCATCAGTATGCAACTGACAGACCCTGAATCAGAGGTCATTTGATAGGGTTTTGAAGTGTTTGAAAAATCCCTGGAAAAGGCCTTTAGGACAAGGCCCTTGGACTTAGGTTTTGAGTCTAGATTTTTGGATTTGGTCTGGATTTTGAACTTGATTGATTGGATTTGAATTATCTAAATACTTCATGATCATTTAAATGATCATAATTGATTAGATAGGATTGATGTTAGATCAAAGGTATGATATAGGCTAAAGTCTGGATTCTGAACAGAACTGAAGTCTGGATTTTGATTAAGGGTTGGATTGAATTGAGATCAGGTTTGAATTGGTGTCAGGATTGATTTGAGGTCTGGATTGATCTGGGATCTGGATGGATCCTTAATGACCTCATACAAAAATGAGGTCAACATCGAACTAGACGATATACGTTCGTACGGGACGATCAGACAGTTATCTCCTATTGAGCACATGGAACGAATAGGAACTTGCTTCAAAATTTTTCTAAGTTCTATTCATCCAGGATGAATTTATAATCATCCAGGACGATTGGTTCTCTGTAAAATTTTCGTCTAGACGAAATTAAATTATCGTCAATGGCGATTGGTCTTCTGGAAAATTTTCGTCCAGACAAAATTAATAATCGTCCAGGACGATCTGGTCTCTGGAAATTTTTCGTCCAAACGAAATTAAATTATCATCAATTGTGATTGGTCCTCTGGAAAATTTTCGTCCAGACGAAATAAATAATCATCCAGGATGATCAGTCCTCTGTAAAATTTTCGTCCAGACGAATATATTTTCGTCCAAACGATTAACCGACTTAGAACGGTTTTCAGCAGTTTCTAGAATCGACCTAGTATTAACCGTTCGTACCGGACGAACCTAGTTCGTACGGGACGATCAGCTGTACGAAGACATTTCATACACATATACGAATGGGGTCGTTTCAAATCGTCTAAGTAAAATCGTCCAGGACGATCCACGATCGTACGGGACGATCCACTGCGTACAGTATTGAAAAATTGCAGTTTTTGGGTGGTTTTTCTTGTCTTTTGTATAAATAGTCCAAATTAGACTGCCACCCAATCTTTTTGTCATTTGATCTTCGTGTCTCTTGAGAGAATAGCCAAGGAGAGAGTGGAAGAGAGCATTCAAAGGAGGATTCCTACCATTGGAGCGAGAAGGCTTCACTTGGATTTCAAAGGTAAGAGTCTCTACTTATGAATTGAGATTACTTCACTCTTTTCTTTCTTCCTTCTAGATTCTTGTGAGAATATCTGTCAAGGAGATCCGGTTCTCTGCCGACACTTTGAGAGTGTGAACAGACGAAGGGTTCGCTGCCTACACTTGGAGAGTGTGAACAGCCGAAGGGTTCGCTGCCTACACTTGGAGAGTGTGAATAGCCGAAGGGTTCGCTGCCTACACTTGGAGAGTGTGAATAGCCGAAGGGTTCGCTGCCTATACTTGGAGAGAGTGAATAGCCGAAGGGTTCGCTTCCTACACTAGGAGAGTGTGAATAGCCGAAGGGTTCGCTGCCAACACTTGGAGAGTGTGAATAGCCGAAGGGTTCTCTGCCCACACTTGGAGAGTGTGAAAGGACGGACGGTTCTCTGCCAACACTAGGGATTGTGTAAAATGACGACGGTTCTCTGCCGCACCGGGGAGTGGTGAAAAGAGTGTGTTGTAAAGGCTTCTCCGCCTTGCTGTGGGTGCAAAAGGAGAGTCACTATTGGTATTAGTGCAATACTCAGAGGGTGCCTCTGGGAGTGGATGTAGGTCTGGTTTTAGACCGAACCACTATATATCTGGTGTCATTTACTTTACTGTTTTTACATTTCCGCATTTTAATTCTTAGTCTTAAAACTCTGTGGTTGAAAAACTTTTTCTACAAAACTTAAAAGAAACAATTTTTATTTCGGTTCAACATAATTTTAAAGAGGGCTTAAATTTTTAAACTACCAATTCACCCCCCCTCTTGGTAGCCTTTGGGACATTAACTTAGGCTTAACAACCTAGTTACTAGACTCAACAAGTGGTATCAGAGCTCCGTTTCAAAATCATAAGTTTGAACTACTTTTTTATTAACGTAGATGGCTACATTTGGAAACCGAAACACACCTGAGGGTTACTCTATCACTAGACCTCCACTGTTTGATAATATTCCTTTTGATTTTTGGAAAACACGCATGTCTACTTTCTTACAGTCACTTGATTATCGCATGTGGATGCTAGTCCATGATGGCCACAAAAAACTAACTAGATTAGTTGATGGAGTTATGGTAGAAATACCTTTTGTAGATTGGACTATAGAAGAACGTGACTTAGCACAATTAAATGCCAAATGTCTAAATAGTTTCTTTTGTGCTTTAAAATATGAAGACTACATGAAGGTTTTTACTTGTAAAAGTGGAAAGGACATATGAGATAGACTTTGTATAACTTATGAAGGGACAAATGAGGTTAAGCAATCAAGACTCAATATCTTGTTACATGACTATGAATTGTTTCGCATGAAACCTAATGAATCTATCTCTGACATGTACACAAGATTCACACAAATTGTCACTTCTTTGCATGCACTTGGTAGGGAATTAACTAATGCTGAAATGGTTAATAAAATTCTTTGATGTTTACCTACTGCTTATGATGCTAAAATTACTACAATTACAGAGTCTAAAGATCTTAACATTTACTCTATTGACAATCTTCTTGGTTCACTCATTGATTATGAGCAAAGAGTAAGTCAAAGAAAGATTGATGTAGGTGAACCATGAAAGGAGAAAAATATTGCACTAAAGGTGGAAGAGTCAGAAAGTGAACACTCACAACCTGAGGATGAAGATGATATTGCATTGATGACTAGACAATTCAGAAGCTTTTTAAAGAGGAAGCAGAAGAGACGCCAGCAATGGAACAGAGGTAAGTTTAACAGAAATGGCAAGGTTTCTAATGAAGTAATTTGTTATGAATGCAGGAAACCAGGTCATATCAAGACTGATTGCCCAAAACTCAAAGCCACTCCTAGCAAGGAGAAGGTAGAGGAGAAACCAATGGTAGAGAAGGGCAAGAAGAAATTTCAAAGAGCTTTATGGGCGGACTCAGCTTCAGACTCATCTGAGACTGAAAAAGAAGAAGAAGTCACCAACCTTTGCTTGATGGCAGATAATGTTGAACAATCAGATCAAGAAGAGGTTTGCTCTCACACAAGACCTCGTGGGAGCATATGGTACCTGGACAGCGGATATTCAAAGCATATGACTGAAGATACTTCTCAATTCATAATGCTGGAAGCCAGGAATGGAGGCAAGGTTACACTTGGAGATAATACCACAAAGAAAGTGGTTGGATCAGGTATGATTGGAAATTTCAAAAACTTTTTCATAGATAATGTGTTATTGGTTGAAGGCTTAAAACATAATCTGTTAAGTATAAGTCAGCTATGTGATAAGGGCTATAATGTGAAATTTTTACCTACTAGCTGCATATTAAGCCTAAATGGAAAAAAAGTCTTAAATGGAAAAAGGGTTAACAATGTTTACATACTAGATTTGAATTCTATTTTATCTTCTACTGTTTTTTGTTTAAAAACTGTTTTTGATGAATCATGGCTTTGGCATAGGAGACTTTGTTATTCTAGTATGAAAAACCTTAGGAGAATTACCCAAAAGAACTTAGTGAGAGGTATACCAAAACTAGACTTTACTAAGAACCACTTTTGTGATGCATGTAAATTAGGAAAACAAGTGAAGTCCTCTTTTAAGTCCAATAAGGATCTTAGAACCAGTAAACCTTTGGAAATTCTTCACATGGATCTTTTTGGACCAGTAGGAACTGTAAGTCTAGGAGGGAAGGAATATGAATTTGTTATAATGAATGATTTCTCAAGATTCACATGGGTTAGATTTCTTTTTCATAAAAGTGAATCATTTGAGGAATTCAAAAATTTTTCAACTTGGATTCAAAGAAAACTAGGATGTGAAATAATCTCTTTACAAAGTGATCATGGAGGAGAATTTGAAAATGAAAGATTTGAAAATTTTTGTAAAGAAAAAGGGATTGATCACAATTTTTCTGCACCTAGAACCCCTCAACAAAACGGGATAGTTGAAAGGAAAAACAGAACATTAATAGAAGCCACCCGAGCAATGTTGGCAGAATACTCACTTCCTAGATATTTTTGGGCTGAGGCGGTTAGCACTGCATGTTATGTTCTGAATAGGGTGAATGTGAGATCAAATTTAAATAAAACACCCTATGAGTTGCTAAAAGGTAGAACACCTAACTTGTCACATTTGCATGTTTTTGGTTGCAAGGTGTTCATACATAACAATGGAAAATCTGCCTTAGGAAAATTTGATCCAAAATCAGATGAAGGAATTTTTGTTGGATATTCAAGTGTTGGAAAATCATATAGGATATTAAACAAAAGAACTTTAGTCATTGAAGAAACCACACATGTTGTATTTGATGAATCTGGAAATCTGGAAGAACCAAATATTGTTGAAGAAGAAATTGAAGAAAACTCCCAAAAGATTGATAGATTAAATTTGGAAGAAAATATGGAAGAAAATTTGGAAAGAGAAAACCCTTTGCCTAGAGATTTGAGATTTTCTAAAAACCACCCAAGAGAATTGATTATAGGTGAACTTAGTGAGGGTGTTAGAACTAGGCATAGATTAAACAAGGAAGTCAATCATTCAGCCTTTATTTCAACAATAGAACCCACTAATATTGAACAAGCACTTTCTGATGAATTTTGGATATTGGCCATGCAAGAAGAGTTGAATCAATTTGTAAGAAATAAAGTTTGAGAATTAACTACAAGGCCAAAAGATCAAAGTGTTGTTGGAACCAAGTGGGTGTTCAAAAATAAAATGAATGACTCAGGAGTAGTCATTAGAAATAAGGCTAGATTAGTTGCTAAGGGGTATAATCAAATTGAAGGAATTGATTTTGAGGAGACCTTTGCCCCTGTAGCAAGACTTGAAGCAATTAGGGTTTTACTTGCCTTTGCCTGTTTTAAAGGTTTTAAATTGTTTCAAATGGATGTCAAAAGTGCTCTTTTGAATGAGGTTATTGAAGAAGATGTTTTTGTAGAACAACCTCCAGGATTTAAAAATTCAAAATACCCAAATCATGTTTTTAAGTTAAAGAAGGCATTATATGGATTGAAACAGGCACCTAGGGCTTGGTATGAGAGGTTGAGCACCTTCCTACTTGAAAGATCTTTTGAAAAATGAAGTGTGGATACAACTCTCTTTTTAAAGAAATTTGGAAAGGAAATACTCATTGTTCAAATTTATGTGGATGATATCATCTTTGGATCTTCAAATAAAAATCTTTGTGATGATTTTTCTAAAATAATGAGTAGTGAATTTGAAATGAGTCTAATGGGAGATTTAAATTACTTTCTAGATTTTAGCATTAAGCAACTTGAGGAAGGAACATTTCTTAGCCAAACTAAATATATTAAGGACATCCTCAAGAAATATGAAATGGACAATACTAAACCTGTTAGTACACCAATGAGTTCCTCAGTTCAGTTGGATAAAGACCTTAAGGGAAAATCTGTTGATCAAAAGAAATATAGAGGGATTATTGGATCTTTACTTTACTTGACTGCTAGCCGACCAAATATAATGTTCAGTGTTTGCTTATGTGCTAGATTTTAATCAGATCCAAAAGAATCACATTTGACAGCAGTGAAAAGGATTTTAAGATACTTGCTAGGAACTCAAAACTTAGGAATTTGGTATCCTAAGTTTAGCTCTTCATTTGAAATTGTTGGTTATTCAGATTCTGACTTTGCAGGCTGTAAAGTGGATATGAAAAGCACTTCTGAAATATGTCAATTCATTGGAAATTTATTAGTTTCTTGGTCCAGTAGAAAACAAAATTCCGTAGCCCTATCTACTGCAGAAGCAGAATACGTTGCATTAGGAAGTTGTGTGGCACAAGTACTTTGGTTAAAACAACAGTTGATTGATTTAGGATTAACTATAGGCACTATTCCAATTTATTGTGATAATACTAGTGCTATTTGCATTTTCAAAAATCCTATTCAACATTCTAGAACCAAACACATTGATATAAGGCATCATTTCATAAGGGATCATGTATCCAAGGGAGAAATTGAAATCACACATGTTTCAACTGAAAATCAACTTGCAGACATTTTTACAAAACCTTTAGCCTTTGATACCTTCAGTACTTTAAGAACAAGGCTTGATATAATTGATTTGAATGCTTAAATAAAAATGTTTTTGCAACATTGATATTTATGTTTTTCTTAGTTTATTTGTTTTTGGTTTTGTTATGAATTTTGTGATTTTTTGAGTGCTTTAAATGAGTTTAATTTAGAGTCTGTGGTTTTGTCTTTGTTTTCTATGTTTTAAATGTTTTGTTGTGTTAGTTTTTTTATTTTTAGTATTTGTTTTTAGTTTGTCTTTATTAAAAAGTTCAGTGTATTTTCTTAGTTATTTTAATATTATGAAATGAATATGTAATCCTTTTCATTAATATTAATGCATGTTGTACTTAATTCAAATTTGGTTTGTTTTGGAATGTGATTAATTTTTATGAATTTCATTAGTCTTATTTAATCTTAATTGTGCTTAAATTAGATTGTTATTTGAGATTAATTACATTAGAAAATCTAGTCATTCTAAATTTAAAAGTTATTTATAACTTGTTATAATTAGAACTTTTAAATTCATGTCTATTTATTTAGATTACATAAAAGTTAAATATTATTATTGTAATTTAGATGTTTTCTTATTTTGTATTTCTTTGCTCAAATGATATTTATGCACTTAAAAATATTTGAAATTTTAGATTATTGATTTTGGAAAGATCTGGTTTCAATTACTCTTGAAAATTGTACAAAGAGTACAAAAATCAAAAGAAATGCGCAAAGGTTCGCAAATATGAAAAAGAGGCACAAAATTAGCCCAATATCAAAAGAAGCACAAAAATGTGCTCAAAAATTTGAAAAAGATGCGCAAAGCGCCACATGTGGTAATTCTCTTCTTTCCAAATTCTTTCAATCTCTTAATTCAAAATGATCTTATGTTCATTTATATTCTATTGAACTTTGAAATATAGAACTTTTATTCATCTCTCTTGTAATGATTTTCTATATTCAAAAATCTAAATTAAATCATGTTTTTGATAAATTCTTCTTACTTACAATGTTATATCACTTCTTAAATTCTATGAATTTCTATGATTTACCTAATGTCATTAATTTTAGATTGCATACCTTATACCAATCACCATTTAGATTAAATTTTCAAATGATTTTCATATAATTAATTACATTTCTAGTCTATTTCTTCTTCACTTTTTTTTGTTGTCAAAAAGGTGGAGAAATTATTGTGTTCGTATGTTTATTTTGTGGTCTTGTAATATTTTTTTTGTAAGTTTGTTATTAAAATTTTTGAAAATTTTTTTTTTCTATGGTTCAAAATGCCTCCTTATTTTTATATATACATCAATTCAGGGGGAGTTTAGGAGAATTGTTTAAATTGAAATCATACAAACAATAATTGTTATGCCATCATCAAAAAGGGGGAGATTGTTAAGATAGTTGCTATTTGCATGCTTTACATTTTTGCAACTAATGTAGTTTTGATGATTCCAAATATTATTATTCAAATGTGTAGTTATCTCCTAAGAATTTTAGAAGATTTGTATTTGCTCTTGTGTGTACTAACATTTCAGGAAAAATGAACTCTAGACTACGAAGACTTCAAATCAAATTCAGAATGAGATACTTTGTAAAATTTGAAGTTTGCATTTCTTTGTAAATAAATTGAAAGGGAGTGATTGTAATTGAGTGAATAAAAACATACACACACACATAAGGAGATCATAAAAAATTTATACTGATCGTACTGGACGATATACGTTCGTACGGGACGATCAGACAGTTATCTCCTATTGAGCACATGGAACGAATATGAACTTGTTTCAAAATTTTTCTAAGTCCTATTCGTCCAGGACGAATTTACAATCGTCTAGGACGAATTTACAATCGCCTAGGACGATTGGTTCTTTGTAAAATTTTCGTCCAGACGACATTAAATTATCGTCAATGGCGATTGGTCCTCTGGAAAATTTTCGTCCATACGAAATTAATAATCGTCCAGGACGATCTGGTCTCTAGAAAATTTTCGTCTAGACGAAATTAAATTATCGTCAATGGCGATTGGTCCTCTGGAAAATTTTCGTCCAGACGAAATAAATAATCGTCCTGGACGATCAGTCCTCTGTAAAATTTTCGTCCAGACGAATATATTTTCGTCCAAACGATTAACCGACTTAGAACGGTTTTTAGCAGTTTCTAGAACCGACCTAGTATTAACAGTTCGTACCAGACGAACCTAGTTCGTACGGGACAATCAGCTGTACGAAGACATTTCGTACACATATACAAATGGGGTCGTTTCAAATCGTTTAAGTAAAATCGTCCAGGACGATCCACGATCGTACGGGACGATCCACTGCGTACAGAATTGAAAAATTGCAGTTTTTGGGCGGTTTTTCTTTTCTTTTGTATAAATAGTCCAAATTAGACTGCCACCCAATCTTTTTGTCATTTGATCTTCGTGTCTCTTGAGAGAATAGCCAAGGAGAAAGTGGAAGAGAGCATTCAAAGGAGGATTCCTACCATTGGAGCGAGAAGGCTTCACTTGGATTTCAAAGGTAAGAGTCTCTACTTGTGAATTGAGATTACTTCACTCTTTTCTTTCTTCCTTTTAGATTCTTGTGAGAAGATCTGTCAAGGAGATCCGGTTCTCTGCCGACACTTTGAGAGTGTGAACAGACGAAGGGTTCGCTGCCTACACTTGGAGAGTGTGAATAGCCGAAGGGTTCGCTGCCTACACTTGGAGAGTGTGAATAGTCGAAGGGTTCGCTGCCTACACTTGAAGAGTGTGAATAGCCGAAAGGTTCGCTTCCTACACTAGGAGAGTGTGAATAGCCGAAGGGTTCGCTGCCAACACTTGGAGAGTGTGAATAGCCGAAGGGTTCTCTGCCCACACTTGGAGAGTGTGAAAGGACGGACGATTCTCTGCAAATACTAGGGATTGTGTAAAAGGACGATAATTCTCTGCCGCACCGGGGAGTGGTGAAAAGAGTGTGTTGTAAAGGCTTCTCCGCCTTGCTGTGGGTGCAAAAGGAGAGTCACTATTGGTATTAGTGCAATACTCAGAGGGTGCCTCTGGGGAGTGGATGTAGGTCTGGTTTAAGACCGAACCACTATAAATCTGGTGTCATTTACTTTACTGTTTTTACATTTCCGCATTTTAATTCTTAGTCTTAAAAACTCTGTGGTTGAAAAACTTTTTCTACAAAACTTAAAAGAAACAATTTTTATTTTGGTTCAACATAATTTTAAAAGAGGGCTTAAATTTTTAAACTACCAATTCACCCCCCCTCTTGGTAGCCTTTGGGACATTAACTTAGGCTTAACAACCTAATTACTAGACTCAACAGAATGCGGTAGATAGAAAGAGATGTTTTAGTTCTAATTTTGGGAACTTGAGTTTCCCTCGCTGCTTCGAGATTGGTAGAGAATAGTTTGTGTAGTCGAGTCGGGTCTATATTAAGTGCTTTACTTGGATCGTGGGGACAGTAAAAATGACATTAAAGCGCCTTCTCTTTTATTCGTATTACATTGGATGAGAGTGAATGGTGTCTTAGAGATATGCTTTGCTCTGAAGATGCATATCCAACGATAAAATGCCTACATCCCTTTATTGTTTTATTTTCTCTTTGGTATTTTTGTAGTTTTCGTTCTTCTTGCACTTCTACTATTTTCCTACTTGTTGTCTTATTTCATTCATAGATTCCTAAACTTGCTAGTATATGCATGAATGTCCAAAGTGTTAGAAAAATACTCCCTTCTGTCCCCTACAACATTAGTGACACATAAGGACAAAAATTAAGGACCGGGTCTTAGATAACATAGACTTAGGATGCATGCTCCCTATAGGACAGAGACATTAAAACTTAAACTTAGTGACACTTTTTCCTAGGTTTAGTATTCTTTAATTCATTAATAATCAACTAACAAGTTAATCATAATCTAACTCCTAAAAAACATTAGAACACTTAATTCCTAATTAAACTATAATCAATATATATAATCATTAAATTTCAAATCTAAAACATACACTTGAATCAAGTCTGACTAATTTATTAATCATTCTCTAATACACTTAAAACTTAAAAGATGTAGATTAAATTAGGAGAGTAAATCTAAACTAAAATTGACCCAACATAAAAGACTTATAAAATCAGAACTTTAATCAAACACACTTATAATTAACAACATACTTAGTTTAAAATACCTTTAATATTAAATCAAGTGAATTAAAACCTAACCTAAACTAAGTGAATCATAAAGATTTTATTAAGAGATTTCATTATAATCAAAAGCCTAATAACTCATCTAAAATTCATCAAACCCTTAAAATAATCCCTTAAAATCAATCAACAAACCCTTTATTACATAACAACCACTCCAAAGATGAAGTTTATTGGATGGACTACTCCGGGCTGCGGGGTTAAGTGTTCTAAGGAGACCTGGTTCCTCGAGCATGGTGGCACAACACCACGAATGGATTTAATGGAGTGCTAAACTATAAAATCAATCGTTAATGATTTGAACCAAACATCAATCGATAATAAATCACCTAATATACATTTCTTTTCTAATTTACAACCAACCAAAATAATTCAACAAAAAAATTGGTTGCCACTAGGTAACCCAGGCCTACGAGGCTATTAAGTTAGCCCCAAGGAGGGTGAAATAAACCTCATGGCCTCGGTGTGAAACAAATGTGGTAATCAATCAAATACTAAAATAAAAAATTCTAAAAATCAATCCTAAAGTATTAATATTTATACTTAAACTAAAATCTTTCTTCTGTCCTTCAACAAATCAAATACAAGTACACGTACTTAAACTTGTTCGGTTAGGACACGACTTATAATTAAAATACCCTACATAGGACCTATCCAAAATCACACAACCTACACGTACTTAGACTTGTTCGGTTAGGACACGACTTCTAGCCCTAGGTTAGGCTAACATTTTTCTTTTGTTATTTAATGTTTATTACATGCATGTGTTCTATAAATGCAATTCTTAAATTTCCTGTCAGTTATATTTTTATCTGATTGCATTTCTTTTCTGAATGGCATCTACGCTCATATATACATTTCTCTTTTATCTTATTTTGCGAGGTACACCAGAGCTTAATGATCGAGAACTAAACAGGACAATTTGCTTATAAGCTTTTAAGTGGCAGCGCCACAATTTGAGATCATTTACCTGCTTGGAGCTATTAAGTGGCAGCGCCACATACATTTAGGTATAATTTCTGCAACTAATAAACTCTTAATTATATATCGGAACTGCTTCACATCACACACTATTTGTTAATAGGTATTCTAGCATGTTTAGGTAGCCAGCTTTAGGTTAGTTCACTCACGAAGCTTTGGCCCTGCCCCCTTTCTGTGAGCCCTAGAGATCGTTAGGGTCATTTAGGCCTGTAGAGTAGGCCACCCATTTATGCCATTGGGCATCGTTGTTTTCCCACACGAAGTGGGCATCGTTAGGATTTTGGCCTTCTGGTTTTGGGTATGATACCCCCCCCCCCCCAACTTTCTGTGAGCCTTAGAGACCATTAGGGTCATTTAGGCCTGTAGAATAGGCCACCTATTTGTGCCATTGGGCATCGTTATTTTTTCCACACAAAGTGGGCATCACTAGGATGGTTTTATGTGCAGATACCTTGCCTGGAGGGTATCTAGTGTGTTTATTTATTTTTTTCTGTGCTATGGATGTCATGCATGCATTTGCTGTTACACACCTTACTTCGTATTGCACTTCACTCACATGCATGCATTACATCAGTAGACTTAGAGATATTTTGTGTCTGTTTCATGCATCATACAGCGTTAAGTGTACTCTTTTGCATATTATAGGGTCACTGATTGAGATCTTCTAAACTACACATCCTTGATTTCCTAGGATAGAGCTTCCTTATCTTATATACATATAGGGCGATTGATTGTGTTTAGCATGTTAGCTGGCAGCTCACTCCAGGCAAGCATAAGCCCAAGTTGTACACCCCTCAGTGTGTCTCATTTCATTTGTGTTTTGAGTATATCATTTCTTTTAGGATAATAATTCGACCTTTGATCTTTTAAACTCAAAATTTTAATCATATCTTTATCCATTCAAAAAGGTCTAATCATCATTAAAGATAAATAGAATAGACTATTTGAAATAGAACTTAGGAACTTTTTATGTGCACCAAATTAAGAAGTGAATAATACATCGTCCTTAATCGAGAGTTTTCCTAGGTCAAGGCCTAGGATGTAATTAACTACGGGGGCTTGTGCCCGTAGGAAATCGATCCCCACAATTAAATAAACCTTATTCGAGCTGACATATCGAATGGGGGAAATCTCGTGAACTTTTGGGTTATATATATTATTATCCATCTAGGTCGGTAGGTGAAAGTCGCTATCCTCCATGGCTAATAGTATGTATAACTCCATCTGCTCTTCCATCGGCCTGCTTGTGTCGGGTGTAAAGGTCTACGACCATTTTGTCCTACGGGATAGTGTGATCGTACCCTTTGCATTCGAAACCACATGAGCAGAATCCTTTCAGAGATCCACAACGGTCTTCGGGCAACCAAATCAGACTTATTGCTGATTGCATACTTGATCGAAATTGTTTTGTTCTGAGTCCCGACCAGACAGGGAGCCTGTCTGTTTTTGGATTAATTTTGATTTTATAGATGTGTTTTCATCCTTTATGCTTTAGCCTATTTTTTCTTATGGCTAAGCACCTTTTTAGTTATACCATTGTAATCTTTTGTTTTATTAATAGAAAGGGCCAAGCCCTCAAATTCCCCCCAAAGGAGACTTATTGCTTATTGCATACTTGTTCGAAATTGTTTTGTTATGAGTCAAGCTAGACAGGGATCCTATATGTTTTTAGATTCGTTTTGATTTTATAGATGTCTTTTCATCCTTTGCTTTAGCCTATTTTTTCTTATGGCTAAGCATGTTTTTAGTTATACTATTGTAATCTTTTGTTTTATTAATAGAAAGGGCCAAGCCCTCAAATCCCCCCCCCCCCCCCCAAAAAAAAAAAAAAAAGGTTATCAAGAAGTGATTAAAAAAAAAGGAAAGTTTGGGGCATCGTTCATATCATTAATGAAAAAAAATATAATGCTATGAAAAAAATAAGAACAACACCATATGAGTGTACATCTTAAAACTAAGCTATACAGCTCATCTTAATCTTCATTTAGGATGGCTTTCTTACTGCTTCTTAAAGCAATTTTTTAGTAGAAAAAAATTAATTTTTATACTTAAAAGATGCTTTAAGAAGCAATAAGAAAGTCGTTCCAAACGAATGCTTCATTTGGGATGGCTTTTTTACTACTTCTTAAAGCAACCTTCTAGTAGAACAAATAAAATTTTTATACTAGAAAGCTGCTTTAAAAAATATTAAGAAAGCCGTCCCAAATGAAAATGAAGCCTTAGTCTGATGGTTAGTAGCTTTAGCTATAAACCAAAAAATCTTGAGTTCAAGTCATGCGTATGTGATGATGTATGTGTGACTTTATCTTAATTGATCTAAATGTCCCAAAAAATAAAGAAAACTCAAAACAGGAGCCAAAATAACCTAACTAACAAGAAAAAATATATAGTAAAGAATGACAAAATGATCTCAGATTGAAACCATAAGCTAAAAAGAAGACCATGGACTCAGGAGAGCCAGAAGCTAACCATCATGAAAGTAGAAAAACATATCAGCCAGCAAGTAAAACATGGAGCACACAACAACCCTGATTACCAGAGGACTTGCCTAAAATCAAAATGGTTGCATGAGGGCCATCCAGAAATTAAGATTGCAGGAACGAAGACCATTCCAGGGCAAGATGACTACATATGGGCGACACACATCATTGTTCATGGGAGGTTTGAGGCACCCTAAACAACAACTGAAAAAACCACAAGAAGAAAGAATTTATATAGCAAGAAACCCATTTAGAAAAGTTAGAAAAAGCAGCTTTAAACCTATCATAATATTTCCATTTAGCCGCTTTGAAAGTGATAACTTTCCTGATTTTGTTGCAAACCAAAGAGGATCTACTTCAATTTCTATCAAATCTCCTTGAATTCCTTTCCCTTCACAGAAAATACAAAGAGCTACAAATAGAGAAGTAGCAGAAGTTCTTTTCCTTCTCATTGAACTAAGGCAAGCTTGCAAAGTAATCAAACAATTGAAGCATAGTAGGTATAAGAAAACACTTATCCATATGAGGCAGTAAAGCAGAGTGCACAGAACCGAAAAATAGTAGTCAAATAAAATATGTAAATGGGACTCATTGGATTTGAAGCATCAGAATCATGTTGGGTTTATCTCAAAAGATCTTCTATTGAACAAAATGCAATTTTAAGCCCCTCAAGAGTCGTCATCCAAGCATAAGAATAATATCTTATAGCATAGTTTTTATACCAGATGTATTTATACCATGAAATGGGTTGTAGATTGGAAAAATAATGTCCCAAAAAAATTTTAAAGTTCAAAGAATCTGAGCCTTCCCAGGAAATAAGAGAGGAGGGGCATTCCAGAATGGGAACATATAAGATAGCCTATTTAAGCGGTTCAAGAAAAGGTTAGAAAGGACCCAATCACCATTAAGAATGAACTACTTCACATTAGAGTAAGCATTTCCAAGAGGATTAAATAACTTTGAAAGAGCTCTACTATTACATCAAGGATATCAAAACATTACCCAATTACAGGCAGTAGAGGCAACATTAAGAGAGATCCATCCTGAGCCAAAATTCATTGGGCTTTGATCTTGAGATTAAGTGATCTTTTGGCCGAAGTTTCATTGGAATTAGAGTCAATTTGGTTCACATGGCCTTCTAGATTTGACTTAGAACCTTATTTAATTCATAATTAATTCATATAAAATCAATAAAATTTAATTAAAGACTCTAATGTCTCATGATTAAACCCTTAATCCATACAAAATAAAAGCCCCATGATTAGATATCTATTTTACCATTAATTTTATTTTTAAAGAAAATTGATAATTAATTAATTAAAAATAATAAAAAAAATCTCTAAATACTTAGAAACATCCCCTTAGGTAATTCCTGACTTTTAGAAGTGATTCCAAGAGATTTGGAACTGATTTAGATCAAAATCTAAAAAACCCCTTAATTAGGCATTAAAAAAATCCAAAAATACCTTAAATTTGAAAAATAACCAATAATTCTAGAAAATTTAATTTTAATCAAACTCAAAGACATTTAAATCTAATTAAAATTTAGTATTTTTTAAAAAATATCAAAACTCTAAAATTAAGTCAAAGTTAAAAGTCAACTTTCCTATCAACCATAGTTCAAAACTAGGTCCAAACTTAAGAAAATCCTAACTTAATGTAGGCAATTTCAAATTATTCTTCTTAAGGTCTAATATTTAAAAAAATGCTAAAAGTTTAAAAATTAGTTTAATTTGAAAATTCAACTTTCAAGCCTTTAATTAACATGATTAAATAATTGAAAAAAAATTCAAAAATGAATTAATTAATGTAAAATTTCATAAATTTCTAATTTTATCATTAAAATTAGTAATCATATAATTGGATTAAAATTTGTCAACCTTTAATTCTCAACCAATTGAATTAACTTAACCAAACTTGATTACTACTGGGCAACCCAGGCCTACGAGGTATGCCTAGCCCCAAAGAAGATGAAATATATCATTTAATCTTTAACAAACCTGAACATTAAATAACTTCAACTAGTTGCCCAATTTAGGACATATACAAGCCACACAGCCTACCTCACACACTTTAGATGTTTGTTAAGACAACGAACTCTAATCTAGGCTAGGTTGGCGTTTACTTTTTAGTGCTATGTGTTAGGTTTTCTAATTTTTAATTGTATGATGTAATTGAAAATTTATTGATGTGAGTATTTATTTACTTTAACTGCAATTTATAAATTATTGTGATTGGTGATAATTTTCCCTTAGGTTAAGACCAATCTGGTTACTCATAGGATTTTATGCAGGTGGTCATGCTCGTGAAGGCAATAAAAGGGGGCTAAATTAATAATGATTTAAACTAATAAAATTTTCCACATGTGCTTCTACTGTTTATAGCCCAAATAAATAAGAGTGTGGTGAAGCGTGATTTACTTTTACTATACATATACAAATAAATTACATAGAATTTATTTAATGTTAAATACTTAGGATAACCCTACATGAGAGTCTAGATTTTTTATTTTAATATTGATGTTATTTATTTAAAGTTAAGAGTTGTAAAAGTTAGACAATTGAGTCAGGATACAGAGATCCAAATTTGATTTCGAAAGAGAAAAAGACATCCCTCAGGGGAGGGTCTTTTTACATTTGGAAGTTAAAAATTGGGTCATTTCACTACCCAGAGTGAAAAGAATAACCTCTCCTTCGGGGGAAAGATTTTCTTTTCATTTGGGTACCTACAACAACAACAACAACAACAACATCAAGCCTTTATCCCACTACGTGGGGTCGGCTACATGAATCCTTTTTCTCCATTGTGTCCTATTAAAAGTCAAATTCTCGTTTAAATCTAATAAAGAAAGGTCATTCCTAATATTTTCTAACCAAGTCTTTTTAGGTCTACCCCTACCTTTCTTAACATAAGTCAAATCTAATACCTCTACTCTCCTAACTGGGTCATCGCAAGGCCGCCGTTTTATGTGACCAAACCATCTAAGGCGACTTTCTCTAATCTTATATTCTACTGGAGCTACTCCAACCTTTTCACGTATATGCTCATTTCGTATCCTATCTCTAAGGGTAAAGCCACTCATCCACCTGAGCATCCTCATCTCTGCCACACTTAACTTAGTATTATGCTTCTCTTTTAAAGGCCAACATTCGGCACCATAAAGTATTGCAGGCCTCACTACCATCTTATAGAATTTTCCCTTAAGTTGGAGTAGATACAACAAATACAAGGAGCTCGAAGAAGAAGAGGATAAGGAGTTGAAGATAAAGAGTATCCCACTCAAAGTCAACTTACGTCAATCCTAGGATTAGAATCAAGGTTTATTGTCAGTGGTGCCTGACCACTTTTAATTCATATAAATTCTGGGTTGTAATAATTATGCAATTTGCTTATGGATATTTAATTAATTAATTTAATTAATTGGTGTATTTGATTTATTTTAATTTTCATTAGGATTACCTATTTTTTCTTATTTTTTAGCAATTTCATATCATTTTTGTTTTAGCCTGGATACGTGGAGGCTCGTGACGGTACTCTAAAAACTTTTTCTACTTAAAACTAATTAATTTTTTTGGCTAACATAGAAATTCTAATGATTTAAGAAGTAACTCTCATATTGTTGGGAGTCTATATAAAACATATTATTAACTTTCTCCTCCATGTTAGACATCTCCATATCTGTGAGTTATGATAGACCACCTGGCGTTTGAGGATGCAGGCCTCTCAAGGGGATATTATATAATCTCTAAGAAAAAATAATTTTCAAGACTTTTTAAAATTGCTTAATATATATTTTATGCATTTTATCGAGTTGATCAGCATGCATTGTATTAAAAATTAATTAAATGAGTCAAAAATTTTAATTATATTTGATTAAAGAATTTTCACCCTATAAAAGTCAAGGGACTAATTAGGACCCGCTATAGACATCAGCCCCAATTCTTTAAAAGTTTTACAATATCATCCTGACCACTATTTTATAAAAATGTTCGGACTCATGAATTTTAATCGACTAGGTGGTTAGCTGGCTCTCTAATCCAGGACCCGATAAGTCTAGATTTTGTACTGAATTAATTAGGTTTGGGTTATTATGGTCCAATGCCCAATTTAGATTTAAGATATGGGATATATTTTGAATCATAAGATCTAACCTCTGGGAATATAATCCAAAAATTTTAATAAAATAATCAACTCAAATTAGTAATTCCCTCGTTCCGAAACTTAAAGCCCAACACTTAGCTTAGTTTAGGGCACTTCTAAATTATTTTTATAATTGGAAAGTGTTTCCTACCCCTCCTCTGTTGACTTTGAAAATAAGTATTCAAAACTCAATCCAATCTCTACTGAAACTTTAAATCCACCTCATTTGATATCACTGTTAGAAAATCTCTAAAGAGAATTTCTACTGTTATTTTAATTGAGAGAATTCATAGGGAATTTAACCTCCTTATGATGTAATTAATTATGAGGGTTTATGCTCGTAGGAGATTTAGGGCCCACATCAACTTTTCGAAACTCAATTAGTCTCCTTTAGGAAATTCAAAGTCAATAACGATCGTTATCATCATGTTCAAATGACCAACAATAAGTGATATTTTCTTCCCCCGGGGAGATATATCATTTATCTTAGTGCTTTTTTAAATATGAAAAAAATGATGTTTTTATCCAGGTTATAATAAGCAAATATAGATTGAACCTCATTTTGACCATTCAGGCCATATGTAGTTCTCCCTTAGATTTGACTATTATAAACGAGGTGGGATTTTTAGCTTCATTATCTAAACCCACTAAGGAATGGTATATTCATCTCCCAAAATGATATATCGTTCATAGTAACATGTTTAATTTTGAAACTAAAATTTCTGACTTAAAAATTCCAAAGAAAACAAAACTTTTAAAAAAAACCCTTTTCAACCTAAACACTTACGTAGGAGGGTGAGCTCATGGGCGGAGGGAGAGGGGGCAAGGGGTGGCACGTGCCCCCCTAAAAAAAATTAATTATATCTATATTTTAAAACATTGTTGCAGGTATGAAAGGAAATAAAACTACATAAAATAGAGAGGAAGGAAAAGCTTGTTGCCATTTTCATTCTTATAGGCTGTAAGAAGTTACAGGCTTTATCACTGTACCGGTACTTAGCTTTATATTGGTGTATGTGTTAACGTTGTGTGCTACAAGGTAGAGAGAGAGAGAGAGAGAGAGAGAGAGAGAGAGAGAGTTATTAGGTTCAATTATTTAAATTTCAAAAAAAGAGATATAAAGAGAAAATTAAATTAAAATTACTTTTCCTTAAATCTATCTAATCAAGCACAAATTAATAATATAGTTTAAGGTCCTGTTTGGGACGACTTACTATTTTTTAGTACAAAATTTTTTGTTTAAAAAATTTTTAGATAAAAAATTAAAAATAATAAGAAAGCTGTCCCAACGAAGCCTAAATCGTTAGATATGTTCAAAACATAAAGAAGCAAAAATAAATTTGATGTGCCTATATATGTTTTAAAATAAACTTGTTGATAATATTCATGGAATAAAATTTTGAAGTTAGAACAACTGTTGATAATTATTTCTAAGAGCTAAGGATGTCTATATGCTTTAAAAAATAGTAAGAAAGTTGTCCCAAACGGTGCCCCCCCCCCCCCCCCCCCCCCCCCCCTTGAATAAAATTTCTAGCTCCGCCACTAACTGAGTTAATAGGCTTTCCTTTAAAGATGGTTTGTGGTGTTATCCCGGTTGTTGCCTATAATAGATGAATGATTATGTCGATTGGTAGAGAGTGATAACTCTTTATTGATTTAATGAAGCCACATGTAATGATAATTGATTAATTAAATAAATGATGAATGATATGAATGATGACCTAATGAAAATCAATTAAGATAAAAGATGTTGAAAACACATTGTTAAAGCTATATGTCATATATTGCTAAATCATGCATTAATACATGTATATATTAATAGCATTGATGGCATTAAAAATATATTAATATTATTGGTAATATTTGATGCATTTATGATACATAAATATATGATACATATAAATAAATAAGATATATTCTTTTAGTTATTTATGAATGATTTCATCTACATCATTGTTTTATAGATTCTTTTAAATTTTATATCAATTATTAATTTTTAAATTTATTATAATGATTTTAACTTTTATTATTGATCATTTTAAGTTTTATTAATACTATTTGATCATTACTATATTGATTATTATTGATTATATTAAACTAAGAATTTAATATCAGCTTATTATGTGGATTTTAATGATTTCAGGTTAGGGAAAGGGTCACTACAAATTGGAGTGAGATTGATAGAGATCATTAGGTGTTTGTTAATATTTTTTATATTTTTTTTAGTCAAGAGTTTATGATAAATTAGTGATTGTATTGATCTCCTAACTATTGTATATTAATTTAGGAGAATAAATATTATGTATTATTTTGAGGCATGCAATTATTAGTTATTTTTACTAGATACAAATTTATTAATATAATGATTTATAGAAGCTATAATTGAATAATTAAGAATATAAAATAAATAATTATTCCAAATTTGATTATAGGGCATTATAACATTGTGATATGGTGGATTGGGGGTTTCCTTCTTGGAAATTTTGGATCTCATAGACTTAGAAGGATGGTGTTGGCCTTATTATGGAGGGGGTTCTTTAGAAGTGGCTAGAAATTGATCCTTCAGGAGTATGATCAGGGAGATGATCCTCAATTTGGAATGCTACAAATTTGTTAGTTGAATAATGTTGGCGATTTAAAGTTGAGTGGGAGGTAGTGCTTGATTTGAGGATGAGGCTTCTTTAGTAGGAAATTTAGGTTTGGAATTGAGTATTTGCCCATACTATGGGGAAGGGGATTATTGAAAATTGATTATAATATTATTATTATAATAAAATTTATTCTAAATATCTAAACACACCCACTTAGATGCTTATTTCCTAATTCCAAAAGCTTAATTTGTTAAGAGAGAAGGATTTTGGGGAAATGTTAAGAAAGAGAGTGAAGGAGAGATGAAAATTTTAGTTTGGAAGTCGTAGAGCTATTTTTGTCTGTGGGCCTAGTTGTGAAATTTACTCGTCTTGAAATAGGTTACATTTTGCTTATTTCAATTTTTAACATATTAAAATAGTGCTTCAGTTCAATTAAAATTCACAATGATATTATACACATTCCCTATTAATTTATTTATATTTTAAATTTTAATTTTTAATTTTTTGTTCAATAGTATTTTTGTTATCTACTGTTAGGATGTTTGGAAAATTTTGAATTTAGTCCAATTATGCTTTAATTAATTAAATAAATTTTAAAATATGAAAGATATATGATGTGATGTGTTTAATTCTTAAAATATTAAGTTTTAATTGTGTATAGAAAAAATTTAATCCTATCAAAATCAGGCCACACACATACAAAAAAAACCTATAAAAACTTGCAATTTCTACATCACAAACAAATAAGCACATCAATATAAATAAAACCACCATAGTTAAAAAGAAGTCCATGGCAAGTGCCATATATAGTACAACCCAGAGTCTATAGAAAAGTAATGGTGGTAAAGCCCTACTGACAATAACCTGGATTTTAATCCTGCTGAATGACGCAAGTCTTAAAAGCAATATATTTAATCTTCAAGTCTTCATCTTCATATCTTTATATGGATTGTCTTCCTCCGGATCGTCTTCCTTTGGATCGAATTCCTTCAGTCTTCATAAGGTTCATCCTTCATAAGGGTACTGAAATGAGAAAGAAACTCCCTATGAGGGCCTTTCTTTCTCCCTTTGGATTCCTAGAGTTTGAAATGCCCACTTTTAAAGACTTTCACAACTCAATACTTTACAAATTACATCATAAAAAAGAAAATCTAAACTCTCATGCATGGTTATCCTAAATAGATAAACATATCTCAAGCAGTTTATATATGGAAATAAAATACACATTGCTAGTCACACTTGGCCATGCTCTTATTTATTTGGAAACTAAGCAGCTGAAGCTCCCGTAGCAAGAAATTATATAATTTATTTATGAATTTTAACCCCATTTATTTTAGCGCATGAACATGACCACCTATAGAAAATAACTTTAGTATCAAGATCTCCCCTAACCTATGGGTAATCTATCAAGTGCATCACATCATAAGTAAATTACAGTAATAAAATAAATAATCACAACAAATCAAGTTAACCAACACACATGCCAAATGCAAGAGCACCACATCATAAAAATAAAATATCAACTTAACCTAGATCTAGAAGTAGTGCCCTAGAAAATAATTCTATGTGTGTATAGTAGGCTAGTGTGGCTTTGGATAGGTTCTATGTTAGGTAGCTAGTTCAAGTTATTTTGTATACGAGTTGGTTAGAGGACAAGAAGGGAATTTAAGTTAACATTTAAATATTAATTAATTGGGGTCAATTTTAGTTAATTTAATTGGTTGGTCAAACTTAGAGTAGTATTCTTTGAAGTTTAAGTTGGATTAGCAGATTTTGAAAAGTCCGGGGTTATCCTACCTGTCAAATTAAGGGAGTCCAAAATGTCACTTTTAAAAATAAGTTAGTTTTTAGGGTTCTAGAATTTTTATTAAATATTAGACCTAAAAGGAGTAATTAGACTTTAAGTTTACAAGATTTGAAGTTTTTTAGGCAAAGTTATAAATTTTAGAAGTTTTGAGCCCTAGTTAATGAATAACTGTTGATTAGAGAGTTTACTTTTTTTATTTAAGTTAGTTTCTAGAAAAATAATATTTTTAATAAATATTAGATTTTAAATAGAGTTAAATGCCTTTTAGTTTTCCCAAATTGGAATTTTTTTGGAATTATTTATGAATTTTCAAAGTTTAGGTAATTAATAAATTATTAAAATTATTTAATAAAGGGGGCCTTTTAGGGGTTTTGATCCAAATCAGCTCCAAACTACTTGGAATCACCCCCAAAGGTCAGAAATAACCTAAAAAATGTTCTAAAGTGTTTGAGAAAAATTTAGAGTTTTTATTAATTTTAATTATTTAATTTAATTAAAATGATAATTTTTAATCAAAATTAAATTAAGAATCATATTGAGGTCCAACCAAAGGGATTTTAATTTCTTAAGATTAAGGATATATTTCTAAAGAGTTTAATTTATCATTGGTAATTATTAAATTTAATGTAAATTTATTAAATTTTTTTGAAGTTTTTTTAAAAATAAAACCCACCAAGGGGCCTACGTGTTCATATAAAAAGCAATTAAAAGGTCCTTAAGGGGACCCTCAACTCACTATTGCTCGAAAGAACTATAAAATAAAGCAAAAGAAAACCAATGAGCTGATAGTCCCCACTAATCTAAAATATAAGATAACCTAAGTACATGCTAAAGATGCTAAAGATAAGCATCCAAAAAAGAAAGATAACGATAAACACATGAAGCGTGATCTTTCTGTAAAAAAACTTGATCACAGCCATATGTAAATCCACCTGAAAGCCACTGCAGTTGCACAAAAAAAAGACTAAAACACATAATAGTATAGAAGTATAATTGAGAATTACATAAATAAAAATTAGAGTACAAAGAAATGATATCACCCAATAACATCTTCTGTGCAAAGAACCTCCCATAATAGATCAAGAAATGCTTGCACCAATTATCAACAACAATGTTAACAATCTAAAACCAAGTATCCAAATTATACTCACACTAATGCCAAAAATTCCAAATCAGGAGAACACCGAAGGAATCCAAAATAGACTAGCTAATAAGGAAATCTAACCCACACAAACATAAATAATCCAAACAAAGATGCATGTATATAGAGCTCGTGATTTGATGAAACAAACAACCATAATATTGGATAACCTAAGGCTGCTCCATCCTACCACCAAGCCTAATCCACCACAACCATGAAAATAAAGCCCAAAAGCAACAAGTCAAGCTCCCAGAAAAATGAGGAAGAGAACAACACCTAAGAAAGGTCCAGGTGCATAACAACCTCCAGAAAAAACCGTACAGACCCCCCAGGTCAAGACCAACAAACAAACCAGCAATGGTCCCAAAGACCACAAACAACTAAAAGAAGAAATATAAACAAAGGATGCCCCAAGTTTTCCCCCAAACAACTACAGGCCCAGCAACCACAGGGGAAGGCAAACCCAGAGCCAAGGAATGCAGCCAAAAATAGCTCCCAAGATAGAACCTAGAGGTAGGAGAGTAACCACTATGAATCCCATCAAAAGTTGAACTAGATCAATCAAAGCTCATGCCCCAAAGCATAAATACCTCAATTAAAAAAAGCATAACCAAAGAAAATTGCCAACATCAATTCAGAAAAGCCAGGACATTAGAGTAAAATAAATAAACCAAGTTATTAATGGGATAAGGGACATAACCATCTACCTCAAAGTGCTCCAGGTTAAAGACATCCACCACACTTCCAAGAGTTAAGGCCAACACAAACCAAAATAACATCAACTTTAAGCAACCATAAGGGCACCAACCCCAGGGAGAGTTCACAATCCCAATAGTCTAGCCAACAGAACAACACTAAACAATATTAATTACCAACAATTACAAGTGAAGTAGCCCAAAAAAAAAATTCACAACCCCAACAAACCAGCAACATAAAACAACACCAATCAGCATAACAATGAAAGATATCAATGAAAAATAAAATAAAAAAATAACCACTACCCAAGGATACAAAAGACAACAAACTAGAATAGGAACCCCCCCCCCCCCCCCCCCCCCCCCCCCCCCCCCCCCCGCCCAAACAATGATCAAAAAAAAAAATGCCAGGCCAAATTGAGAGGCAAAGAGACCAGCTAAAAGAAAACAGAACAGCATGAAACATTAAAACCCCAACAACCACACCAAATAAGAATCTGAACTACGAATATAGGGCACACCAATAATATCAAGTCTATGAAGACCTTTTAAAGCCACGTGAATATTAGACCCAATGAAGCTAGAGACAAACTCTAAACCCTAACCCCATTGAGTAAGTCATGCAGCACTAGCATTACCATCTTTGCAAATATGAGAAAACAAAAAATTTAAGAAAATCAATAGGTTCTCAATCTCCCTAACCTGATAAAATAGATTGGGTTGCACCACAAATCTCAATAGAATTAATAAACATGAAGTTATAATTTGAAATAACCTCAATAAGAACATTGGTTAAATTAAGAGAAATACGCAACCTTAGACCATAGAGAATAGCCAAGGTGGTAGCATAAAACTCATCACCATTCTGTAACGGCCTCACAAAGGCCATAATAAGACTACCATTATTGTCTCTGATAATCCCACCATACCCCATAGAAGAGTCAAGGCTAGCACCATCCATATTCAGTTTATAAAAGTTAGTGGGGGGTTTGGTCCAGTAAATAATTCTAGACTCTTTGACAATAGAACCATCCTTTAGATTAAGACCTAAAGTAGAACCAACAAAAGAATAATTTTTAAAGTTCTCAACAGAGAGTAAATTAATAAAAAAGAGCCAAAACCTTATCTTTCACATTCTGGATCACCTTGTGATGATTCATATGAACGCAATTAAATAAAGAGTTATTACTTTCCAGCCATAAATACCATAAAATGAGAGTAGGAATTATATTTCTAATGTGACCCTTAAACTTAATGAACCAAGCATTAAGCATAGCATAAAGTGACAAATGAGAATTAAAATAATTCAATTGAAACATGTCATCAAAATAAACCTAAGTTTTAACAGCAACAGAACTAGAGATAAAAACATGATGCATATTTTTCAAATGGTAATAACATTAACACTTGGAAGGTAAAATAAAACCTCTTTTGATGATATTATTATCATTGTGGACGAATTTATGCAGGATTCTGAAGTTATTGAGGCTTAATTAAGGGGTGAATTAGGATTTGTTAATTAAAGGGTTTTAAGATTCTTAAAAATTCTTAGAAAATTTTGGGAGGTTTAGGACGCCACTAAGTTTAAGTGTTTAAAATTTCATATCAATCGGAGGTGTACCCTAGCTCCTAGAATTTCTCTAAGTTCACTAGTCGGGTCCTTAATTATTGTCCTTAGGGTGGCGCTACATTAAATAGGTTTAAATCTAGTGTTCAAGACTAACCCATGGGATAACATAAAGGGAAAATGCATAAAACATAAGCACACATTGTCCTTAAATCTAGGAGAGCATAGGCTAGGACAAATGCAAAAGACGACTAAACAATAAATAAGCAGCCTTAACTATGCAATTAGTAAATGATTGGAGCCCAACCATCTACTAATCCTCCCCCCATGAATGCTACAAATATGCATAATCTATGTTTAAAATTTTATAAAGAAGATCTCTCAAAAATAGGAGAATTTTAATATATATATATATATATATATATATATATATATATATATATATATAATTTTTAAAATCATTTAAAAATACATATATATTATTATATGTATATAAGTTTAAAAATAATATAACTAAAAATAATTAAATTTATATGTGTATGAGAGATCCACTAAACAGCCAAAAGAAGATTTCAAAATAATTTTTAAATTCAAAATATTTAATATATTAATTATTTAAATAATAATTAAATAAGTAAGTAATTAAATAACCAAAAAAGAATTAATAAAAAATATTTTAATATTTGAAAACAAATTTATATTAAAATACATAATTTTTTAAAAATATGAGGTATTATACACATTTTTATGATTTAAAGAGAATTAATTATGAATTATTGAAGTTTAATGTATTTAAAAAGTATTTTTTAAAATAATTTAAAATAATTAATATCTAAACAAAATAATCATTAAATTATATTAAATTAATTATTAAATTTCTCAAAAATTAAAATAATTTAGTAAAAATAATTTTTTATAAATTTGGAAATAATTAAATTTTTAATTTAATTAATCATTAAATAAGTAAAATAACTTAACATAAGAAAATATTTATTAATAAAAAAAAAATTAATATTTAAGATAATTCTCTAATTTTAAAATAACTTTAAAATAATAGTTATAAAAAATTATTGGGAAAAATTTTTGAGTTTAGATTTAATTAATAATTAATCAAATATTTAAAAATTTAATTATTTAAAAAATTAAAAATAACTTAAAATAATAAAATACTTATTTTAGAATTAGACAATTAGAAGTAAATCTCTGACATTAAAAATAAAATAAAATATTATATATTTTTCTTCATTTAAAAATCATTAATATTAATAGATTTTAATTAGTTATTTAAAGGTTTAAATAATCAAAACATATTTAAAATATAAAATATATCTTAAATTAAAACAGTTTTTAGTTATTATATTTTAAAATAATTAATCAATTATTTAAAACATATTAATATAAACTATTTAATTTTTAGAAAAAAAAAATTAATATTATACTAATTTATATATTAATTAAATATTAAAACTAGGATTTTTAAAATAATTTAAATTATGTAATATATTTTAAAATAATTTTAATTTTAAATAAAATAAAATAAAATATTAAAAAATTTGATATATTAAGCATAATTTTTGAATTAAAAAATAATTTTAAAATAATTTGTTAAGTTTTCTAAGTTAAAAAAGGATTTAAAAAATAATTTAAAACATATTTTAATTAAAACGACGACAGCGGCATACATGGCGCGCTCTGATTTGCTGCCCCAAACCACGAAATCATTTTCCAATCATTGGCAATGATTGTGCGATGGCATAATCATTGCCAATGATTGGCGACGGCGCGACGACTGACTTATCCGAGTCAGCAACATGCTGGGCTGTCGGATCCTTCGCGAATTGGATTGATGGATTGGATTACGTTGGTTGAAGGAATTACCTGTGGGATCGATATCCGTGGTCTGAGTGAGCTGTAGAGCGGCAAGATTAGAACGTACCGTTGATCATAAGATCAATGGTTTAGATCATAAGTAACTCGAATGTTACGTAAACCAAACCCTAAAGTGATGATTCGTTTCGTTCTCTTGATCCACGTAATAAAATTCCGTAAAATTTTAAACATAGAGACTAGATATGAAGAGCATTTGTGGGGGGAAGTTTGTGTGGTCTAAAATGCACTTTACGAAAAGCTATTTAACCCTAAGTCCCCTAAGCTAGGGTTTGCAATATCACCTCAGTTTGTGGACAATTTAACCCATTTAATGGCTTGTTGCACTTGTAGATTGTCCAGACTCCTTTTTATTAGAAGAAATTGTGATCTCAAATGCTCTAGATTAATAGAAAATCGCCTAGGATGGATTGTGGTCTCAATTCGTCGAAGATCTCACCGGCGGCGGCCTTGATCGGTAGGGTTCAACTTAGGAGAGGTGAAGGGAAGGTTTAGGAGCTCAAGCACAAAAAATCTCGGCTTGGGGAGGCTTGTAGAGGGAATAAAAGCAAAAGTCTCCCTCAAAGTAACCCTAACACCCTTATATATAACCCTAGCCCTTTGATCAACGACTAAGATCATATTTAGGGTTAATTAGGAGGGAATTGAAGTTTCTTGGTCGTGGTTAGCTCAAGGCAACAATTGGAATGATTTAAAAGAATTAAATGGGCCTTAATTTGACTTAAATAGGTCAATTTGACCTAATTAAGGCTTGGGTTGACCAAGTCAATTGTTCACATGGTCAACCTAGTCATTTTAGGCTAATTGGGTCAACCTGGTGAACCAGATTGACCCAGGGCATGGGTCTGGGCTCAACAGGTCGGGTTTGACCCACTGAGCCCAAGGGAGGTGTGGGATTGAGCCAAGGAAGGTTGAATTTGATTTGAAATCAAAAGGGAAGAGATTTGTGTCAATTGAGTCAACCTGGGTTGATCGGGTCAACCTAGTTGTACCAGCGCCTACGTCTAGGCTCAACTGACTTGGCTTGACCCACTAAATTGAATGGAAAAGGTCTTGGAGTTTGGCCTAGTCAATTTGACCAAGTCAACCCCTTTGATCAAGGGCTTGATTAATTCAAAGTTAAAAATTAACATAAAAAATATAATACTATTTACACTTATATATATATATATATATATATATATATATATATATATATATATATATATATATATATATATATATATATATAATATATATATAGTTTTAGTGCATCGTAGCATCTTATGTTTGATAGCTAGCGTGGCACACATCTTTGTCATCAATTATGCTCTTTTCTGATAAATTTGTGATAATTTGAGTCTTGTTGAACTCCATGTGATATCCATAATGTTCTATTCAGTGGACCTTCCAAGGCAAAAGTCTCCTCTTAAAATGAAAGAGAATTTCTCGTCTTCTCTTTTCTTTTGATTACTTTTTATTTTTTAACATTTCATCCTAAAGAATTTATTGCATAAACAGATTATCATGAAAAAAAGAATATTATAATGATGATCAAAATATAATATATTTATTTCCTGGACCTTTACTTATAAGAAATGAAGAGTTATATTGAATAAAAATATATATAATTATGTCTACTTTCTTCTATAATATGGTGAAATATGATGCTTGTTGACCTCTACTTATATGGCATGGTTAATGCGAGGAAATGATATGCTAATCGATATTGATAAATAAGACATCGCTCAAAATGAAGATCGGAATGCCTTGATCATAATGAAATGATTAAAGCTTTGTCCGATTACAAAATGGATCATATCGATGCATTCAGGACATCAAATTTTTAAATAGAAGTTGTTCGTATGCGACTCGATCGAACGACAACGTGTTAGTGGATGCGACGCTAGCAAAACACTATCCAAATGGTCTCCGCTTGTTAAACAAGCTTTGTCGATGAGTTTAGAGCATCGAATTTAACCAAAGAGAGATCACGCGCAATCAAATTGAACGAAAGCGATTGAAATTGATGGACTACGGACATACTCGACGTTGCCCAAACGTCGTCCGTTTGCAAAATAAATTTCTCCGTTATGTTTGCAACGTTGAAAATACTAGAAAATGACTATCATATTGCATGGATCCTTACTTGTGCGAAAATATAAAAATTTTGCTCGCATGCGAGGCGATGACGACATGTGTATATATATATATATATATATATATATATATATATATATATATATATATATATATATATATATATATATATATATAATATATATATATATATATATATATATATATATATATATATATATATATATATATATATATATATATATATAACGAGTGGTAAATATGCATTAAAAAAAAAAAAGTTGATATTATATATGTATATGTATAAAAGATGTTATGTATTAATTAAATTTTGTAAATATATAAATGTTTATATTTAACTAATAATTAAGAATTAAAATATCAGTTAATATGCAATTATCTTGCATAAATTTCATACTTAGATTTGTAAATCATATCATCTATATTTAACTTTATATATTTAAAACAAGAATTAATAGTTAACTTGTTATTATAAATATTAGTTAATATATATATATCTCCAAATTCTACTCTTAAATTTTTGTAATCACCCGTGATGGATAATTCCATTTAAACTAATAACATTAAAATACTAATTTGTACGAACAAGATAAATACAAACTCATTTGTACTGTTAAGATATTTTATATTATACTATTTTTATTCCACTATCTATGTCACCTTAGAGATGCCATATGTTATTATCTAGATGAGTACAGCTTGCATGCCACACATCAACGTGTTTCCTTGCATGGACTTCACCGCTTAGCTGCCATTGAATTCTTATTAAAAAAAAAAAAAATCTGTATCAATCTTTACCTCAGATATATGCTAAGCCCTTCCACTCATATTTTTTTTTTCCTATTCTCAAGCCCGAATAACTCCCTCAGCTCTCCTGATTTAAAAGCAAGCTTTCTCACGTCCCAGCTCAAGTCAGCAATCCCTCTGTTCCTCTTGCCGCAACCAATTCCCAAATCTCTTAGCCACTTGTGTCAACTACCAAAACCTACACACCTCTCTCCAATTTCCTGTAAACAGAGAATCTGAATCTCATATTTCCCTTTCTACTCTTTGTTTTCCTCTTTCTATATAAGTATATAAATATATTTCTATAAAAAAAAATCAAATCAGAAAAAAAAAAATCATTAGCCTCGCCACAAATCTCTGTCGTCGTCGCCTCGCTCTCTCGTCAAGGTATATTATTCGCCAAACTCTAAAATCTCAAATCTCAATTTCGGCGTTTGCGACGAACCGGCGGACCACCTATACGCGCTCTCGTAGCACGGTAGGAGGGAGCCCGGTGCGACGCATATGACGAGCCCTATACACGCTCTTGTAGCGTGGTGGGGAGAGACGCGGGTGTTCTTTTACGGGTACTTTTGAAGGCCTCATACACGCTCTTGTAGCGTGGTGGGATGAAAAGATATACGGCCCGGTGTCCCTCGACACCTACCATACACGCTCGAGTAGCGTGGTGGGATGGCCCAGTTGTCCGTAGATGCCCCCTATGCGGGGGAGACGCCGGGATGCTGCCAAAATTTTGACGATCATAAGCCTGAATAAAATATTTTGATATTTCTTAAGCTCAAACAAAATAAATTTGAGATATTTCTTTGACTCAAATTACATAATTTTTGAAATATTTATTGAGCCCAAATTAAATAATTTGAGAGATTTGTTGAACTCAAATGAAATAATTTTGAAATATATATATTTTTTTAGCTCAAATAAAATAATTTTGGGATATATTTTGAACTCAAACTAAATAATTGTTTTTAAAGAAAAGAATATTTGAGCTTGTAATTCCAAGAAGATTAATGAGATTGCTCATGATATGGCTTTAAATCAGTTAGCAAAAATAATTATCAAAGATAATTGCAATCATAGCCAAGGGAATGATACATTCATTATCTTCCTAATTATCTCATGTTAATGCTAACGGTGAACAAAAAAAATAGAGACGTGAAAAAGTCCCTTGAAATCAAATGAGAAGGAAAGTGGTGCATACAAAAAGTTTAAAAATATCTTAAATGATATTATTGTTCAAGTAATGCTTGGAAATAAAAAAATGAAGGGACAAAAGAATTTGATCATAATTTATGGATTTGTGTTTCCAGCAACTTTGATCTAAATAAAAAAATATGGTTGTTGGAGTATTGAAGTTAATATTAAGTTGAGTTCAATCATAAAAAAAGGATCATTTATTAAAAGAATAAGTTTGATTGGATCCCAATTACACAAATCATTTCTAATGCTTTGAAGCAAATGATTCTTAAGGCCTTTGCTTTATCTGTACTCAACATTAGGGAGGATTTTAGATTTGAGTGCCATGTCTCTCATGCGAAGTTAATGTTCTTTTAAGTTGAGGGCATTTGATCACCTCATTTAAAAGTTTCAAGAGTTTGGAAAAATATTTGGCTTACAATGAGGAGTCATATGCCATGGTTTGAGCATCAATTCAAGTATTAATATAAAATTCAAAGTAAAGCATATGTTATATGCTTTAAAGTTTAATCCTGAGACATTTTGGCATGCTCCAAATAGAGGTGATGGGATTTGAGTGATAAAGAACAAGGATGGACTTTTACTTTGCTTCATCTTTGGCAATGATACAATTAAGTTGAAGTTTATGGCTTAGTCTCATAATTAGTAAAATGTTGCTACGCTTGGCTTTAAAGTCAAAATGCACATTTCTTAACATAGTGCGGTATTACTCCGAAACAACATGTCACTATTTGAAAACCTCTAAGCATATGAAAAATGAGGAATTACTTTGACAAACATGTTATTTAGGATACCTTGATAAGCATGCAGCGACCTCGAGATTTTATGATACCTTAATAAGCATGCAGCAACCTCAAGATTTATGTTATTGATTGCAATAAACATATTATTTCTAGCTGAATATCGTTCATCGATAAGCGAGCATCCACTTTGATAAGCATGCTAAAGTTCATTTTGCTACTTTGAAAAGCATATTATTGAAAAATCTTTAAAATAAACGCCACTGGATCCGCACCATTTTTACAAGCGGACAGAAGGCGTTTAAATGCCCCCCCCCCCCCCCCCCCCCCCCCCCTCCTGCATACAAAAAATAATTTTCTAAATGTCAACATGATGCACCGAGCAGGGTGTCAACACCTCTAAGATGCGTGTAGCAGTCTTGGGAAGCAAGCGACTGCCCCGAGAAGAGTGCTCTCTCTTAGGGAAGTAAGTCACCAAATCAAGAAGCATGCAAATTAAATTTTAAAAGCTAAATATACGTGCTATATAATCCCCGATAATGGCCGTATTGAATGTTTATATCAACCGGAGGAGATCAAATATTCAAAATGTTTTTAATTTTCTACAAAATATAAAAATTTTCAAATGACTTCAAATTTATCCCCGATGATGGCCGTGTTGAAAGTCTATATCAACCGGAGGGGATCAACTATTTAAATGCCCTCAAATTTCTACAAATTATAAAAAATTGTAAATGACTCCAAATCCTCCCCGATGATGGCCGTGTTGAAAGCTAATCTCAACCAGAGGGGACCTCAAAACATGCATATTTGGAACAAAATCTTGATAATTTTTAAAAATATTCAAATAAAATTTATTATTTAAAACTTAAAGCAAAAATCCATCCATTATCCGTAAACGTTTGTTAAGGATGATAAATTCCAGAATAACTTCAACTCACAAAGAGCAAAATGTCCAATTGAATGTATCACTATGATTCATTCTCAAATGATTTCTCGCCAGTGGAGACGTGGCATGTGCCCTCTGACCGGGTGGTTTTGCTGTAAAATAGCACCACTATATTACGGTTACGGTCAAAGCCCGTATGTTCTCCAATGGTTAAAACCCCCTTGAGTAATGAATCATAGGGTGCACTCAATAAGGCATAAAGCTTTCTGTTAGGTAAGGTTGACTAAAATTTGTCTCCTTAAACAAGCATCCACCTCATGTCTACAAGGTCCCCTTGGACGAAGCAACCCATGGCTGCCGACAAGGATCATTTTGTCAGGTTGGGTCGACTACCTCCTCTGACTAAGTAGACTAGGGACCACGATGGCCCGGGACGACGGAACCATGGGATCTTGATCGGGCTCATCATCATTCCCCCCACCATCCGCTTTAAGTATAAAAATAATAAATTTATAAATTTACAAAAAAAAAAATTCACATGTTGCTACTATATGCTAGGTATGTTGTACCTACTTCATGACTAGTCTTAATCGAAAGTGCTCTCTCATGATCGAGAGGGGTAATTAACTATAGGGGCTTGCGCCTATAGGAAACCTAGAACCAGATCATAAAGTCCTCGCAAAATGAGGGCGAAATCTCTGGGTGGTGCTTTATCCCAAAGTTCATCTGCCTTCTGAAAATTTGTCCCGGAACATCGTTAAAACTCTCCTACGCAGGGGAGGCCGGGGCACGAATTTCTGGAGCACACAATGCTAACAATAATATTGCCAAAAACATAAGTAGAAACATTAGCAATGCTTTAATTGTCGTGGAAAAAGTGAATTTCAAAATCACTAATTTTGTGAAATGAAGGTTTCGTTTGAGACTTTTTTCTCACTGCTTTTCAAAGTAGATTTTTAATATAAAATTAAAGTAAAAAGCTATGTTAAAAAGTAGTCAAAAAGCCGGCCCAAATGAAGCTGAGAAGAGTGAGTTCATTATCAACATCATAATTATCATCATTATCTTTTGATAAAACTTTGATGTTGGGTTTATGATGTTTCTACTTCCATTCCTTTTTGAAAAATAAAGCATTTCCAATAAGTACAAGTTTCTTACCATAAAGATCTATTTCACTATGTAATTATTGATGTTCATATAAGAATATAAAGTTAATCATGTTTATAAACTTGACATATGCAGCATCATGTCATAGGTTTTTTTTTGATAAGTTTGTTTCAATAATGAAATTTAAAATTTTAATATGTTTAAAACTTCCTAATTGTTGATAGATATGTTGGGCAAAGGAATCCTATATCTTTTTTTTTTAAAGGAATCCTATATCCTTGTTAACAAATTATTGGAATGTTTCTTAGAAGACATTGCCATGTATTAAGGTTTCATTTGGGATAGCTTTAGACAACTATTTTTTAAGAGATTTTTTAACTAAAAAACATCTTTTTACAGCAATAAAAAAGCAGTCCCAAACGCAGCCTACGTCTTAATTTGTTTGGGACGGCTTTCTTACTGCTTCTTAAAACAAATTTTTAGTATAAATATTTTAATTTTTATACTAAAATGTTGCTTTAAGAAGCAATAAGAAATCCATCTCAAATGAAACCTCTAAGACAAACAAAATGGTTGTTGACCAATCTTTGATACCTAGCATCTAGATGCATTATCACTATTTATAATAAAAAAATTTTGATTTATGTCACATATATAAGACATTGCTATCATAACTTGTGGTAAGGCACAATAATGATTTGTATTATTATGTATAGAAGACATTATTATCATAATTTGTGGTATGATATAATTGTGTTTTGTATTGGAAGTCTTAGGCTTCGTTTGAGAAATAACAATAAGAAATCTGTCTCAAATAAAATCTTAATATCTGTGCTTTAAGGCCAATGTAATGGAGTGTTATTGATGTGTTTCTCGTGTAGGTCTTAATATCTTTATATTATCATATTTACTATCTAAAATATTCAACTCATCTATCTACCTGCTAAATTTATGCAACAAAATAAACAAAATAGCGTCCATATATAATATAATCAACATAGATAATAATTACATTAATTAATAGCTAGACACTTCAAGGAACATATGAAGTTCAAACATAAACTCCTATTTGTAATATATATAATTATATGAAAAATAAATCATAAAAAATAAGTAATTTATGATATATATTAATTAATTTTGAGCAAAGTCTTTCTTAAATTTGAATTGAAGTTTATAATTGATATGTCACCAAAAATCATTCTAATTGAGCACGAATCTTGAGGCATATTCAAGTTGGAAACCACCAAAATTAAATTGAGTCTATCTTAGCTCAAATTATATCAAACTTATAGTCAAACTGAATGTCTCAAAAACACAAACTCAACAACTCCAAAATTGGTGCTTTTTGAGCTCACGAGTCCAAATCAGGGCCCGAACTACATTTGGAAGGCTCAAAGCCTAAATTAGACGACTGAATGATATCCTAATATAGCACAGTTATAATTGAATTGAGCGACTTGGCGAAATGAATCCAACGAGCCTAATGTCGTTGAATTCTGACATCATTAAGGCATTTAAACACTTAAAAAATGTTGTATGATCGGGGGAATCAATACGGACAATCTGATGGAGCACTTCAAACCTGCTCCTAATCTTCTCCATATTTATGGGTCACGTCACTCTAAAGAATCTATAAATAGACACCCACTTCTCACATGAAGGGGGCTTAGGACATTGACTTTTGGTTGGAGATTGGAAAGAACTATAAGGCTTCAAGAACTTTAGCACCAGTGCTAACGAACCTCCGTTGACCGTCGTCTAACCACTGCCTGGCCGCCGACTACTACCTTACTACCACTCGTCCATCGAACACAACCGGACTTCCACCCAACCAAAGTCGGACTAACGCCCAGCTACCAACCACCTCACTTTCACTTTACCGTAGACCACCTTTGGATTTCTGCCCTACCATCATTGGACCACCACCCTATATGTCGACCTCCGTCACATGTCGATTATGATCCCTCAGACCACTGTCACTAGTAAAAAATAATCACTTCGATCACCATCGCCCGCCTACCATGATCTCTGTAATCTCCCATTGCTCGTCAACTTTGATCCATCCAACCACCATCGCCTACTGAGTATGGTCCATCTGACATTGTCGTCCGTCAACTTTGGTCCCTCTGACCTTTGACGTTTACCGACTAAGGTTCCTCCAACCATCGTTGCCCGTTGAATATGGTCCCAACAACCTCTGTCGCTTACTGACTATGGTTCCTCCGATATATAGCCATCGCCTATCGACTACAATGCCTGCAACCTCCCGTCGCCCTTCAAATATGGTCCTTCTAACCACCATCACTCACTGATTATGGTCCAAGTGACCTCCCATCACATGTTAACTACGGCCCTTCCGACCATTACTTCTCTCCAACTATGGTCCCTCCGACCTCCATCGCCTGCCGACTATGACACCTTTGACTACAGTTTCCTGTTGACTAAGAATCATATCCAAATATAGCATGGTTATAGTTGAATTGAGAGACTTCGAGAAATGAATCCAGTGAGCCTAATATCATTGAATTCTGACATCATTAAGACTTTTAAACACTTGAAAAATGCTATATGATCAGGGGAATCAATACGGGCAATCGAAGGGACCACTTCAAACCTATAATCTTCGTCATATTTACGGGTCACACCACTCTCAAAAATCTATAAATAGACACCCATTTCTCACATGAAGGGGGCTTAGGACATAGACTTTTGGCTGGAGATTGGAAAGAACTTTAAGGCTTCAAGAGCTTTAGCACCACTGCTAGCGAACCTCCATTGTCCGTCATCTAACCACCGCCTGGCTGTCGACTGCTACCTTACTACCACTCGTCCATCAACCACAACCGGACTTTCACCCAACCTTCGTTGAACTAACGCCCAGCTACCAACCACCTCACTTTAACCTGACCATAGACCACCGTTGGAATTCCGCCCTACCATCATTGGACCACCAACCTGTTTGCCGACCTCCATCACATGCCGATTATGATCCCTTAGACCATCATCACTAGTCAAAAATAGTCCCTTCGATCACCATCGCCCACCTACAATGGTCCCTATGACCTCCCATTGCTCGTCGACTATGATCCTTCCAACCACCATTGCCTACTGAGTATGGTCCATATTATATTGTCGTCCGTAAACTATGGTCCCTCTAACCTTCATTATTTACTAACCACGGTTCCTCCGACCACCGTTGCCCATTGATTATGGTCCCTACAATCATTGTCTCCTACCTACTATGGTCCATCCGATAGCCATCGCCTATCGACTACGATGACTGCAACCTCCCGTCGCCCTTCAAATACGGTCCTTCTTACCACCATCACTCGCCGACTATGGTCCCAGTGACCTCCCATCGCCTGCCGACTACGGCCCTTCCAACCATTACTGCCCGCCAACTACGGTCCCTCCGCCCTCCATAGTCCGCCGAATATGGCACCTTTGACTAAAGTTTCCTGTTGACTAAAGTCCCCCCCCCCTGACCTCTAACACCCACCGACTATAATCCCTCCAACCTCCATTGATGGTTGACTATGGTCACTCTAACAATCGGTACATGTCGACTCAGTCCCTCTGACCACGTTAGCCTTCTAACTAAGGTCCCTCTAGACTCTGTTTCCACGTCGACTATGATACCTGCGATAATCGTTGCCCGTCGATTATGGTCCCTCCGACCATCATGACCTGCCAACTACAATCCCTCCGACCTCCGTCACTCATCGACTTTGGTCCCTTAGGCCTTTGTCGCCCATCGACTACGGTTCCTCTGACCACCGTGGCTCGCCTAATACGGTCCCTCTGACCTCCATCGCCCGTTGGCTATGATTCCTCCTACCAACGCCACCGGCCGACTATGATCCCTCCAACCTCTATCGCTCGCCGACTACGGTCCCTCCGACCATCGTCATCCACTGACTATGATTCCTCCAACCACGGTCGTCCACTGACTACGATCCTTCTAATCACCATCGCCCGCGAACGATAATCCCTCTAGTGTTATAGTCAACGTTCTCTTGAGAGTGATTCCCTCATTATTGGATTTTTTTCAACCCCAACTATCTAATGTGTTCTATATGATACATTGAGCCAATGCCATCCCCCTACGGAAAGGCTTCATTTGTAATCAACTACAAATACTAAAAGAATCATTTTGACTAGGTAAGGAACATGATTTTTCCCCTTTTCAAGATTTTTTATGTCAAAACCTTGGAGTTTCTTCTGACTCTCACACCCTTCTCTCTTTATATGTATGTGTGCAGAATTTTTATTCAAAACTAAGACAATAAACTCTTTATCTCTCTACCACCATTAATGTTCCAGTCCACAACAATAATCTTAGGTATATAGCATATTATTTCAATTATATCATGATTTTTTAATGAATTTTTCGCATGAAAATTCTATTATTATCTAATATAATTTTTTTTTAATTTATATGAATTTAATAATTTTATTTTAATATCATAAATATTCTAATATAATATAGTAAAACATTTATATCATGATTATTTAATACATTTTTTTATTAACTATCAAATTAATGAGATAACTCTATTTTTAAACCTAACAATAACACAATAAAATTTAACAATGAATGAGGATTTTAATTTGGGATATGATTATAAGGGGACACCCAACGGTCCAATGGCTTGGTTTCTTTCTCCCATAAACCGTGAGATGCTTCCACGTGCTCACCTCCACTACCGAATTCATCCTCAGACACAAACCCTTCACAACCACTCCATTACAATAGAGATTATTAGGTGCGCACTGCGGATGAGGAGAACCATCTGTGCACGTATTGGGTACCTAGCGGTGCCCGCACTCGATACCGCTGGGTACCCAGTACTTGTGCGTAGGGCTGATCAAAACCGGGTCACGGCTCAGGTTCGGGTCCAACCCAAAATTTACCCGACACTGTTCAATCCGATCCGAACCCGACCCGTTTTTGCAAAATTGGGTCGGTTTTTCGAACCCGAACCCAATCAGATTTAGGTATATTTTATTAATTTTTTTTTATTCAATTCAATTTATTTAAATCTAAATTAAATTAAAGTAAAATTTACTTCAATTAATTTAAAATAAATCGAGATTAATTTAATTTGGGCAATAATTTTTATAATTTTTTGAAATATCATTTACTTATTTCATAAAAATCCATTAAAATTCTCCTAAATTAATTAAAAACGGGTCAAATCGGGTTGATTTCGGGTTTCTGGGTCAACTTGAACCCGACCCGATTTTACAAACGGGTCGAAATCCCTTACCCGAACCGACCCGGTTCCGAACCCAAAATTTTCGAGTCAGATTCGGATATAATTTTCGGGTCGGATCAAATATTGACATTCCTACCTGTGCGAACATCGCGCACTCAGCACCTAATAATTTTTCCCATTACAAACATGCAACTAGACCTGTCAATATTGGACCCGACCCGAAAACCCGACCCGAACCCGACCCGAAAATTTCGGGTTTGGGTTGACCCGAACCCGAAGCGGGTCCGCGGGTTCGGGTCCGGAAAATCGACCCGTTTGCAAAATCGGGTCGGGTTCGGGTTAACCCGGAAACCCGGAATTGACCCGGAATCAGCTCTGCCCGCTCTGCCCGAGTCTGCCCAGCTCTGCCCAGCGACCCCGCGTGGCGCGTCAACCCAGCTCTGCCCGTTCGCGTACCCGGGCTGTCCAGCTTTGCCCGTTCGCCCAGCTGCCCAGCTCTGCCCGTTCGCGTACCCGGGCTGCCCGCCTGCCCGACAGCCCGCATCGAGCCCCACGCGAGGCGTGAGTCGCGTGACCGCTCTGCTCCCTTCCGAGTTCCGACTGTTCGCTCACGCGGCGTGACCGCATCGAGGCATCGAGCCCCACGCGCTGCCTCGCGGCCCTCGCCGGCACTGCCGCCGCTGCCGCCTGCCGGCCTGCTTCTGCACCGCGCGGTCCTCGCGGGAACTCGAAAAATCAAACATAAACGGGTCGGGTCGGGTTGACCCGAACCCGAAGCGGGTCGGGTCCGGGTCCGAAAAATCGACCCGTTTGTGAAAACGGGTCGGGTTGACCCGAATCCGAATAGTGCCGGGTCAATTCCGGATTCGACCCGAACCCGACCCGTGACCCGAAATTGACAGGTCTACATGCAACTTCCCAATCCGCGCAACGACCGAATTAACGGCCGTGATAGGCAGTTACGAACATGGGTAGTGGGCTCCACCCCAAGAAAAGCGAGGCGCGAAGCCACGCCGCGATTCCGGCCGATAACGTGCGGTTTGTAATGTTCCGTAAAGCCGGCAAGATTGAAGTTAATGGACGGATTCGGCAATTGCGGTGCGAGATTCGATGTATGAGGTGGGGTCGGCTAGGGGAATAAAAAAAATTAAAAAAAAAAATAAAAAAAAACCATCATGTGCAACTTATGAAATGGCGCCACGTATCGGTGGAGGAGAAAGATGGTTGTTTTCGTTCAGGAATTAATGAGGTTTGAAGAAAGAAGGCCTCGGATCCAATTTCGTTGCGTGGAGGCGTATATATGATAATAAATATTTTATTTAAAAAATTGAATGTTAAAATAAAAATTAGAAAAAAATATGTATTCATCATAATTCCACATTAAAAGGAGAAGCAAAAAATTAAGTATAGTATTATAGAGATACAAATGCTTGAGCAGATGAGTGGCTTTCCTTTTAGAGATAAAATATGAAACGAGTATATACATGAAAAGATTGGAGTAACTCTAGTGGTTGATAAGATTAGAGAGAATTATCTTAAATGGTTTGGACGCATGAAATGTCAACCTTTCAAAGATTTGATTAGGATAGTAGATGTACTGGATTTCTCCTATGTTAATAAAGATAGAGATGGACCAAAAGAAGAATTACTACGGGAAAACACGCGATTACCGTCGGAATTTCTGGCGGAAATTTCTGCGTCGGTAAGAACGACGCATGTAACGACGCTTTGGTGCGACGAAAATTTACGGCGCATTTTCCGGCGCATAGTACGCTGGAATATTTCCGGTGTCAGTTGCGCCAGTATGGGTGTCGGCATAAACCAACATTTTACTTGTTCCGTCGCACGTTACGGCGGAACATCACCGGCGGATATGACGCCGGTGTATTAAACTCAACGACATAAATCCGGCGCATTATGCGCCGGAAACATTTCTTGGCGGGAAACATTTCCGGCGGAATGGAAGCCGGAAATGTTTCCGGCTCATCATGCCTCATCAGGTAAGGGCTCTTCTGGCGGCTCTGTGGAGTTTTCTAAGTATCGTATCTGGTCGCAGACTGTCGGAGGAATGCAGCATGGTAGAGTTTATGGTTTAGGTGCGCAAGCGCAGGCATACGAGAGGATGACCTCCTCTACTGCATTCAGCTTCGCATCCAGTTCTCATGAGTCCTTACATGCACAACAAATAACTGCCCTTCAAGCTGAGCTTGAACAAGTAAGGAAATCACAAGTTGATTGGCAAGCTCAGTTGCAAGCACATGTTCAAATGCAGATGCAGAGCAACACAATCAGTTGTTGGATGACATGCGCAAAATGAGGGAGCAGATGAGTGAAAAAGAGGTAGCTTCAGCTGAGGAGGAGTTCACGGATTCAGAGTAGTTTAATTTATTTTATGAACTTGTTTATTTCTTTGAATCTGTAATATTGAACAATATGTGATGTTTTTAGTTGGTTGTTACTATTGAATAGTTTCTTTTAATGAGTATTTATATTTTTGTGCACCTGTTGAATTGTTATAAACTGTTGTGAAATTGTTATAAACTGTTGTGGATAGATATTTGTATAGGTTTGCAGGTGTGGAAATTTAATTGTTGGCTGGGAAGACAATTTTTTTGTCAATGCTACAGGTTTCCGGCGGATTTTGCACCGGTAATTCGACAAAAACGATGATACAACGGATCGTATCGATCATGCCGGTGTCTTTGTGTGCGCCGGAAATTACCGGCGCATTTTCCGGCGTCGTGTCTGCCGGAAATGTCCGACGCATAGTTTGCCAATGGCGCTTTATCCGCCGGTAAGTACCGGCAGACGCATACGACGCAAATTTCTGGCGCAGTGATCGCCGGAATTTATCGGTTGAAAGTCGCCGGCTCCACAACGTTTTTTGCGCCGGTAATGCGCCGGAACGTGCGTCGGAAACTTTTCCGGCACATTATAAACGTCGGAAGATATTTAGCGACGCGAACCAAACCGGCGCAGGAAATTCCGCCAGAACGTGCGCCGGAAACCCATATTTCTGTCGGATTTCACATATTATCGGCGGATTTTATCCGCCCGTAATACCTGGTTTTCCTTTAGTGAATTGACTTTAAAAAAATAGAAATGTTATTTTCATTTAATTTAAATAAAAATTTGATCATTAATAGGACAAAATAGAGAAAAAGATTTATATAGCCAATCCCATATAGTAGGATACAGACATGATGTTATTGTTGTTGTATCATAATATTACATTGGATTTCTTATAAGTGGATAACTTAAGATATTTCTTAGCCTTAGGGGAAAGAAAAAGTGGTGACAAAAATTACTTTACATGTGATTTTGAGATGGTAAGCATGAGTCATCTATGATTTAGAGGAAGATCTATATGGTGAAGTAAATTTAGAATTATTTAATATTGTTTCATTCATATGCTTCAATCCATGAGGGTGGATAGGATGTGTAATGATAGTTAAGATGTTGGGGGTCAAAGTTATGACTAAAAATTTGACATACGAACTCAAGAAAGAGTGAGTTTTTGACCTTTGGTGATTATAATGAAAGGGAAAGAAGACTAGGAGATTATGATGGACATGGAAGACCAAATTATGATATCTAAATAGGCATCACTATAGATGGCTACATGGTACTCACCCACCCATAAGGTTGAGGTAATAGAAGAGTCCCTAGGTGAGCTTTCATTGAGGGTAGAGATGGATATAGAGTGACTAATGTGGGAGGAGGGAGGAGACCTTTGACCAGCTTGATGTGTTCTCTTTTCATGGACTTGAGAGCAAAAGACAACTCAAGCGAAGATTTAGGGAGGCTTGGGTGAACACGAAAGAGACTTCATGACATGCATGAGATCAGTTTGAGCCTCCAAGCATGGTGTTGACAAAAATCATCATAGAATGGCACTTATATGTGAAGTTGCATCGAAGACACCCACAATGTCAAATTGATTCACAAAAAAGAGATGGAATAACATGGACATAAGTTGAAGTATAGTTATAAGTAGGCATCGAGTCATGTGCATTAAAATTATTGTATTACATTTGTAGTAATGAAATAAATATAAGTAATAATCTAAAATTAATGTTGGAATTTTACAAATTCTACAAGAATTTTGATGAAATATAAAACTCTAGAGGCAAAAATACACTTGGAGTGCTATGGAGCTGAGGTTGACAGCATTGTGACATTGTGATCTCTATTTGGGAAGAAGATATAGAGAAGCACAACATATAAGTGTCCTAGCTAGGGAAGTGGGAGGCAGTGCTATGTGGCTTCACCATGACACTCGGCTTTATGTTAGTAGGAATTTGAGAGAATTTAGAATTTGTTGAGTGAAGCAGTGCTAGGGAAGTGGGCGCGCATCACTTTGATGGTCATAAGATGATATTTGTTTATAATAAAAATAGCTAAATCTATTTTATCAATTTTCAGCCCGGTCCCCTTACATGAGAAGGAAGAGGAGAAGGAGGAGGGGAAAAGGAGAGAGAAAGAAAGAGGAGATTTGGAGGTCGTGGCTCGAGTTTCGCCCATCAGGCCAGTTAAAGATTTCGTAAAGCACAATGTAAACTTCTAAACACGCCTCTGATTTTAATTATGCTAATTTTATAAAAAAGATATAAATAAAAATATATTTTATCTTATTTTATAATATTTTCATCATGTAACTTTTAGTATATCATTGTACGCTTTCTTCATAACACATAGATTATAATAAGTTTGATTTTGATCGATTGGTTTTTTGTATATTGATTTATATGCATATTTAATAAATGAGATATTTTTATTTTTCATAATAGTTATATAAAATGCTTAAAACACTTTCTTGGATATTCCTGTAACAACTTGAAAATGTAACAAGTAAAGATTTAAAATGTAAAAGGATAAGATTTGAAATTTTATGTTTTGAATTCATTTGCATATGTTTTGAAGTCTTTTAATGCTTGAAAATAATTGTGTGTGCACTAGAATGAGTCTTGAGGGTCAAGAGCAAATTTATGCAAAATATGAAAAATGTTTTTATTTGAGTGCTTCAATGCTGGGTGTTCGAGTGCCTCGGTGCTAATATAGTAATATGCACCAAATAATGACATTATAGCGTGCTATTCTTTCTTAGTTTGAGTTTTTGAACTAGCGACGCAATGCTAAGCCAATTCAGCTTTTTAAATATACAATATTTCCATTATTATGTTCATTTTAAGCATTGTGCCAGCTGATGTAGAGAGAAAGAGAATGATAGAGTTTTAGAGAGAGAGAGTTTATTTTGATATGCTTCCGATCATTTTTAGCCATTGAGGCAATTAAAAAATTTGTCTGGATTAAGGTAGGCTACATTATGCATATCTCTATTTAAAAAAATTTGATGTTTTGTGATTTTTCCAATTAAATTTGTATTTTGTTGCTGAAAAATATGGATAACTTTGCAGTGGTAAAATTTTAAGTGTAACTTTTTATATGTTATTGAGATCGACAACTTTGGGTCCGGACTCAGTGCTTGCTGGCCTACATCAGGCATTCGTGTCCAAGTTCATGGGCCGGGTCAGGTCAACCTGGTAACCCACGTGAGTCAAGTCGTGTTGGAATTTTTGACCAGTTGCAAATATGATTAGATTAGGGTCAACCCGTTCAAACTCATGTCAATTCAAGTTGGACCTGAACCTGACCTGTTGATCTGTTTTGACGTAAGAACTGAATATGAATGGTTTCTAATGAACTCCCCAAATGATGGAAGTTCAACATATGTTAAAAGAAAATTAGAGGAAAAAAAAAACCTATGTTAGCTTGAACTACGTACCTAGATTGCATAGATATGTATAACACCATCTATAATGTCCGGCCTCAATTTTTTTCCTTCCACTAGCAAGGTCAACTTCTTTGTTCGCACCTTCTGTGCTTGGATCGAAGAAGAGGAGCAGTCTGTCAGACAGATTGTCTTTGATGGAAGCAGAGGAAGAAGAGATAGACTTACCACTGATGACGCATGCATTTGTCTAAACGTAGAGAAGGGGGGCATACTTAGACAAAAATTTGGGATAGTTGCAAGCTCCTTTGTGTGTGTGTGTGTGTGTGTGTGTGGGGGGGGGGGGGGGGGGGGGGGGGGGGGGGGGGGGGGGGGGGATTTGTGGGGCACATGTCCCCTCTTTCCCTCAATTTTAATTCTTTTTGTTGTATAAATTTAGTGGAACTGAATTATTGTACATGAATTCTTAAGAATGAAATAAAATGACATTTCTATTATATTGGATTTGATAGTAAGCTTTGATTTATTAAGGAGATTAAGCCCTTTGTATCTTTTTGAGACTTATTTAAAATCCTCAAATCTTGTTGCATAGAATTTTATCTTAGTATTAGTTCTCATAAACGATGTCAAATTATTTTGTACTACAATATTTATGGTAGCATAGAATTTTATCTTAACTTTATAGAAACAAATATGGGATTTGACTTAATTGAAACATCTCATAATTTAAGCGAGCTTAAAAAAGTATTCTCTTCCTCTCGTTAGAGAAGACTAGACTATAAAATATAGAAAACTAGCTTCATCTTGTGACTATAGTAGATGATGTCAGATAAGTAGGGAAGTGTGATAATGATGATTGCCAGTCAATTATCGTTGGGCGATGATGGTCAGACGATGACACTTGCTGGTGATGATTGTTGGCATTAATTGTCAGATGACATGGCTTTGGAGTTTCTTAAATCGCTATGCTCTCTCCAATCTCATCTTCTCTTGATGTGAAGAATGTGAGTCTACTTATAATTTATTGGATTAACATTTTAACAATTTTAGCTAAAATTCCAAACACTTCATCAGACAACCTAAGTTGATTCCTTCGATTATAAACTATTATTTTGGCATTTAAATGCTTTAATGACTTCAAAATGAAGTCATATTGGGTTTGTTGGATTCCTCTCTTCAAGTCGCTCATTTTGATCATAAGCATATAATATTTAGAGATTATTTGACCCCTCAAAATATATCATGAAGAATTTAAGTGTACTTCAACTATTTGATTTAGGCTCATTTGAATTTTGATCATGACACTTTTACTATCATTAGGTTCGTCTTGTCAAAAAATTTGTTTCAATTATAAGTTTATAAAATTAATAGTTCGGATGATCCAAATTATAATTTTAAAAATTTTTAATGAAAAAATTGGCATTGAGATTCTTTTTTATTATGATGGATTTTTTTTGGTAATGTATCATTATTTTGATTGTCAAAGAAATATCACAGAGATATTTAACTAAGAAAGAAATATGCTGAAGAGTTTTGCATTTTCGTATAAAATATATGTAAATATTTATTAATTTGTGCCCTTTTTCTCTTCATCGCAATCCAATACTTTCATACGTGTCAAATATGTATTTTTTTATTTATATGTAAATATGTATTAATTTGTATTAATTTCATATAAAATGAATGAGATTAATGTTCCTTTTTTAACTATTTCAAAATATGGAAAAAAAAGCATCACAATTAATTATGATGAGTTTTATATTTATTATATTTATTATCAGAAAATTATAATATAAGTTTTAATTAATTAATCATATATATTGATTATCTAAATAAAAAATAAATGAATATAAAATTCACCTTGATCAAATTTTAATCTAATATCTCGATCAAAATAAAAAAAAAATAATGAAAATAAAACTTCTTCATCAAAATTTAATTAAATGATCTTATTTTCTTAATCGAAAAATCTGAAAAATATATGAATTAGAATTTATTTTTAAAAAGAGAACAAAATTCTTAAGTACTGTACGGTCATCTTATCTTAATTATCTCCGACAAATATTACTTAATTATGTTCAACAACGTATCCTAATCAGGGCTTAGTGACAGTGATGTGAATTATGAAAAGACAATAACGATATTTTTAACGCAATGGAAATGGCCTCACCGCCTTCGATAATTACTTACTGAACCGACGCTACTGCCGAAATTTTTGTCCGGGGGTGAGATGAAATTTGTTAAATTATATATGTGCCCTTAGTTTCATCATATGTGGCCGCTCATGTAATTAAAATAGGAGTTTTGCAATTTAATGAATTTCATTTTTAGCATGTAGTGAGTGATATTATCATTTATGAATAATTAGTACTTAATAAGTGAAATAAAGTTGTAAGAGACATAAAAGTTTGTGTGAAAATTTTAAGAAATTAGAAAAATGAGAAGGTTTAGTCTGGTTGAAATGATTTCACTTGGAGTGGCAATATATGACATAAACTAAAATTTGATTGGAAACCGACCAAAAAGTTCAAGTTTAGGTTGACCAGTTTAATAAATGGGTCGGGTATGGGTATAACTTTTTGAATCGTTTTTAATATCAGGATAGGTACGAGTCGACCTGCCAACCCTAAAGCTAGCCAAAGCCAACCATTATTTCATCATTTGTCATTCGATTAAATTGATCTATACAATTCATGCCCAGTCATAGAAAGAAAAATGGTTACAGTGTTTCCTTATATTTTTTCCTTCATTGGCTTCTCTCTGCTCCTAGACTCATCGTCGTAGCCCCGTAGGCCCTCTACGACGCCAACCTCCAGGTATTTAGGTAGGTTGATGATTCTTCTCCTAGTCTCAATCAACAACGCTAGCACGATTGACAATGGGCGAAAGGCTAAAACTAAACGGCCATGAATGGTAAATGAGTTAATCTAAGCTTTCATTTTGATTTATGTAATGATTGCTTGCTGATATGAGCTTTCATATTGATTTTTGAGATGTGAATTTCCTAAATCTCATCACTTTGGCAACTACTATAATTTTTTATTTGTAAATATGAAATTCTTACTTTTGTTAGGTTTATTTAGTTTAATCTATAACAAGCAGATAATAATATTTTTATACATTTTTGTGGGATGTTGTTGATATTTTTATGCTTGTCAGCATGTGAAAGATAAACCTTAAGAGATGTGGTTCTCAAACCGAGGTATTTGAGGCTTCATTCTTAATGAATATGCTTCATTCTTAATGATTCTTAAACCAAGGAGTGTGAAGGTGATCATTAAACAATCCGATGATATCTTTTTTCTGTACTTTCTTTTTTTGTACAATTAATGAAAATGAATATGCTTTACTTATTTATAATGTTTGACTAAAATCTCTAATTTTGGATTGATGGTAAATGAAATATGAAATACTATTGAGTTCTCTTCATAAATAATTTCATAATATTTTCAATATAACAAGTATTCATTTAATGCATATGGTGGTCATATGTGTAGTTAATATCATGTGTAACGTGGAGCCTATGAATAGGAAAGCATGCACAACTAAGTATGTTGAATTGGTATGATGCAAGCATATATATAGTGCTTATGATGTATCAAATTTATAGAGATGAATTATCATTAGGGGGTTTTAACAGTATACGCTATACTTACTCTTCTAAGATTTTCATAGGGTGATATGCTATGGAAGTTTAAAATGGTATTGAGGTTGAAAGAGTTTAATTTGTCATTTATCTCTTCATGCTTGGCTGAGTGGTCGGTGACACATATGCTCTGAATATCATCAATATAAAAGGGAATCATTAGTAAACATATTGTATTTACATTCCATCAATCCAAAATAATTTATTCAAATAATATTTAATTTAATTATTTTTTATTTTAAATTAAGTGATTGAATCTCCACCAAAATTTATTTTAATTGTGTAGGATAAGTGTTGTAGTTGAAATAAACAGTACTAGAATTTGCAAGTAAACATTCGTCCTCATGGGATCGATACTATGTCAAACATTATATTACTTGATTCAGCAGGTATACTTGGGTATATTAAGTGGTGTTTTATAAATTTTATATCAAAGAAAACCTAAGTATTGTTTAGGGATTGATAGGGCCTTAATTTTTTTTTTTTTCACAATTCCTTAGGTTACTCTACAGCCCCATCAGAAATCAAGTAAAAATGGCAACAAATAGGTGATGACATGCTCACAAGTAAAAGGGGGAAAACAGGTTTTTTATGGATATTTTATGGAAATGTTTTCTAAAAATTGGTGATGGTTCTGCCAAAGATGTTAATTAAAAAAAATGATTTTACTTCCATCGAAAGTATTGCTAGAATCATCGATCACATTTTTTTGTCAAAAAGTGCAGCATTTTATCTAGTTGGGTTAGCTGATATTAAACTTGGTGTTGACAATATACATCAATTTTATAAGTGATGAAATGCATTTTCCTTATGGGTAATGTCGTGGCTAATATGCATTTACCTTATAGGTGTCATGCATCAAACTCATATGAGAATGTGCATATTATTGTTGCATATGTGCATTAAGGCATGTATTGACCTTATAGATGAATATCTCATTTCTTTAGGATGACATTTTAATGAATATGCATGTTATACAATTTATGCACAATTTACTTATTCTTAATAACATTATAACCCATTTGGAATGGGCAAATCAAGTAGCTAAGGAGTTTATAATTAACTACACATGAAGATTTTTATTCATGTCAACTAATATGGATTGTATTTTGTTGTCATAGTTGTTACCTTAGTGGCATGTCCATGCATGGTATATGAAGCATTAAACTTATTGTTGTTTAATGTATCCATTGATGTCCAGATTGATGAGTTATCAACAAAGTTAATCTAGGATCATTCTTCTATAAATTTCCTATATTCATTAGCACTTTTAGTCTTAGCAATTGAATTCTTAATGATGTTTACTATTATAATTTTTATAAACATCTTGCTCATTTTATGTGTCACCTTTCCAAAGTCTAATGGAAAGACCTTTATTTTAAGCTACTTAAATTAAGGTTTCGTTTGGGATGGCTTTCTTGATGCTTCTTAAAGTAGTTTTTTAATACAAAATTTTTAATTTTATACTGTAAAGCTGCTTTAAGAAGCAATAAGAAAGCTGTTCCAAATGAAGCTTAAAATAACAACTTTTTCTAAATTTGGAGTGCCAAATTATGATCTAATATATCCAAGTGAAATTGGAATTGTTCACACCACTCAAAAACATTAAATCCATTATAATTTAAAATAGATAAAACTCATAAATTAAGACAAATAAGAATAGCTATTACAAGCACATAGAACACTCATATATTAATGCTTTGAGTAATCAGCTAAACTCTATAATAACTATTATATGAATAGCAAGCATATATTAAAGTTCTCCTTTGATTCATGAAAAAAATCTACAATCATAAACATAATTATTATCAATACTAATTTCACACAATTTCAAGTTGTGTTGTAACTATACTTGTTTGCTATTTATACTAAATGTATTAAATTAATTATATTAATTATCCATAGTAGAATTTTTAGAATAAAAAAAAAATCTTTTTGGGAAAATCCATTTCTTCATTTATTTTATCTTAACAATTATTGTATTCTTATGTTTGACCATTAATGTCAGTGATTAATAGAATGTCCCTTATTGTAGATTAAGCAATAAAAGGTAAATTGAAAATTTATTAGGTAGATCCCATTGGTTGGTTTTGCATAAATTAGTTAAAATATTTAAGTCATCAAATTTTAATTGGAATAGTTGACCTTTACTATATGTGATGGTATGGTTTATTGAATAACTTGTTAAGATGAAATTGTGCGATGCCAAGTAAGGCTAATATGAACTAGCATTTAGAAATTTCTTTAGTTATTCTTTAAAAAAAATTAATTGGATTATGATGAGTTAGGTGTGTGCTTCTTTGATTGGATCTTGACACCAACCCCTTATTGCCTAACCAAAATAGTTATAAAGGAATAGACAGTGTCCTAGATGGTTTGGAACATATCATGTAAGATTCATTTCTAAATTATTGATGTATCCCCACAAACCTTATTCTATGAGAAAAAAAATTTCTCATCAAATTGTCATCAAATTGAGTAACTTATTGATTTATATGGAATCTAATAAATATATATTAAGCAATCACCCAAATAAGTTTGTTAGAGTCATTTTTCAATTAGGCTTAGGGGTTCTCACTATCATTTAAGAGGGTGGTATCCCTTTAATATGGCCAAAAAGAAAAAAAAAATGCCTCAACCTAACTATTATGTTATTATAACTATCAAGAAGTTTGAGAGTTGACTATATATATGTCTTATGGATGAAGGGAGACCATGTATTCTTATTTGAACAATCCATAGGATTAGCTTTATTGGCTCTTATTATTATTTCTTATTAACCTTGACAGTCCTACTATAAGTTTTTAGGTGATGTGAGTAGGGTGATAATGCTAAGGCTAGTCCTCATTAAGTTATTTGTATTCATAAGTGTGCTAAAAAAATGTCTTGACTCACCATCCTCACATAACCATTGATGGAAGGAATTTTCATAATATTGTTCATATTTAACTCTTTCTAATTTATTGGGCTAAACTAGGACCCATTTAACCTTAATTTATACATGTTGGACCCAATTACTTCAATAGGGCTTAAACCCTATGATTGGAAAAATTTAGATTGGATAACCAACCTATTATATCCTATTTAATTAGACATGACCTAATTGAGGCTAATATACCTTTTGGTATAATGTGATTTAACCTTTTGACCTATTTAAGATTGAATGGGCCTATTCAGCCCTATGGAATTTGGTTAAATTGATTTTACCAGCATTCAATAAATTTTTATATGTCAACCATAAATGATTTAGGCCATAATTTGGTAAATTGGCTCATCTAGCATGAGTTGATCCATTTGAATTTCTTAGAACACTTTGAATAATTTAACCAAATTAACCCAGCAACCTCATGGAACCCATTATTGAAGAAAAAAGGGTGATAATATGAATTTGCTTTTTTCAAATGAAATTTTACAAGAAAAGATATTCAATGATGTATGACTAACATGTTTTATCTCAATGTGTGTAAAATAGTCATACAAAATTATATTATTGTTTTAAAATTTTAAAAATTAAAATAAAGTGGATTTGTGCTAAGTGATCCCCTAAGGGAACATATTCCCAAAGATTGTCTGTTTAGGATTATGGTGGAAATGCTGAATATAAATAAAATAACAGTGTATATGCAGTTTGTGTGGATGAATAGAATGGTAGATTATTAGTTGATGATGTGGTATAATTGGTAATGGTTGTAAAAAGCTTTGGTGAAGTAGAGTCCATAATGGTTATGATGGTGATGGTGCTGGATAGTCTTCTTATAATGCTTAAAATATATGAGATTAATAGATTTCACTTAATGTTAAGAGGGTTTAGTTGAATTTCCAAGTAGAGGACTTAGGTAGTGGGATATAGGCCAGTAAGCCAAACCATTATAAATCTGATTTACATCTCTTTTCTTTTCTACACATTCTTTTAATGTGCTACATACAATATTGAAATTTACTGCCCTAGTTCTACTGATAAGGATGAGACTAGGGTGTTTTCTATTGTTAGAATGTAAGTAATCGAAAATTCCAACTCATGGCTTGTCTTAACATCTTTACTGAAGGGAGTTTAACTATCTTGATTTGGCATTACTTGAGTTGTGAAAGGCCAAAATAAAACAAAAGAAACAAGGATGACAAGGTGACGCACTATTAAGTTCATCATGAGAAATTTAGCATGTTTTTTAAGACAAAAAAAATAATTTTATGTAGTATTAAATTTAAATAAAATCTAAATATCTTAAATTTTCCATAAGAAAAAGTGTGAGCATGAATCACTTACAATAATCATGATAGGTTACTATGCATAGCAGATATATGTTTTCTTTTTTAGGCCCCTAGGGAATTATGCTAAATGTAACTAGGCAGTGAAGTGTCATAGATGTCAAAGAGTTGTTAGGACATCTCTGGTAGGCTAATTTGGGTAAAGTCAACTTTCATAGTGAAGTGGCTGAGAAGGCCGATCTATTGAGGATGCAAAGTTCTTTAAGGAAAACCATATTAGAGAAATCATTAGAGAGATTGATTAAATAAATGAGGATAAGTAGATCAAAGAGGCATACTTGGAGAAAAAAAAAATGTAGAGATTGAGTTGAAAAAATTATCTAGGAGACTAAGTTTTGAAGAAAAATCAAGTTCTCAAAAGAAGGCCAACTTGCCAAGGAGGTCAAGTTGTCAAAGAAACTCACTCAAAGAAGTATGTAAAGGGAACTATGCCGGATGACTTCTCAAGATGTAGAATCTCAAGGAAAAAGTACATGTTCGAATTTAAGGCTTATCATTGACTGTCCCTATGAGTTAATTATACCAATTAGGTGATAACTTTGGAGACAAAGGATGGAAAGGATGCTTTGTAGCATCCCTTTAGAGTCAAGTGATCACTGTTTTTTAGGAGATGACCTTATGTTGAGCTATAGAATTATTATGGAAGGTTATCTCTAATGGGAGCTCTAATCTTGATAGTTCTATGTCATACGCATGCTCCTTAAGGGTCTGAAAAATAAAGTGATTACGCTCACATCCCCTGTCAGTGATTATTAGTGTAAGAGGATTCTTACAAGATTGAGATAGTGGTACAAAAAGACTTCCAATAATATCTTAGTTTTGTAATTAAAGTTTTTTCTTTTATTTGTGTGAGCACAAAATTTCAAAAATTATTCACAAATTCTTTTTATTCAACACTACATAATTATAGCTTCCATTTATTTTTAGTGGCTTCGATCCTCTATTCTATTTTGTGATCCTGGTCTTGATAAACTGCCTAAATCTTGGGTTCTTCATAATTATATTTTCTATATTTACTTCAAATATATCATTCTCAATACCAATAATCTGTCAACTTTTCAGAATGTTGACACCCTCATTACTATAAAGAATAAAACTTTCTTTCATAATCAATCTTATTTAGACCATTACTGTACATACTAGCTTGCAAGCAACAATGGAGCTTGCTTGAGCAAATTTAAAAAAAAGAAAAGACCAGCTGAAAGATAGAACATCAATTCAATGCTTCCATTAGTATTAGTTTGAATTAATTCATAGACTATTATTATTTACAAAATCTATAGAGAAGCACATTGTCCAATTTTCAAGGCAATATTATTCATCAGAAAATTTCTTTGAGAAATCTTTGCATAGAAATATTAGTGAGAGTTCAGTCAGTTGTTCCTCTCAGCAGTAGGTATTGACCAATATTTGGTTGACTTTTATTAAAGTCAAACAATCAAATGTAAATTTCTCATGACCATTACTTGTTTATCTAATCCCAAAGAGAGAGGAAAAAAATGACTTCTTTAAAACAACTTTCTAACTAATTATTTTTTAAAATCTAACCACAATTTCTGTTGATTTCTGTTTTTTTCTACTTTTTTTAAAAAATTGATAAAAGCACCACAGTCCTGAACAGATCATTAGATTTTGTTCGGGACAACTTTCTTCATGCTTTCTAAAGCGGCTTTTATTTAAATAGAAATCTACTTTAAAAAGCGGCAAAAAAATTGCCCCAAACAAAACCTTTTGATCCTTATTTATAAATCAATACTGATGAAAATCCACATAAAATAAAAAGTTTTTTCTATTTTTATTTTTAAAAAGAAATATAATATTGTCCAATCAACCTATATATTTATAACAAAATAATTGTAGAATGCGTAATCAATCTTCTCAAACAAAAAAAAATATGACCTCATATTAATAAGTACTATCTTAGGTATTTGCTCTTAGTCTTTTAAAGTTGGACATATATCACTATATTAATGAAAGTTTTAATATTGATTCCAAATAAAACGTTTGGACATCCTTTATTTTTTTAAAGGAATTGCAATTAATGTGTACGACTAAGTGATCCAAAAGAATTTTTTTATTCAGCATTCCGACCATTAATAAGTTGCATATTCGAGCTATTATTTTATAAAAAAATTTGCTTTTATATATATATATATATATATATGAACAATTATTAAGTCCTCGGACCGGACGTAGAAGAACGTCCGGTCGGAGGCCAAATTGCGCCAAAAAATAAGAAATACCGAGCAATACCAAACAATAACGATGAATACCATCACGTGAAGACCCAATACCGAGTTATACCGAGCTATTCCGAGCAATACCGAGTTGTACAAAAGTTGTACCGAGTCTTTCCTAGGAAAACTCGGTACAACTACCGTATTGTTCGGTATAGCTCGGTATAACTTGGTATTGATCTTCACAGAACAGTATTCCTCGTTATTATCAAATAATACCTAGTAATACCGAATTTTTTGACGGGATTTTTCCTCCGACCGGACGTTCCTCTAAGTCCTTACACCGGACCTAATAAAAGTATATATATATATATATATATATATATATATATATATATATATATATATATATATATTATGCCCAACTTTAATAGCTATAGGAGAGTTAATAAGGAAATAAACGAAAAGAGCTTATGAACAAGACCATGCAATATTTATGTTGGTTAAAAATTTGAGAGGCTTGATACATAAATATAAGATTATATAGTGATGGGTATGTAAATTCCATTTATTTATTTATTAGTTGTTATAGTCATTTCAAGATTAGTTGAACAAACATAACCAAAGGGAACATGGAAATAATAATGTAAAGCGGTGAAGCATTATTTGACTCTCTGTAAAACCTCAAATTAAACCTAAAAAACGCTTTTTTAACCGTTGGCCGCTTCTTTTTATGTAGGAGCAGGAGTCGGAGAATGCAGAGGAAACTTTACCCATCACCGCTATCTCTTCAGTTCCATACCAGTGAGAGAGAGAGAGAGAGGAAGCAGATTTTGAAGACCGACAAGCTTCCTTCTTCTGGCATTCCTTCTAACAGTCACTGAGAAGAAGGGGAAGATGGTGAGAACAACTTTTGTAGGAGTTTTTGTGATCTTTCTGCTTTCCCAGCATCTCCAAACTCAAGTGGTGGGAGACTTGATAAGAACAAGGGGGCTCCATTTTGAGCTCCAAGGGAACCGTTTTTTTGCCAATGGGTTTAATGCCTACTGGCTCATGTATATAGCATCAGATCCATCTCAGAGAGTCAAAGTCTCGAACGCCTTTAGAGAAGCTTCGAGCCATGGACTTACTGTGGCTAGAACTTGGGCTTTCAACGATGGTGGCAACAATGCCTTGCAGTACTCTCCGGGATCATACAATGAACAAATGTTCAAGGTTTTAAATAATTTTCTTTTGTTCTTTTTCATGTTCTCACTTGGATTTTTTTTTTGCAATTTGTACTCTTTTCTTGTTCTGACTAGGATTTTGGGTTGGCTTGGTGTAGGGCTTGGATTTTGTGGTTTCTGAGGCCAGAAGGTATGGAATCAGGCTTATACTGAGTTTTGTGAACAACTATGAAAACTTTGGGGGGAAGAAGCAGTATGTGCAGTGGGCTAGAAATCAAGGACAGAACATTGGATCTGATGATGAATTTTTCACTAATAATGTTGTTAAGGGATACTATAAGAATCATGTGAAGGTATGGGGAATTGGATCATTTTTCTTTCTCATCCCATCTTTTCTTCCCTTAATTTTTATCAGGTGGTTTTCTCTTTGCTGTTTTCTTCATCTCCTGTGATTTTTTTCTTTCTGTTTTTCCTTTTTTATTTGGGTGTGGAGGTAGTGTGCCCCAATATATTGCTAAAGTGACGAATTCTGAATGTTAAGATGAGTTGATGAAGAGAGACGAAAAAAATTGCCAAGTTTTTATGATTTTCGTTGTATTTATAGTTGAGCAAGTAGTCGAGAAAGGCTATAAATTTTTTTAAAATATTTTATGTAGTCTTTGGAAGGTCAAATCATATATTGGGAGTTTGTTGATAGGAACATCTACTTGAACTTTAGAATAGATATGATGTATTTACATGCTTCTTAATTGATGAGACTGAACAACAGTTAACCTTTTGCTTTTTTTGTTCTTCCTCCTGGGAATTTTCTGATTTTTTTTTCTATCAATCTATTCCTACTTCACCTACTTGGGATTCTTGACATATTTCAGTCATATGTAACCTTAGATACTTTTTCCTGCTGTGAGAATGATTTTTTAGGGTGTATTAAGCTCTTCCTATTCTTATTTATGAAAATTTTCTTCATTGATTACATGTCTTCATCCTGGTTTGTTCTGTTGATTTGTAAACATGTTCAGAAAAATTACTTGAACATGAAGTGGTAGCTATTGTCTTCTTTGCAAAAGATTTTGAGCACCTTTAAACAAGAATAATGAAACACACAGTCAGCCACACAGTAACGATAGTCTTTTACATAGAAATTAAGTCTCAAATGAAGAACAGTTTTATCGAGTCAAGACAAAAATCTTCCATTTTGAAGCAATGATGACTTTAACAACCTTCTAGCATGGTCTAGAGATCACTATAAGCCAATAACTTTACCATTCTGTGGATTCGCATGCATCAATTAGAAAACAGTGGTTGGTGTTCTGCTTTTCGTCACAGTGTTCCTTTTTTAATGAGAGGAATCTTTGGTGCTGCTGTCTTTTTTGGCTTGTTTGATGTTTTCTTCTTTTTTGCTCAAGAGAAACCTGTCTTTTCTCTCTTCACAAGGCTCCCGCAGGCCCAATGGATTAAAAAATTATTTTCTATTTGAGATAACCTTTATAGATTCTTCCAAATTTTGAAGGATAAATCAATTATTGTGGAGTAAGCGATTTAAAAAACAGATGGGACTTAGTTTTGAATTGTTAAGCTGCGCAAGTCACTCCATTGCAAAAGACACTTTTTATAATTTCTTAATTTTACTTCATTGGTAGGAGATTGATGAAAATTCCATATGAAGTGACTTTCAAGGAGAATCCATTGATTTTTTCTTGCTCATGTTGAACCTATTTAAAACATTTTTGATATGCTTCTGGGGAAGCCTTTTTGCTATCAAAGAAGATGCTTTTACCCATAATATGCCAAGCTCACCGCAGATCTTTCATTGCAATAGATTTGCTCATCTTTCTTTCCAATCTGTCAATCTGATCAGTATCAAAAACCACTATAAACATGTCTTCTGCTTGACGCAGCAGAACAGGGAACTTAATGTCTAAAAAGTATTTATTGAACACATAATGATCAGAAGAAGCTTTTGTATCTGTGACACCTCAAAGATTCCAATTCTACTGCTGCAATGCTGCTGGAATGGTTCCAATTTCATTGCCTTTGCCACCTATGACCCTTCTTTTTCCCCAAACAGCAATTTTTCCTTTTTTCTAGCTTAATAATGAGCATCATTAAGTAGGAGTAGTAGAGCACAAATCAACAACTCAAAAGCAACAGAAATTTAGGCTTCGTTTGGGATGGCTTTCTTAATGCTTTCTAAAACAGTTTTTAGTACAAACTTTTTATATCAGAAAGCAGCAATAAGAAAGCTGTCCCAAACGAAGCCTTAATCTAGTTTAATACGTTAATATTGAACTGGCACTAATCACTCTATGATTTCTGTCAAGCAGACTGTGCTGACGAGGTACAACACCATAACTGGAGTTGTTTACAAGGATGACCCTACCATCTTTGCATGGGAGCTCATGAATGAGCCTAGATGTCCCTCGGATATCTCCGGGAATACCATACAGGTTAAAATTTAAAACATCTTTACCTTTTTATTGCCTTTAATTTGCTTTCTTTCTACATTTTAAAACTTACAGAGCAGCGAGGTTGTCCTTCTAGTCACACCATGGATGTCTCTGATACTCATTTAGCTCATTTTCTCTGAGAAATTGTTCAATAGATTACTTTTGCACCTTTGCTTTTGCAGGAAAATAAAAATAACAGCTCATAACCTTTGGACATGCCAATTCAGCTCTTGTTTTCTGATTGCAGGCATGGATCACAGAAATGGCTGCTCATGTTAAATCCATAGATAGCAATCACTTGCTTGAAGCTGGCCTTGAAGGATTTTATGGGCCTAAATCAAATTCAGAGGTGCAAACAAATCCTGGCTTCCAAGTGGGAACTGACTTCATCTCCAACAACCAGATTCCAGGAATTGATTTCGCCACACTCCATTCATATCCAGACCAATGGTAATGTTCTAGCCTAGCAGAATAATCAGTAATTAAATTCTGCTATGTATGCAAAATGCTTGCTTGGTCTTCTCATGTAGTGTGTGATGAGCAGAGTTTAATTGCAATGCTTTCTGCATTGTTTGATGTGCAAGAAAGAGGCAATGCCATCATTTTCTCTGCTCAATATTGATTTTAGTGGCTTTATTCATTCATGCCCGCACGTAGTGGGATAAAAGCTTGATATTGTTGTTGTATTGGATGATATCTCATTCAGAGAACTTCTAAAGATGAAAAATTGTGTATGAAATATTCAAATTTTAATCCTTAAAGCTTGGTAAATATAGTCAAGGTAGTGACAATGCCTTAAAAGGAAAAAAAGTTTTTTTTTAATACAACTTTTTCAATCTGCATCAAGTGGTAATAAAATGCAAGTTTTTATGGAGTTCAGAATTGTGCTAATCAAATTAAACTTTTCTAGTTAGGCATTTCATATGATGGAGATTGTTTATTTTTCCGTTTCCTTCATTTTATATGCAATATCCATTCCATACTTAATATTTCATTCTCCTATCCAACTTCATTATTCTGATTTTATAATTGATCTCTGAGCCCATTTTCAGGTTACCAAGCTCAACTGATCAATCCCAACTTCAATTCTTGAACAAATGGCTCGATGCCCATATACGAGACGCCGGCAATGTTATCCGAAAGCCACTTCTCTTGACTGAGTTTGGCAAATCATGGAAGGACCCAGGCTACAGTAGCTCCCAAAGAGATGCTCTTTTTAACACAGTCTACCTCAAAATCTACCAATCGGCGAGGACTGGAGGTGCAACAGCAGGTGGCCTCTTCTGGCAGCTCCTGACTGAAGGCATGGACACAATGAGAGATGGATATGAAATTGTTTTGAATGAGGCTCCATCGACAACAAGGATTATCTCCAGCCAGTGCAAGATGCTTCGGTACCTTGGTAAATTGCTTGCGAGAGACAGGAACATTGCTAGGCTGGAGAAGGCAAAGGCCATTAGAGAGGCTGAACAGGCTGGAGGAACAAGTGGAAATAGAAACTGAATATAATGGTTGCTTCTGCACTCCTTAACCAAATGCAACTATTTCATTTATCGCTACTCTTGCATTTGCTTGTGTTACTGCTTAAGGTTTGTGTTTATCCTCTAGATGGTTTTCGTTCAAAGAGGAGAGAAACAAGGAGTTGCTGGCTTTTCTTAACACAGTTTGTAAACATGTATGTGTCTGAAAGCTATCATGGTTTTACTTAACAGCCATGGTATGAAGTTATGAACAAGTTTGATGTACTTCACTGACGTATATGTGGAAGATCAAATGATAATACTTTAAAATGCTATATATTTGTCTTTAGCTTTCTTTTTTTTGGCTGTTATCTCTTGTTGACATGATCTTGTGAAGAATTCCTGAACAAGCAAAATACTTGAATTTAGGAAGAGTTTAGGGGTATAAAGTTTCGTTTGGAACAACTTTCTTATTGCTTCTTAAAGTAGATTTCTAGTTATAAATTTTAATTTTTGTACTAAAAGCTGTTTTTAAGAAGCAGTAAAAAAGTTGTCCAAAACGAAACATTAAACTAATTATAGATTGATTCTATGCAATATAAGCATATCATTCGAATTAGAACTCTTTAATAAACATCTAACATATAAAATAAATCATAAGAAATTGATGCAATTTATCTTTAATATTTACAATGCATACCATCGAGTTCTAGATGTCCAAAAATCACCAAAAGTTCTACCAAAATAATTAAAATTTTTGTTTTAAAAGAAAAAAGAGAGACATTCAATGGCTTATCTAACATTTATGAAATGCCTAATTATCCAACATGATGTTAGACATTACACAATGCTAGATAGACAAGATATGATGATAAACTATGAAGTGTTCTTTCTTGATGTCCCAACTACTTGGGCCCCATTTCATGAATCATCCTTTTGCATTCATTATTATTAAATGATGAAATCATTTTATTTTGAGCAATATTTTGTAACACGTACAACTTCTATGTTATTTTATTCTACTGCAATTTTCTTCTCAATCACTTAACATCAATTTTATGTATGTACTTATTGTGCAACTTAGATAATTATTAATTGTGCATGCATCCATCATTTAGATTTATTTTTCAATATTTTATACTCAATATTACACTCAGTAGATACCACTCTTATGATTTATCTAATATCATAAATTTTTTATCCATTCTTTTTAATTTTATCACTAGTTCTTACCTTATCATTTCTACCTCATTTAACTTCATTATTAATGATTTGTATAATTATGATAGAAAGTTTGTTAGATTTGGCTTGAATGGTTTGAATAGTTGAAAGCCCTAACTAGGGTTTTTATATAATTTATAGGGTTTATGGTTTGGTTGTGAAAAGGTGGAGGAATGGAATGTGTATTAAAGATCAAACCATAATTATGACTCCTCCCTTCTTTTTATTTTCTTGAGTAGATAGAGATGCATTTTTTAATTTGTACTGTAGGATAAAGAGCTTGAATGCCTTAAGGATGTGTTCCAAAGGTTGTGGAGCCATTGGGTAGTGGTTGAGATTTATGCATTTTCAAGAGAGAGAGAGAGAGAGAGAGAGAGAGAGAGAGAGAGAGGATGTGTTCCAAAGGTTGTGGAGCCATTAGGCGTTGGTAGAGATTTTTGAGAGAGAGAGAGTCATTGGAATGTGAGTTAAGTAGAAGGTAGAGAGGTATTTGATTTGTGATAAGAGAGAGATATAGATAGGTTCATTGTGTTGGGGAAGAAAGGTTTCAAGAATTCAAATTTGATTTCAATTAAAATTTTGAAATAACATATGAAGTATTAATATATGGTACCTCTTGAAAAAAGAGTTTTTTATTTGAGGAGATTTAAGTGAACATATTGGTAGAATGATAGAAGATTTTAAAAGCATTCTTGTATCATGGATTTTGAGTGCTAATGAAGATGGTAGAACTTTATTGAATTTTGCTCTAATTTATTTTTTTGTAATTTTTAATATTTTATTTAATAAGGAGAGGAGTATCTTATCACTAATAAGAATAGATATAGTAAAACTTAAATTGATTATTTTTTTATAAAAAAAAAAGATCATTTAGCTTATTAAGATTAAAAAGTTAGTCTCTGTGAAAGTTTAAGTACGTAGCACTGCTTATTAGTTTTGGACTCTAAGATGATTTGGTGAAAAATAAAATATTATCCTAGCAATAAAGAATATTAATAAATATATTTTTAAAGGTAAGATTCATGCTTTAAAATTAAGGTGTTTCATAAGAAAGTTAATGTTATACAGAAAAAGTAGTTAGTAATATTAAAAACATTATAAAATATAAGCTTGAAGAATAAAAAAGAAAATATCTTAATTGTAAAAATAGATGGTGATGGAATCAAATTATTAACAAAAAAAAAGATTTGTTATTAAAATTGATTTAAATGTAAAAGCTAAAGAAAGTGAGAAAGATACATAAGGTTTCATAAAGATTCTACGAAAGCATTATATATGTGATGAAAAAAAATTAGGTATTAGTGGTTTATAGAATATGTTAGATACTAGGGTGGGTGAATGATGCATGCATATATTAGTCAAGCAAAGTGATAGGATAATTCAATTTTTAGTTCAAGTGAAATGCATTAATAATAAAGGTCAAAAAAATATTTTTCTTAGAATATGATATTCAATATAGGTGGATGTGATATTTCAATAAACCGTTTTAATAAAGGTTGGGAGAAAATGATTGACTATTGGCCTTAGTGCCCTAAACTAAAATGAAGATATTTATTTTTATCATCAAATTAGTTAAATTAAAGTTGGAGAGGCTTTAAAAAAAATGAAGTGTGAAAATGCAGTAAAACCTAATGATATTCCAATAGAAATGTATAAATGCTTATTAAATCAAAGAATTTTTGGCTTACTAAACTTTTTAATATTATTTTGAAGACTAAAAACATGCTAGATAAGTTGAGAAGTGTGTTGATTCATATTATTAAGAATAAAGGTGACGCACAAGAGTGTATCAATTATAGGGAATTAAATTAATATGTCATGCATAAAATTATGGGAGCGAGTAATTAAGCACATGTTACAACATTTTCTCAAATTTAGTTTGGATTTTAGCCATGTATGTCTACAATGGAATCTATAAATTTGTTGATATGCTTGATGGAGAAGTATAAAGAGAGTAAGGAGGATATACAAATGATGTTCTTTTATTTAGAGAAAGCATATGATAAAGTTCCAAGAGAAGTGATTGGAGAGTTCTAGAAAAAAAAAGAGGAGTTAATAATGCTTATATTCAAGTCATTAAAGATATGTATATAGGAGCTGTTACATGAGTTCAAACACAAGGTGGTTGGGCCAAATATTTTTCTATTTCAGTTGGATTACATCAAGTATCAAATTTAAGCCCATGTCTTTTTGCTTTTATAACAGATATTCTTATTATACATTTGTAAGAGGATGTACCTTGGTGTATACTTTTTGCTAATGATATTATTGTTGTTGATAAGATTTAAGAGGAAGTTGATGAAAAACTTAAATTAAAGTGCTCAACTTTAGAGTTTAATAATTATGCTTGAGTAAATCTAATACTGAATACATTTTAGTGTAATTTTAGTAGTAATAGATCTAGTGGTGTGGTGATCATTAATGCTTAAATTAAAAACTTAAATTAAAGTGCATATTTTGACTTTTAATTGTTTACATTAATGCTTTAACGCAATAAGATTGGATTGAATGGTAACAAAATTATTTTTTTCAATTTAATTTATGAATTATGCATTTCTTGATATCTCATGTAGTATCATTTAGTATGCCATATATGTTGAATATATGTAAAGCTTAGTGATTAATAAAATTATTTGTTAAGGAAGATTTTGTTTTTGGAGAAGGGAAGATGACAAATGCTTGAAGTATATAAGCTACAAGTTACCGTTAACGATCTTAGGTTAATGGATATTGCTTTATTTGGCGAGCGGAACTGAAGGTCCTTAATTACAGGAAATGACCATCATTTTCTGTCAAGATCTTCAGGGAAAAGTAATTCAGAAATCAGCCACCATGTAAAATTTTGGTTGGGAAAGCCTTCTTATTGTTCTATTCTTATTAAATGTGTTATGGCCTTTGTTTATTTGTCAACATTGAATGGGATTTTAATAGCCAAAAAATCTTAATTTCTATAAGGATAAGTAGATGGATGAAGTGTCCCTTGCTATTAATATTTGTTGGATTTGCGGCGTCCTCATCCATGCAAAATTCCTGATGTGTGGATTTTATCTAACAGGAAATTAATAATCTTCTTTACAATCTGTATATTCCCCCATGAGCAAGGTTCACAGAGAATCAGCCATTAAAAATCATCTATTGCTTTTGGGAAATATTGGCAAAGAAGGCTATAAATTGCCCATTCACAAAGGTGGTTGAGACAAAAGCTGAGCTAAAGCTGCCTAAAAAAATCTAGGCTTGCAGCTCAGTCTGAGAAAACAGAGAAAGTGCATCCTCACTCAAGTTGACATAAGTAGAACCAGATAGCTAAATAATGCTGAGAGGATACTCTAACAGCCCCCCTCAAACTAATCATTTGTTGAACAAATGGTTAGTTTGTCACGTAACAACTGAAACCGAGTAAGAGACAAAGGTTTTGTTAGAATGTCAGCAGTTTGATCAAGTGAGTGAAGATGTTGAACTGCAATGTCACCTTGAAGAATGTGGTGACTAATAAAATGATAGTCAATTTCAATATGCTTCGTACGAGCATGAAAAATCGGGTTATGAGCCAAGGCGATTGCAGAGGCGCTGTCACAGTAGATGGTAGTAGCACCGGTTTGAGGAATACCGAATTCAGCAAGAAGCCGGCGAAGCCATAGGATATCTGAAGTGGCTGAGGAGAGCGCCCGATACTCAGCTTCTGTTGATGATTTGGCCACAATGGTCTTCTTTTTAACGCTCCAGAAAACCAATGTGGAGCCTAGAAAGGAGCAAAAACCAGAGACAGATTTCCGATCTAAAGAATCGGCTGCCCAGTCTGCATCTACATAAGTAGTAAGCTGTAAATTTCCGGGTATAAGCGGCAGGCCGAAAGTTAAAGTTCCTTGAATATAGCGAAGTATTCGTTTTAGATCCAGGAAATCAGATGTAGATGGATTATGCATATGTTGACACACGGCATTCACAGCAAATGCAATATCAGGTCGAGTAATAGTGAGATAATTAAGCGAACCAACCAAACGGCGATAGAGTTGCGGATCCGAGAAGGCTGGAGCAGCAGGAAGATGCTTGGTAGACTTAACTACACTTGGCGTGGAAACCGGTTTTGAATTTGTAAAACCTGCAGCTGACAGAATGTCGGCAGCATACTTGGATTGATGAAGAGTGACTGCCGAACTGGAGCGGTGCACTTGAATGCCGAGAAAGGTTTCTACCGAGCCCAACTGTTTTAAGGAAAACTGAGATCTTAGCATAAGCAATAAGCTGTCAATGGTGGTGGCGTCATTACCCGTGAGCAACAAGTCATCAACATATATAAGAAGATATAGTTGAATGTGAGACTTGGTAAAAATAAGGAACGAAGGATCCGCTTTACTAAAAATGAAACCAAATTGCAATAAAGATTGAGTGAGTTTATTAAACCATTGACGAGGAGCTTGACGAAGACCATAGAGTGATTTGTGCAACTTGCAAACATAATCCGGATGTTGAGAGTCAACAAAACCAGGAGGTTGTTTCATAAAAACTTCTTCCGGAAGATCTCCATGAAGGAAGGCATTGGAGATGTCAAACTGAAGAGTTGCCCAATTGCGATGAAGAGCAAGTAAAAGAAGAATCCGGATTGTAGGGAGCTTGGCAACTGGACTGAAGGTCTCATTGAAGTTGATGCCAAATTCTTGTTTGAAACCTTGAGCAACTAAACGAGCCTTGTAGCGATCTATTTGACCATTGGGTTTAGTTTTCAATTTGAAAATCCGCTTGCTGCCAAGCACAATCTTATTGGGAGGAGGTGGAATGAGGCTCCATGTACCTTGTTGCTGAAGAGCCATAAATTCGGCTGACATCGCCGCACGCCAAGATGGGTGTTGTAAGGCTTGAGTATATGAGGTAGGAATGTGAACTGACTGAGGAACCGTAAGCAGATCAAGAATAACTTTTGGTTTTTGAATTCCCATTTTCAACCGGTTTGCATTGGATGAATGGAGGGAATTTGAGGTTGAAGAGCAGTGGACGGAATGACAGCAAGAGCTGAAGATGGCTGAGGAGAATGAGAACCGTGAACTTGCTCGGTGTAAGAAACAGGTGCAGTGGAGATTGGCACAGCGGATTGCTGGGATATAGGTAAAATGTGTTGATAATTTTGTTGAGGAGATATGGTGGAATCCGTTAAGGTTGTAGGTGTTAGGAGAAAGGGATTGGGAGGAGGAGTTTCAACAGTTGGAGTAGCTTGAACAGGAGGTTTAAAGGGAAAAATATGTTCATAAAAGACCACATGGCGAGAAATATAGATTCGATTAGTATGAGGATTTAGGCAACGGTAGCCTTTGTGAGAAGAGGAGTATCCCAAGAAAATACATTCTTGAGAGCGAGGTGACAATTTATTTGCAGAAAGAGGTTGAAGCCAGGGAAAACAGAGACAGCCAAACGTCCGTAGATGATCATAGGAAGGTAATTTGTGATGAAGAAGTTGATAGGGAATTTGAGACCGACAAGCAGTGGTTGGAAAAATGTTGATTAAATAATTTGAAGTTAATAGAGCTTCAGCCCAAAAACTATTGGGAAGATGAGCAGTGTGCAGAAGAGCACGAGTAGTTTCGAGAAGATGGCGATGCTTGCGTTCAGCGAGACCGTTTTGCTCAGGAGTATAAGGACAACTAAGTTGATGAGCAATGCCATTTTGACTCAAATAAGTTTGAAACGAATTGCTTATGTATTCACCACCCCCATCGGTTCTTAATGTTTGAATAGATATATTAAAAGAATTTTTAATAAGCTGATAAAAATGTTTAAACTTAGAGGCAGATTCATCCTTAGAACGCAAAAGATAAATCCAAGTATAGCGAGTAGAGTCATCTATAAAGACAATATAATAGCGAAAACCATTAAATGAAGATACAGGTGATGGTCCCCAAACATCAGAATGTATTAATTGAAAGGGGTTAAGTACATGACTAGATGAAGAAGGGAAAGATAACTTGTGACTCTTGGTCACATTACAAGAAGTACATATGAAATTAGAAGGAGGAGTACATATAGATGGAATTAAAGTAGAAAGATAATGTAAAGTCCTAATGTTTGGATGACCCAGCCGACTGTGCCAAGGTGGAGAATGGTTGACCGAGGACTGTAGAGCTGAAGAGGAAGCCGTGGAAGCAGAGGAGACTGGGTAGAGACCATCCCAAGAGCTACCATGGAGAAGGGTACTATTGTCCGAGAGATCCTTAATGATAAAACCATGAGAGTCAAATAAAACGGAACAATTGTTATCGGAGGTTAATTTATGAATAGAAAGAAGATTATGAGAGAGATGAGGAACATGTAAGAGATTCTTGAGATGAAGCTTACGGTCCTGATCAGGCAGAGGTAAGATTCCTTGACCTGTATTCTGGATCGGAAGAGTATTGCCACTGGCAACCGAAATTGTATCTGCTCCAAAATATGGCTGACTCTGTTGGAGGTGTGTGGCATCTGATGTCAAATGGGATGTAGCACCGGAATCAAGTACCCACTCTGAAACCGGAGATGTCACGGTGTTGCTCGAATTGGTAAGATAGGCACGTTGATTGCTATTGGAAGTAGTTGGAGCATATTGCATATTACAACGATGCCAACAATTCAATGCCACATGACCGGTCTTTCCACAAATTTGACATATCGGACGGTTGATGCTGAAGCAGTTGCACGGGCAGCAGGGAAATTTTGTATAGTAGAATTATTCGTGCCAGATGGAATTGTTCTGAAGGGAGCACCTCTTCCACGTCCCCGGAATGAAGATCTTCCACGGGATGCATTTGAGCGAGACGTCCAAAGGGCCGTTTGATCAGAAGGATTAGACGAATCCTTTTGTTGTTCATTTTGTAAGTTGATTTCTTCGCTGCACAATAAGGAATACAGCGCATCCAGAGTAATCGACTGCTGTATTATCCGAATTCCAGATTTGAATGGATTATAAATCGACGGCAATCCATTTAGTGTATGCAAAATAACATCCTCAACATCAATGTGTCCGCCGGACGAGGAGATGTTGTCAACTAAAGTTTTAACTTGAGCTAGATATTGAGTCATGGTAAGATCCTTCATCTGTATATGATGTAATTCATTTTTAAGTTGAATTACTCGAGAACGGTTTGTGGGCTGCAACCGTTTCTCTAAAACAGATCAAATCTCATGTGCAGTGGACAAGGAGATGATATAAGGAAGAACAGAAGAGGAGATAGTCGATAGTAATGCAGAAACAAGGTTTTGATTAACTTGTTTCCAAAGACGCAGTTCATCTGCATTTGAAGTTGTAGAAGAGACAACCGGTGCTGTGATACTTCCGGTCAAAAAACCTTCAAAACCATTCGCCGAGAACAATTTGAACACCTGAAGACGCCAAATGGGATAGTTATCATGTGTGAGTGAAGTCGACACAATGTGCCTCAGATTGCTCATTAGAAATTTTAAGGAAGACGGAACCGCGAACTCCGTCATTGCTGCGGACAGTGATGAAACTTCCGCAGGAGCAGACGCCGCTGAACCAGACGACGCCATGGATGATGAGAACCTAGAGCTCTGATACCATGTGAACTTTCATCTTCTTCACCTGCAAGAGGAAAACAGGAAGAAACAAGCCGAGAGCAAGGTTCACAGAGAATCAGCCATTAACCTCATCTATTGCTTTGGGAAATAATGGCAGGTATAAAATGCCAAATACAGGAGACAAAAGCTGAGCTAAAGCCGCCTAAAAGGCTTGCGGCTCAGTCTGAGAAAACAGAGAAAGTGCTTCCATACTCAAGTTGACATAAGTAGAACCGGATAGCTAAATAATGCTGAGAGGATACTCTAACATCTACTGTATACTTTGAGGGATTCAGTTCAATACTTTTGATTATTTCTATGATTTGCCGTACTCTTTTTGTTACATTTATAATTGTTTAAAGCAAACTAGGTAGCTTGAATCATTAAAGTCAACTGCAATGAAAAAATAATTAAGCGAAGATATTTGCATTTTAAACTCAGATAGTTTGACATTAATAAGACCATACAAATGAGTGATGCCAAAAATGAGATCAATAAACGGATCTCAAACACGTGTGGTGAACATTGAGTGAAACACACGTGTTAGCGTTGACTTCCTTATCTCTAGAAAGGCACAACCCAACTCGGACACAAGGGTCCATTTTTCACCTGGCCATAGGTCCGCAATAGTGAAAAAAGGACAATGACAACTCGATAGCCATCTGACCATATGTTTGACAGTGAAGAAAAGAATGATCCACAATCTGATCATAGGTTTGACGGTGAAGAAAGAAATGTTTACACACTATATTTTTTTTTAGGTTGACTTTAGATTACAATAACTGAAAATTAATGAAGAAAGCAATATTCTTCAAACCCCTTCTCACTCCTTGTTCTCTGAACCAAAGCAATATTCTTCAAACCCCTTCTCACTCCTTGTTCTCTGAACCAAAGCAATATTCTTCAAACCCCTTCTCACTCCTTGTTCTCTGAACCGGGTAAGAACTCTCTTCACTTCTTATTATTTCCTGCAAATTCTTATTTTTAGCTGATTAGTTCACTTGTTTGCTCATAAAGAAGCTCAGCATTCTTCTTTTTGATGATTTTGAGGCTTTCAGTTTGCAGAACATATTTCTGTGCTTTGATTTCTTAGAATAGGAATGTTCCTTGCATCTCATTATTTCCTTTCGTCAATGGGCATAGGATTTGATATTATCTGAAGATGGAGACGACTCCCACCCCAAGATTTGTATTTGTTCTTCTATTCATAACTTGTTTGATTGCTACTGTGGGAGCAGAATATTACAAGTACAAAGATCCAAAGCAGCCATTGATTGTTAGAATAGATGACCTTTTAAGCAAAATGACACTTGCTGAGAAGATTGGCCAAATGGCTCAGATCGAGAGAAATTTTTTTTTTTGTCTTTACTGCTGGATATTTAAAGTCTTTATATTAGCCATTGAAAATTGCTTGTATTCATTTAACTCTATATATGTTGAAGCATCAATTTTGACATTACTTATGTATTATTTAATCATAAAAAATGATTTTTTTGTCATTATATTTTTTTTAATCACTCATATTCTTTAGCAGCGGTTTTAATACCTGCTAAAAAATGATGCTATAGCTTTCCTATAACAGCGCTTCCAAATCACTGCTATAGCATCTCTACAACAGCGCTTCTAAACCGCTGCTATAGCCTTTCTACAACAGTGCTTCCAAAACCGCTGCTAAAGCCTTACCAACAAATACAGATGCGACGGATGTGCAGCGAATTTTAAACCGCTACGAATAATTTTGCAGGGGTTTAAACTGCTGTTGTAGGCTAGAAAATGTGCTGCGAAAGCCTTATTTATTAGTAGTGATTAATTATTCATACAAATTTGTTCTTTTAAAGATGTCTATGATTAGGGCCATGATTGTGCTAAAGATTTCAATAATCCTCTTATAGCATATAGTTAGTTCATAGAAAACTTCTAACATCATTGAATAATTTTGATATTGGACACTCTATAGTTGAGTTTATTTACGTAGGGAAAAATTGGAGTTTATTAATAAAAATGACGAGCCCTATGAATATAACTTATTTTGTAGGAAGAAATATTTTGCCACGTTGATGTAAAATTTTTTTACTCCTAAGATTTCAAAAATATGTCGAATATGTCAAAAATATGACTTTTCATTCATGTTATAAATCAAAATAACATCAAAGTAGATTACCAACAATTTCTATGAATGATTCAAGTACTTTGATTGTCAATCTTATGAATATACTATGAGTGTTGAAGGACATAACTAACAATTTATATAGGTTATTCATCACCAAGCTTGGTCCTAATATGATGGTAGTCACTCTTACGATCTATTTTGAAGAGAAGCAACGAACCAAAAATAAGATGGAGCATATCGTCCAATATAGGGATGGAGAATCTATATATGATTAAGATCTTATTAGTTATATGACTATCTAAGCACATTCACTAAGATCCATTCTCTTTTAGTGTGAGAAGAGTAAAGCCAACATAACGACTAAAACTTTCTTTTAAGAAGCACTTCTTTAGAAGATTAGTTACTTGATACAAGCCTACTTCTTAGCTTTGTTCCGTCAATCTCAGGCAAGGCTTTAGTGGTTCGCCTACCTTACCCACTTTACGAAAGTTTTGTTTCGTTTCCGGGTTGATGGATGGATTCAGTAAGCCTCACTCTGAAGGGGTCAAGGGCCGTTTCGAGCAAGCTTTAACTTTTTCTCCCGACTTTGAACAACTTTCGCTGACGCTTTCAATAACTTTGTTAGGGAACTAGTAGCAGTTTTATATAAATTTTGGATAGTCTTTTATAAATTTTGGATCATAAGTTAATAAGTTATAATATTTTAATATGATTAGTAAACAAAAAATCATATATTTATATTAATTAGGTTTTTGATTAGATATCTTAAGGTTTTGAGGAGTTGGGCTATTGGGAGGTTATGAGAGATGCAGAGGAATATTTGTGAAGTTTGGAAGATGTTAGATATATTTTGGGATTGAGTAAAACTAGGTTTGAGACTTTGTTGAGGCTATAAGAACTATGTTGAAAAAGAGGAGAAATATAGATAGGGAAAGATAACAAAGAACTCACAAAAGTCTTAAGAGATCAATCACTAATCTTCAATAATGAGTAGAACAACCACCAAACCTTTTACATAAAATTTGTATAAGTAAAAATAATTTTTATTCAATAAATCAAAAGGTATAAAATAATATCTTATTTATAGACATTTTTCGAACCTAAAAAACTTTGGAAAAACTTACTATCAATAAATTATTATCATATAGATTGGTAACTTATTCTAATATAAAGGAAAAAAATACAAGAAATAAAATAAACTTAAAAGCTTGTAAAAATATGAAAATTAGAATTATTCAAATAAAGCAAGCACAGTTATCATTAAACCAAGTAATTTATAAAAATTATTACTTTCTTGATTGGTATAATCTGCCTACAAATCAAAGAATCTTAAATTAAACTTTTTTAATTAATTATGCCATAATTGAATTTTACAATTAGATAGAAGCATTAGGATTTAGATGTTAGAAAATCCAGAAAATAAAAATATTCCAAAAAAATAATTGAATTTTGCAAGGAAAGTTTTTTTAGAATAAACATTCACATACACCTGGGAATTCAATAAAAATCTAGAATAAAATTAGAAAAAAAAAAGTTTAAATAACTATAAAAATTGATCAAACGATGACTTGCTTCTATATAAATCTCTTTTATTGGATTGCACAAAATTTTGTAGATAATTGACTCCTTTAGAAGGAAAAATCAAAGCCTTAAAAATGGGCTGAAAAATCTTCCCACATCCGATCTACTCCAAAATAATAACAATTAACTCTTTTCAATAAATAAATTAGAGCTTCATGGAAGAAACTGAGAACTCCGATCACCTTGAATTCAATGTCTAAATGCGACAATCAATTAGAAGATAGTGCTAGTTTCTCGTGAAATTATTAGGTGCGGACACTGAATGCCATTCAGAGTCCAATGAAAATGTGTCATGTCACCCCTACTCGGTACCACGGCTCGATACTGTTCGGTACCGAGCTCGGTACATAGCTCAGTATTGGATGACATGACTGCACCTAATTGGCCTCTGGACAATATGTTACGCCCTGTGTCTACACAGAATAATCTCTCTAATTTCTCCTTCGACACGAGAGCTTATTCCAAGGTGAAGTGAAGGGGTTTATTTTGTTGAATTTTTTCTGAAATTTTTGAAAAATTTCAACAAAAAAGTTGAATAGTAATGGCATTTACTGAAATATAAAGACCCAAAGTTCTTGTAGGTCTTCTATCGAAAAAATTATTACGTGCGGTGTCCAGATGCGCCTGGAGGTTAGTCCGGATGTGCTAAGTCACCCAATGCACAATGCGTTGGATGATGTGACGCATCTAGATTAACCTTCTGACACATTCGAAGACCGCATAGAATAATCTCTCATTCTATCGAGAGTGTTGACTCATTTTAATAAGATTTAAATATTTTGATTCAAAATAAACTTTCAAATGAAAAATAAGATATTTTGCTACTATTCTGAGTCATATAAAATGAAATTTGTATATATGAAAATCTTATTATTATATTTTTGCCCGCCCGTAGAAAACCTTGTTATCCTCTGCAATCTTCATCATAAAGAATGCAACCTACAATGAAGAAGAGTTGGCTATCCAAGTCTCAAAAATGAGCTCAACTGGAATATTTCGCCGCTCTGATTTTAGGCTCGTCACAACCACCACCGAGCATGCTCCGACGAGCCTACCACCTCTTTCCGTTAGCAAGGATCGCCGCCGAACTCTCACCCTTCCTCTTCTCCACCGAACATCTCCCATCATCTTCCCCTTTCGAGGACAACACCCACCTTAAACATCTCGTTAAAGCCAACCGCCTGGCAGACGCACGTCAACTGTTCGATCAAATGCACCATCGCGACGAGATCTCCTGGACCACCATCATCTCCGGCTACATCGCCGCCTCCAACCCTAACGAAGCCCTTTCCCTTTTCTACTCTTTCCTCACTGACTCCTCCCTCTCTCCCGACTCCTTCATCCTCAGCCTCGCCCTCAAAGCCTGCGCCTTCAATTCTTCCTTTCATCTGCACGGCCATGCCATCCACGCACTTACCCTCAAATCCGGTACACTGCACTCCGTGTTCGTGGGCTCATCCCTCCTCGACTTCCACTCTCGCGCAACTCCCAATGATCCCACCGCTGCACTCAAGGTCTTCGAAGAAATGCCCCAACGCAACGTCGTCACCTGGACCTCAGCTATCGCCGCCCTCGTTCGCGCCGGAAAATGCCGCGACGCCCTTCTCGCCTTCGCCTCCATGCCGGTTCCCTACGACTCTCACACCTACGCCATTGCACTCAAGGCATGCGCCGATGCCGGTTTCCTGCTCACCGGCCGTGAAATCCACGCCGGAGCTTTGAAGGACGGCCAATCCAACATCTCCTTCGTCGCCAACGCCCTCGTCACGCTCTACTCCAAGTCCCACCACCTCTGCCCCGCTCTCACCATCTTCGAAGCAATGCAAACACGAGACGTAGCCTCCTGGACAACCATAATCTCTACATACTCCCAAACCGGCCGAGCATCCGACGCCGTCGCCGCCTTCCTACGCCTCCTCGCCCACCCAAAGGACGGAAACCCTAACGACTATACCTACGCTGCCACAATCTCCGCCTGCTCAACGCTCGCGGATGCCACACTCGGCTCACAGATCCACGCCCACGCGGCTCGGAGCGGATTTGCTTCCGCCTCTTCCGTCTCCAACGCGCTCGTCACAATGTACGCTCGCGCTGGGCTGCTACCCGCGGCGGTAGCCGCTTTCAGAGAAAGCGCGGCGAAGGACCTCGTCTCCTGGAGCGCGGTGATCGCCGCGCATGCGCAGGAAGGCCGTGCGGCCGAATCATTCTCGCTCTTCGACGAGATGCGTTGCCATGGAGGGGTTCCGGCGACCGAAATCACTCTCGCGAGCCTCCTCAGCGCCAGCGCTTCAGCCGCAGTACTCGACGCCGGCCGGCAAACCCATGCCCTTGCCCTTGCTGTGGGACTTGAATCCGATCCTATGGTCACAAGCGCACTCATTGCAATGTACGGTAAATGCGGCGGTATAGACCAAGCTGCCGCCGTTTTTGCCTGCGTGCGGCCGGCGGACACAATCTCATGGACGGCGATGATCACGGGCTACGCGGAGCATGGACGAAGCGCGGATGCGATCCAACTGTTTCATGTTATGCGTGAGAGGAACATAAAGCCGGATGGTGTTACTTACCTCGGAGTTCTGACGGCGTGCAGCCATGGTGGGATGGTGGAGGATGGACTGAGATACTTGGACGCGATGAGGGAGGAAGGGATGGAGGCGGAGAAGGAGCACTATGGTTGTTTAGTGGATATGTTGGGGAGGGCGGGTAGACTGAAGGAGGCGGAAGGGATAGTGGAGAGGATACCGGCGGGGATGGCGGATGAGGTGGCGTGGACGGCGTTGCTGAGAGCGTGCGAGGTGAAAGGGGAGGCGGTGGTGGGGAGAAAAGCGGCGGGGAGAGCGGTGGAGAATGATCCGGGATGTGCGGGAGTGAGAGTGGTGATGGCGAACTTATATGCGAAGGGGAGGAGGTGGAGGGAGGCGGCGAGGGTGAGGAAGGAGATGAGGGAGAAGGGGATGAGGAAGGAGGTGGGCTGGTCGTGGGTGGCTGGAAACGGGGGAGAGGTGGAGGTGTTTGTTGCGGCGGGAAGAGAGCATGCGAGGGCCAATGAGGTTTATGAAATGATTGGATTAGTGGATTTTGGGGCGAGGATGGTTGGGAGAGAAGAAGAGTTGTAGTAAGAGTGGGGGAATGGCAAAGAGAGGGAGGGGAGTTTGTGTTTTTGAATTTATTAATTGATTTCAAATTTTGGATAAAAAATTACTACACCTCATGGATGAATTTGCTATATATTTGTGTAAAAAAATTAAGCCATGCTAATATCGATCATAATGAGTTTAAAAAATTAATACTACAACAACAACAACAACAACAACAACAAGTCTTTATCTTATTATGTGGGGTCGGTTATATGAATCATTTTTTTTTCACTGTGTTATATTAAGAGTCAAATTTTCATCTAAATCTAATAAATAAATGTCATTTCTAATATTTTCTAACTAAATTATTTTAGGTCTTTTTCTATATTTTTTAGCGTAAGTTAAATTTAATACATCTACTTTCTTATCCGAGTCATCGAAAGACCGACGTTTTATGTGAACAAAACATCTAAGGCGACTCTAATCTTATCTTCCACTAGAGTTATTTCAACATTTTCACGTATATGCTCATTTTGTATCATGTCTCTAAAAGTAAAGCCACTCATCCACTTAAGCATGATCATCTCTGTAACACTTAATATTATGCTTCTCTTTTAATGACCAACATTCAGCACCATAAAACATTATATGTTTCACTATCATTTTATTGAATTTTTCCTTAGTTTTAGAGGGACTTTTCTATCGCACAACAAGCCCGACGCATTCCTCAACTTCAACCATCCAATTTGAATTCTACCAGTAATATCCTCATCTATTTCAATACCACTATGAACATTAGACCTAAAGATATCTAAAAGACACTCTTATTAATAACTTGACCACCCAAAGTCACAGTCCCTCTATTACATCTATTATGACTAAAATTAAACTTCATATATTCAATTTTAGATTTACTCAAACAAAAGCTTTGAGACTCAAAAGTTTACCTTCAACTTCCTCTCTAGTCTTATCAACAAGAAGAATATCATCAACAAAAAGCATACACCAAGCCTTGCATACATATCTTTAATGGCTTAAATATAAGCATTATTAACTCCTTTCTTATGTAGAACTCTCCATAGCATTTATCTTGGAACTTTATCATATGTTTTTTCTAAAGCAATAAAAATCATATGTAAATACTCCTTATTCTCTCTATACTTCTCCATCAAACCTCTCAATAAATGTATAGCTTCCATAGTAGACCTACTTAATTAGCATGAATCCAAATTGATTTTGAGAAACCTTTGTGTCACGTGACAATTTATGCTCCATAACTCTCTCCCATTGTTTTAAAGTATGACATATTAACTTAATTCCTCTATAATTTGCATAATGTGCATCACCTTTATTCTTAAAAATAGAAATCAACCCATTCATTCTCCACTCATATGATATTTTTTTAGCCTTCAAAATAATATTAAAAAAATTAATAAGACAAAAAATTCTTTCATCTCATAAGCATTTCAGACCTTTATTAAAATATAATAAAGTCTAATAGCTTTTTAACACCTCATTTTCTTTAAATGCTCTTTAACTTCAGTTTTATTGATACGTTGATAATTTTTTTTTTTTTTTTTCATTCAGGGTATTAAGGTTACTAAAGTAAATCAAATTCTTATAATCTTCATTGAAAAATTTAGCAAAATATCTCATCACTTTTGTTAAATATCTTCTTTTAATAAAAACACTTTTTGATATTGCTCCTTAATATATTTGAACTAAATTTTTATTATTCTTATCTATTTGTTTAATTAATTTATACATATATCTTTCGCCCTTCTTAATATCTAACCTAATATATAACTTATTAAAAGATAAATTTTTTTATTACAAATTATTTTCTTAAACTCCTTACAAGCCTATTTATATCTTTTCCAATTGTCAGAATTAATACATCATGTTTTAATTATATTTAAATGAAATAAAATTATATGATTTTTATTTGTAGATAAATATAAAAATAATGAAAATATTTATTATAAAAATATAATAAAATAAATAAATATGAAGATATTTATTTAAAATGAACATGATAATTTTTTTAAAGCTATATTAATGAAACTTAAATCAGGATATTATTATTTTTTCTATTTATGGCACATCAAATATTTGTATTGAAGCTAATTTGATTATATATATAATTGGATATTCCAATCCCACACTTTATCACATTATTTTTCTCACAATTTTCACATCTCGCTATGACATTTTATCATCTTCTTTACATCAATAAAAAACTATTTATTTTAAAATTATCTTAGAAGCCAAACTGGCCATAATAAATGTTTCTCCCTATTGTCACTTCCTCTCCTTTCTTTTCTTTGGAAGAGACAAAGCAGGATCTTAGATTCTAATGTTGGTGCTCTTGTCATTGTATTTTACTTGACACCATCATCTTCCAACCGATATTCTGTATTTTATTATCCCCTTTTTAACTTGCAATATTGAGGGGAAACCCAAGCAACCATCACAAATAACAAATACTACAATCAATGGAGAGATTATTGCGTGGGACATTCAAATCGTTCGGAGGTGAATTCGGACTCACCACATCACCAGCATGCACCGAACCCCGATTGTCGTGGCGCGTCCCCGCACGCAATAATTTTCCCAATCAATGAGGAGAACTCGACATTATCATGTATGCTTCCTACCTCCAAGGGTTTCAATATGCAAATCAATCATCAAATACAAGCATAGAGAAGATGGATATGCCAAGATTCAGATTTCGTTTGGAACAATTTTCTTACTTTTTTTTAAAAGAACTTTCTAAGAACAAAAAAAATTTTGTACTAAAAAACTGCTTTAGAAAGCAGTAAAAAAACTATCGCAAATAAAGCCTTCAAAAATGGCCTTTTATGGGTGATCAATTATTCTCATACTAAAAAATACCACAAACATACCAATTCATTATTGCTTTACAGATCAAGCACAATACAAACATTTTATTTTTTCTAGGAATTTCAATTGAGCATTCAGAAAGGATACATTAGCAAGAAAGATATGTTCGTCAGTGTGATCTGCTTGCTAGTAATCATCTCCCTGTGCTCTACTGAATATCATCTTGGCTCCATCTCTTGGTCTAGGGTGTGGTTGATATGCAAATCCTACATCTGGATTCAAAAGTTCCCACCTGTTTCAAATGAATATAACATAATCAGTGTTACTAAATATAAAACAGGAAATTTACATACATATCATTTTATATCATCCTATTTATATATCTAACATCTAAAATTTTAATATTACATACATACCACCCTATATTATTTTAATATCAAATATACCGATCGTATTTCTTTCATACCACTCATATTTGATATGAAAATGAACTATGAGTGGCATGTATGTAATATTAAAGTTTCAGGTGTTAAATATGTAAATAGAATAATATAGGATAGTATGTATGTAAATCTCTCATATAAAGTTTTATTTATTTTGAGCTCTTCCCAGAATCCAAAATGAATATGACATAACCAAGGTTACTAAATATAAAATGGGAAATTTACATACATACTACTTTATACCATCCTATTTATATATCTAACACCTAAATTTTAATATTACATACATACCATCCTATATTATTTTAATATCAAATATACAACTCATATTTCTTTCCTACGACAAATATATTTCATTTCTACCACTCATATTTGATATGGAAATGAACTATGAGTGGCATGTATGTAATATTAAAGTTTCAGGTGTTAAATATGTAAATAGAATAATATAGGGTGATATGTATGTAAATCTCTCATATAAAATTTTATTTATTTTGAGCTCTTTCCAGAATCCAAAATGCCATCAAATTTTTTACCTGTAGTTCAGGCAAGCATGGTAAAGAAAAATCTTGAGTAGGCTCCTTGCAAAGCTGCTACCTGGACAGTATCTTGGTCCTGCCCCAAATACAGAGTATGTTCCCAATTTGGGTTTCAAATCCTGCAAATATTTATCAAGATTTAGCGTTGTTTCTCGTTAGCTAAAGAAGGTGCAAAATTCATGTATTAGAATGCAAAGAACACAGTTTTTGAAAATAATGGAGTACTTACTGTCCATCTGTCAGGATTGAAGGCCAATGGATCGCTGTAGTATTTAGAGTCAATATGAATGGAACGAATCCACACGATAACCTTCCAATTTTTGGGGAGCCAATAACCTATTAAAACAAAGTAGGATAAACAAATTTGAACGTCCAGGGGGAAAAAATAAAAAATAAAAAACTAGAAGGAACAGATGATATCACGAGCACATCATTGTGTGTTAGCAAATCACTTTATTCTACTCCCACATTGAGTTTACACATTCCATGCAAATTCTTCTAGTATTCTTTCATAACTTAGGCTTAATTGTTGTTTTTGGTCTTTGTTTTTTTTAAGCATGTTTGTTTAGTGAGTTTTTTAAATTTTTTTTTATATTTAAAAACAACCAAACAAATTTTTAATGTTTTGAGTTGAAAAAAAAAAACATTCATCGCTTGTCATGGCCAACACTATTGTTTAAACCAAAATATAGTTCATTAAATTCAATCTAAACCAAAAATCAATTCTATTTTGATATGACTTTCGATCTTCTAAAACTTTTTTTTTTTAAATTTAGTAATTAATGCATTCATACAGAACTAGAAAAGTGAGCATACAGATGTGTTGCATGCTAGAAAATTTATGGCAATAAAGTGAGAGTTTTATGTATTAACTTTGCATTAAGTTCTAGCATACACAAAGATAAAAGAAAAGAACATAGGAGATACCTGAATATTTATGTAAAAAACTCAACAACAACATCAAGCTTTTGTCCCACTACGTGGAGTCGGCTATATGAATCTTTTTTTCTCCATTGTGTCTAGTTAAAAGTCAAATTCTCGTTTAAATCTAATAAAAAAAGATTATTTCTATTATTTTATAACCAAGTCATTTTAGGTCTACCTCTACCTTTCTTAACATAAGTCAAATCTAATACCTAATCAGGTCATCGGAAGGACGTCATTTTATGTGACCAAACCATCTAAGGCGATTATTTCTAATCTTATCTTCCATTGGAGCTACTCCAACCTTTTCATATATATGCTCATTTCGTATTTTATCTCTGAGGATAAAGTCATTCATCCATCTAAGCATCCTCATCTCTGCAACAATTAACTTAATATTTTGCTTCTCTTTTAATGGCCAATATTCGCCACCATAAAGCAGTGCAGGTCTCACCACCATCTTATAGAATTTTTCCTTAAGTTTGATGGGGACTTTTCAATCACACAACAAGCCCGATGCATTCCTCCACTTCAACCATCCAACTTGAATTCTGTTGAAAATATTTAAAGAAAAAAAAAGATCTAGTTCATATTAAATGATTCATTATCTAAGTAAAATTATAAAGGTCTTACTGAATATCATCTTGGAGAAAACAAGTTTACAAAATAAACTTAAGCATGACCTCCTATAATTATAATAAATTTTGATGGAGAAGTAGTAGAATGATGATAATGATAATCAAATGATGTTTAGTCCAGCACCAATGGTTGAATGAAAATAATTGGGCAATGATAGTCGGACGGCAAAAGATGGGCAAAAGTGATTGATGCTGATTATCGGTGTCGAATGTCAAATAGAACTTTAGAGTTCTCCAGATCTCTAAGCACTCTTTTATAAGGATAATACAAGTTTATTTATCATTTTTGAAGAGTAAATTAAAAAAAAATCATAACACTCTATCAGATGTCTTGTATTGAACCTTTTAATTATAAATCATTCATTTAATATTTAAGAGCCTTAATGTCCTTGGAATCGAATGATAGTAGGCTCATTGGATTCCTCTCATTAAGATGTTTAATTTGACTAAGAACATATAAGATTTGAAGATCATTTGACCCTTTAATTAATCTCACGAAGTTTTTAATTAGATTTCAAGTACTTGATTTAAGCTCATTTTGACTTGGATTGAATCAATCTTTGTGCCAATTGATTTGTCTCATTGAGATGTTCAATTCGATTATAAAATTATTGAAATGAAATTTTCGTACGATCTTGAATTTAATTTTAAAATTTTTAATTTAAATATTGCATTGAGACAATCAAAGCTTATTATGATTGAAAAATTATAAGACAATCATTCTTTGGATGTCAATGTGGACCTCCAATCGGGACGGTAAACTTAACTAAATTATCCGAGAAAGTAATTTTATCCTTCCTTGAAGTTTTTGCATTGATTGGAGAAAAAATTTCCTTTCTCCTAATTTTTCAATATTGCTTGAAATTGTTTGTAAAGAGTCAACTGGACTTTAAACGCGTAAAATTTGAAACAGAAACATCAAAGAATGATTATAACGGCCGAAGAAATGTTGTAAATGGACCAAAATAAGGCCCAAGAATAAATAGACAACAGAAATAGTAGACTGGCAGCAAATGTTGTTGCCAATGATGTCTAACGAATTGGGCATGATGTGCATGCACTCTAGTCATATATATATATATATATATATATATATATATATATATATATATATATATATATATATATATATATATATATATATATATATATATATATATATATATATATATTTCAAAAATAGATTTCATTTTTTAATTAAAAATCATTTTAAATGTTTTTAAATTAAATGGAGCTCATTATTGCTCCAAAAATTGCCAAAAAATTCTTAATTTTCTTTTAAAACTTGCGAAATAATTAAGTCTTTTCATTTTCAAGCATAAATACCACCGTGAAAGAGGAAAACTCACATCTCTCAACTCCCCTTTTACAGGCTCACATTCTTATTTTTTTTTAAAGAGTTTCATCAGTCCAATATAAGTGGAGTGTAATTTCTCTTTTGTAGACTTTTACATTCATCTATATAGAGGCTTGATACTATCCTGAATAGGTGATAATTATCCCCTTATATGATTCACTGTTTTTCTGTAAAAAGTATAGAACTGTCATTCATAAGCGGAGTTATGGGTGACAACCAAGATTTGTAATCCTTGCAACCTTTAATCTTTCTCTTAAAAGGAGAATAATTGAAAGGAGATAATTTTTACTCCATTTGAAGCTTTGATTTTTTCCCCGATAAAGAGATTATTGTCATCAATTTTTTGGTGTAGCCAGTATAAAAGACGACATTTGATACAATAATAGCTCTTTGGAGCGATGATGCGAAGGAAGCTGATAGACCGGTCGATTTGATTGGGAGGGAATCATGAAGCTTCCTAATAAGACGGACCTGTTTAGGAATGTTCTTAATCAAAGGGGAATTATTTAGGAATGTTTAAATTACAATTGAGAGGGGAATTATTTAAGTAAGAGATCTAATTTGAATTCAAAATTTAAGAATGAATTATTTAAGAAAAATGAGGAGGAATTAAGGGTGATTGATTAGGAAAGTTTTAATTATAATTAGGAGAGAATTAATAAGGGAAATAAATCTGATTTGAATTCAAATCTGAAAGGGAATTATTTAGGGAAAGGGAGTTGATTTGAGAGGAAATTATGGGAGCCTATAAAAGGCTAACAATAGAGTGATCTCATATGATGTTTTGAGAATTTGTTAAATTTAGTTTATTCTTAGGCTATTTGGACTCCAGCCATTGGTTAGGGATTTGGGAGAGCAGAATCTTCCTCTCCAATTGAAGATTCAATTGGAATTGCATCCACTTCCTATTAAAGTGGTATCAAGCACTTTTTTGGGACCTGTGGCAGCAAAGAAAGTTGATGCCCTGGAAGAGCGTCTTAAAGGAAAAGTTGACCAATTCAAATCGGCATTTGAGGATAGAATGACATCAATGGAGGAAAAAATTTTCAACCTAGAAGGAATGATAAGGAATTTATTAGAGCTTCACACCCAACCAACAACATCAGAGGTGAGAGCACCATTGATTGGAATGAAAATTAGGAGAAATCCTAATATAGGGATGATGAGGGACAATAAGGAGGTAGATGTTTTGGGGGAAAAAGAGGAGATGTCATCTTTGGAGCCACTTCCAAGGAGGGGAAAGGGTGAAGGAGTGGGATTTTTTATGGAGCTGAAAAGTTTGAAAGGAGAAGATGGAGAGAAGATAAAAACATAAGACATGGTTCAGGCACTCCTACAGCAATATTGAGAGGCGTTCCAGCCAATTCAGGGGTTGTCTCCTCCTCAGGATTACGACCATGCTATCATCTTGAAGGAAGGAGTTTCACCTATTAGTGTTCATCTGTACCGTCATGCCCAAATTCAGAAGGATGAGATCGAGAGATTAATTAGGAATATGTTGGAGAAAGGGATCATTCGACCTAATGTCAATCCATTTTTCAGTCCAGTGCTATTAGTCAAGTGTTTCAGTAGCAGTTTCCTTCGTTCCACCTTGAGGACAATGAGGCACTTTGGGAGGGAGTATCGATGGACCAGTCGATTTGATTGGGAGGGAATCATGAAATTTTTTGATCAAGAGGGAGTTATTTATGAAGGTTCTTAATAAAATGAATTATTTAGGAATGTATAAATTATAATTGAGAGGGAATTATTTAAGCAAGATATCTAATTTGAATTCAAAATCTAAGAGGAAATTATTTAGGAAAAAGAGGAATTAAGGGGGGATTGTTTAGGAAAGTTTTAATTCCAATTGGGTTGGAATTAATTAGAGAAATAAATCTAATTTGAATTTAAATCTGAAAGGGATTTATTTAGGGAAAGAGGGTTGATTAGGGAGAGAATTATGGGAGCCTATTTAAGGATAACAATAGGGTGATTTGAGATGATATTTTGGGAGTTTTCTGAATTCGGTTTATTATTAGGTTATTTGGGTTCTAGCGGGCGGCTAGGGATTTGGGAGAGCAGGGTCTTCCTCTCCAATTGAAGATACAATTGAAATTGCATCCACTTCCTATCACAAGCCTCCAAAAAAATCCAAAAAATTAATCAGTATGCTAGCCTTTTCATTTTTGGAAGATTATCTTGCCAGTTTTTGCTTTTTATTCTGATTTTTTGTTGAATGATCAAGAGCATGTGTATGTTTCTTCCACAAATTATCATTATGAAATTCTATTATTTTAATTTTTGAATGTCCAACTACAACATCAAATCTTTATCCTATTATATGGGGTCAGCTACATGAACCTTATTAGTTCATTGTGTCATTAAAAAATATCATTTATAATAATTTCTAGCTAAGTCTTTCTAGGTCTATCTCTACATTTCTTAACATAGGTCAAATTCAATACATATGCTCTCCTAATTGGGTCATTGGAAGGCTGATGTTTTATGTGTCCAAACCAATCAAGGAGAATTTCTCTAATCTCGTCTGCCAGTAGAGCTATTCAAACCTTTTCATGTATATGCTCATTTAGCATTTTGTCTCTAAGAGTGAAGTCAATCATCCACCTGAGCATCCTCATCTCTACAACAACTAATTTAATTTTTTGCTTCTCTTTTAATGTTCTTGATCCTTCTGAGATTTTTGAAGAATTTATATCTTCTAAAGTTTATGACTGTTAATATATTTTGAAGAACATATACATTATGAGATTTATGTCTTCTAAGCAAGGTTTAAAATTGCGTAAATAAGCCTCGAGGCGGTGTGAGGCGTAAGCCTCACGGACGCAGAATTACGTAAATGAGAATTTAAGGGTTTTAGCATGTAAATAATAGTAAGATTCTATCATACAATAAAAACATCTAAAATAACAAGTGGAATTAGTGGAAATTAAGAAAGAAGATGCAATAAAATTGTGTTCCAAAATACAAAACCATAAAATTATAGTCTATCCAAACTCCCAAAGTATAAATAAGAATGAACATATATAATCTAATCATGTCCCATCACTAAATAGTTTTTCCAGGGAATCTTCTTCTCCAATTATATCTATGAATGTCATATCTTCATCATCTTCAATGTGACTCACTTTTCTCTTCCCTGTTTAATAAGAATGATCATTATCATGTTACTTGCTCACTTGAAATAAATATAATGTAATAGCATATAAGAAGTTGTGTAATATCTTTATTTGAATGTTGTGCTACAGAGCTAGTTGATGTGTGTAGTGTGGCACTAGTGGATGTGCCCACTTGATCTGCTTCGCCTCTCAAGACATCCAAACTTAGATCCTCTAGTTGCAAGTCTGATAATGGAAAATCTGTCTCATCATCTATGAACCACTCATTGTCAGATGCTACATCATCACACACCAAAGGGTCCTCATCATCCTTCAACTCCTTATTTCTCAACCTCCTATCTCTTAACATCTTGTTGTGCATAATATACACAAGAAAGTTCATTCTAAGTGTTGAAAGCCGATTTCTTCTCTTTGTTTGCACTTGACTATATGTACTCCAGTTTCGCTCACACCCAGAAGAAGAACAAGTGATACCCAAAACTCTAAAAGCAAAACTCTATAACTCAGGGTGGAATCACCAAATTGGATCCATCATTCAACTATTTTCAAGAAGAAAAATGATAATCAGAACATAATAAAGTGTTTTACATGTACAAAAATAAGTATACCTGGAGACCGTTTGGCAATAGTTGATTTTGCTGCTTGCAGATCAAAAAATCCCTCCTTATTCCTAAATAAAACAAGTTGTAAATCTGCAAGCTCCCTATCTGTCTGCTCCGGTATCAGTCGTTCCATGCAATGATACAAGCCAAGCTTCACCTCTGGGTTTGAGGATTTCCTCTCTGAATATTGAAATTGATGATTGAGATAATACGCCGCTACATGTAGATGATGGTTTAATTGTACCCCCTACCGAGCATCAATGATATCCCAAATCTCTCTATAACTTGCCTCCTCTCCTCCCAAGTTATGTGCGAACAACTCATTCGCCTCATCCATAGCATTATAAATAAAACCCATGGCTGGTTTCTTCTCGACATCCACTAAACGTAGGACTTGTACCAAAGGTCTCGTGCTCAATATGGCATAGGTCACAGTGGCCCAAAATTGATCATTTAAAATAAGCCTTCATATTTCCTTCCTCTCAGTTTTCTTCCCCCATAGAGAATTAAGCCATTGTGTTGATGTAAACATTGCTTCAAGAGGTTGTTTCACATCCAACAGGCTTTGCAGTGTCAAATAAGATGTGGCAAACCTGTAGAATAAATTTGCATTAGGAATTGAAAATGATTTGAAGTAAACAAATGTAATAATGAACCTGCCGTCAACCCTCTCTAGTACTAGCCGCAGGCATCATCTGTGCTTGTCCTCTATCCTCTCCTGGAGTAGTCATATATTGGTCCATAGGACCCCGCGCACCTCTATTATGTATAGTGGAGGAAGAGTCATTTCCACTCTCACTCCCAAAGTAAGCACCATATTCGACCCTTTCATCAAATTGCTCCTATTATAAATGTTTGGTCATCGTACTCTTTTTCACATAAGTTGTAATTTCCTCCTTCACGTTATCTGGAACATTCACACAAGATGCTACATTCTTATGTGAGCAGGATAAGTGTTCCTTCATGCGAGTTACTCTTCCCTTCACCACTTTATCACAAAAATCGCATTTTAAATAAATATACGTCTTCTCGCCGCCTCCTACATCAACTTGTACACTATACTTCCAAGAAGGATCACGCCTCAATGATGTATTAGACTTTCATTGCCCCTAACCATATTTCCTAAAACACAAATTCAAAAGAAAACAAAAAATCTCAAAAAAAATAAAACCATAGATTTTCTTTCAAACCAAAAAATCTTTTATTAAACTAAAAAAAATACCTAAAATCATTTGTGGACTTCTCCTAGAGGGCGACCGGACACTTCAAGTTCGCCAAAGTGAGGCGGCGCCGGCGGGAGAGGCGGCGGGAAGGGAGGCCAAGCGGACGGGCGGGAGGGGAGGTCGATCAGACGGGCGGGTTTTTTGCATGCTTGGTTCGGGTAGGCTGTATGAAAGGGGAGGAAGAAAGGTTATTTCACTTAAGTTTAAGTGAGTGGGTCCCGGTATTTTGAGTCGTACACCTCACAAGGAATTGCGCAATTACGCCTTGAGGCATGCCTCACAGTGGAAGAGGCGTACGCCTCATGTTGGACCAGAATAGCATAGGCAATAAGGCGTTTTTTCCTTGAATTGTGCAGAGGCGCACCTCAAGCCTCTGATTGCGCAATTTTAAATAGAGCTTCTAAGATTTTTAAAGAACTTATATACTTTTAGAGGCTTTAGTCTTATGAGATTTCTTGATAAATTCATATATTTTGACACTTATGTGTTTTGAGATTTTTCAGAGAACATGTATCTTCTTATGTTTTAGCCTTCTAAGGCTTATTGAGAACTTTTACTTTCTAAGGCTTATGAATTTTAAGATTTTTTGTAGAATGTATACTTTTTGAGATTCGTGTCTTTTGAGTTTTTAGAGAACATATAGTTTCTAAGGTTTTTCGATGAGTGAAGGATCTTGTCAACCATGTTGCTCTTATAGAGCCTTATGCATGCCTTCCATGAATTTAGTTATCTCAAGAAGATAGAGACTATATTTTGATGAGATTGAATTTTGATGAGGCCACAATTTTTTTGACCTTCTTTAGTAATAGGATCTTCCAATTAGAGATGGTATAAATAAGCTAATAATTAAACTCTTATTTCTCTCATACACCTCAGTGTAGAAAACTTGATCTTAAAGTAGGGGATGGATATAACTACCATAAAACTAGATAATAGAAGTTGATTAAATATTGCATCATAACTTGAACTAGTGTCTATTATCATGAATTGGATCAAAAATGTTGATTGTAAAGGTGGTCCCCTTAAGGTGACTAGAAGATTGACTATGTTAAAAAACCTTTGTAGTATGTCCTCTAGAATCACGAATGATATGAGGATAAAATTAAAAACTTAGCGGACATTAGTTTACGATTCATGAAGAAAGTTAGAAATAAAAAATTATATCAACCAAAATCTTTATAGTGTTGATAATAGATGTCCCAATTCTAGCTAAGATTATTAGAAAATATTAATGTGAATAATATTTTCCTTTAAAGTCAAAATTATCAAAATAATAATAATTTCATTTTCTTAGGTACACCTTTGTGGGCTTTGAAAATTCGGCCCCGGCCTCCCCCGTTGTTTTTTCGGGGGATTTTTAATGGGTTAAGTTCCTATATACCGAATAAAGGGTTGAAACAGCCCGAAGGCTGGGCAATATCCCATTGCTGCAGTAGAAGGATGAGAACCAAGTGATCCATTAGGCATGTAACCATGGAAGGCCTCATTGTTCACCAAAGGGGACAAAGTCCCCGCCAATGTCATCATGTAGGTTCTTCCTCCTCTTTCTAGGTGGCAATCGGGCCTAGCTGAAGCAGCTGCTTCACCAAATAAGCCTTGGAGGCTTTGTGTTGCCTCTTGGAAAGATTTAGCGTAATGGCGAAAGAATCGTCTGGTATCCTTTCAGCATTGAATATGACTTTGGAAACTTTAGAAGATGGTTGGCGAGGATTCACAATTCTGTTAGAAGTTTCTTCAAGTTTCTGAAGCTTTTCAGCAGTGAGCTGAGTATGGGACTGGGTTCCAATTTGCTAGCAGATAGCTTGGGCTTTAACTTCTTTAGGCTAGCCTTTCTTTCTTTGGGAGACCAGGTTCAAAGCTCCAAGGGAGGCCTCCTCCTGCTCAGCACTGCTTTGGGGAACCTTTCATAGCATTATCTTGCCTCTCATAAGGGGTCCGTTGGAAGGTGGCTGCTTAGTTTGGAGGGTGTCGGTTGTGGTTGATGGGAAGGGGGGCCTCGGGTTGTGGCCTTGGAGAGGCACTCCAATACTGTGGCCAATAAAGCCACATTCAAAGCACAAATTAGATAGCCCTTCATATTCCACTCTTTGGAAACATCTACCATGAATTCCATTAATCCATACTCCAGGTTGAAGCTTTTTGGAAAGATCAACTCTAACACAAATCCGGGCACAAGAAGATCTACCCAATATGTTAGCAAGGCGGGTGATGTTATGGGTATCCCAATACCAAAGAGGAAGCTGGGGTAGTCGAATCTAGATAGGTGACTGTAGCCCTCGGAGGGAGCCCGGAGAGAAGTTGGGGGACCACCTGTCCATACCAATAATATTTCCTACAACCACCCAGGGTCCGCTCATAAGAATTGCATCTCTGACTTCCACACTTTGAATAGGCAAAAAAAAGAATTAGGCGCAATTGTAATAACTTGGAAGTCTACAAATTGGTACCACCGACGCTTAAGCTCACTAAGGAGGTAGGGGAAGGAGACTCTCCTACCAATGACTTGGGCCACAAGCGCCTTGCCAAGCCGTGCAATGTTTTCATTGACTGCCACCATCTTAGGTTCCATATACATGCCGTCCTTGGCGAGGAAATTCGCCTCGCACATCTTATCCAAAGGTACATACTGTAGCTTACTCCAGGTGAATGAACCAGCCTGCATCGTGATGGGTTGTGAAGGACCAGCTTGCTTGTGCTATTCGGTTGCAACCATAGCTGTCAATGGCGCAAAATAGCGCGCGCTATGGCGCACGGCGCGGGGCGGCGCACCTACGGCGCCATGTTCATGGCGAGGCGCATGTGTTTAAAATAGCGCGCGCTATTTGCGCCACATGTGAGTCATGGCGCATTGCGCACGGCGCAAAATAGCGCGCCATATTGTTTTTAAATTTCTGTATACTTATAAATATTTGTTATATTTAAAAATATATTTATATTTTAAGATAAACGACTATTCATTGCCCAAATTTCACGAAAGATTTTCTGTTTGCTGCATCCGCCGAACACATCCCGCAGTCCCTAAGTCGAGGTCGCTGAATCTATCCCGAAGTCGAAGGTTTTTTGTTTTCTATTTGCTGCATTCGCTACTTCTGCCAAATCTGTCCCGAAGTTGAAGTCGTTGTTTCCGCCGAATCGTCCCGCAGAGCAGTCCTTCTGCCAAATCCGCCCCCTCCTTCGTCTGTTCCAATTAAAAATCTTACCAGCTGACTCTAATTTGCAACATCCGTCTGTTCCGCACAGCTCTGTTGTTTTGCACGGCTATTTCTTACAAGAATTTAGAACTTAACAGGTATGCTCGGTATCGCTAAGTAAATGCTCGGTACCGCTATGTATATGCTGGATACCGCTCGGTACCACTAGTTACTTGCTCTGTACCGCTCGGTACAGCTCAGTACAACTAGGTACCAGCTCGGTACAACTAGGTACCAGCTCGGTACAACTAGGTACACGCTCGGTATTGCTAAGTGCATGCATGATACCGCTCGGTACCGCTATGTAAATGCTCGGTACCGCTCGGTACATGCTCGGTACCACTAGTTACATGTTTTGTACCACTCGGTATAGCTCGGTACAACTAGGTACACACTCAGGTCGAACCCCGCCAGGGGGCAGCGCCCCCTTGGACCCCCGGCAGCCCCCATATTATGTTTCTTGGACAATATTATGTTTCTTTTATCTAAATTTGTTTGCTTTTAGGTGATTATAAAATGTCAGATTCAATTCAATCTTTAAAAAAAGATCCAGCATGGAAATATGCTATACTAACAAATGAATCAAACAACAACTGTGTGACATGCATTTTTTGTGGTAAAATAACAAAAGGAGGAATTACATGCCACAAACAACACCTCGTTGAAGGTTTTAGGAATGCAAGACCTTGCTCTAACTGTCCCGAGCATGTGAAGTCTGAAATTACGGCATCCATATTGAAAAAAAAAGATTTAAAGGAACAGTTTAATGACATATCAAATGTCAACCTTGCTGAAGAAGAAGAAGAAGACTTTGATGTGATGACAGATGATATTTTAGTTGCTAAACCATCCAAAATGTTGCGAACAAATAAATCTAACACATCTAGTCAAGGATCGACATCTACATCTATATTCAAAACATCACGACCTAAAGGTCCATTAGATACTTTCCTTACACCAAATCCTGAAGATGTAGTAAAGCATAGAAAAGGTCAGTTTAACAAAGAAATGGATGCAGCTAAAAAAGAAATGAGGGGAAGGGCTGTTCAAGTGTTCAGTAGATGGATGTACGATGCTGGGATTCCATTTAATGCTGTGAACTATGATAGTTTCCCTGCTATGGTGGAGGCACTTGGGCAGTTTGGACCTGGAATGAAACCTCCTAGTTATCATGAGGTACGAGTTACTTGTTTGAAGAAAGAGGTTGGACATACACATGAGCTATTGCACGCCATCAAGAAGATTGTGTACGATATGGTTGTTCTCTAATGGCAGATGGATGGACATCAAGGAATGGGAAAAGCTTAATCAATTTTCTTGTTAATTGTCCAAGAGGTAGTGCATTCATAGAATCAATTGATGCTAGTTCTTTCTCCAAGAATGCTGTGAAAATGTTTGAACTTTTTTGCAAGTATATCGAGGTTATTGGACCACATAATGTGATCCAAGTAGTTACTGATAATGCATCTGAAAATGTTCTTGCAGGTTTGTCATAACTTTTATTCTAAAGTTATGTTATTTCATGAAGAATTTGTGTACATCTTAACTTAAATTATAATGACATAACAGGAAAATTATTGATGGACAAATATCCTCACATTTATTGGACTCCTTGTGCTGCTCACTGTTTGGATTTATTAATGGAGGACATTTTCAAAATTCAAAAGCTAAGGCGATGCTTTGAGAAAGCAGTGGCAGTACACAGTTTTATATATTCTAGGCCTCGCTTACTTGAGTTAATGAGAAGATACACAAATCAAAGAGCACTTGTCAAACCCGCAAAGACTCGCTTTGCAACAGCTTTCTTAACTTTACAACGTTTTCATCAACAACAACTGAACTTGAAGAAAATGTTTACTTGTGAGGAATTTATCTTGGGTCCTTATGCGAAAGAGGCTAAAGTAAAACAATCTCAACATACAATCTTAAAACAATCTTTTTGGAACACTATAGTGTATGCCTTAAAAATAGCTGATCCTTTATTAAAGGTTCTTAGATTGGTTGATGGAGAGAAGAAGCCCCCAATGGCTTACATATATGAAGCAATGGATAGAGCAAAAGAGGCAATTGCTGCAAGCTTCAATAACAGTGATAAGTATGATCAAATTTTTAAAATGAGTGATAGAAGATGGGAAGTGCAATTACATCGGCCTCTACATACAGCGGGACATTTTTTAAATCCTGAATATTTCTTCAATAACCCTGATATTGCCAAGGATAAGGAAATAGCTGATGGTCTTTATCAATGTATTGGAAGATTATCTCAAGATGTAGCTGAAGAAGATAAAATCAGTAATGAATTAAGTTTATACATTAGGGGTGAAGGACTTTTTGGTATTCCTCCAGCTGTAAGACAAAGAACTACCCGATCTCCAGGTATCATTATTTACAAAAAAATTAAGACTGATTTGTTATATAATATTGAAAAAAAAAATCATTTCTTCCAGCTGATTGGTGGTTGGCATATGGACAAGGAGCTCCCAATTTACAAAGCTTTGCTATCAAAGTCCTAAGTTTAACATGTAGTTCATCTGGATGCGAACGCAATTGGAGTATTTTTGAACATGTAAGTATTTTACAATGTATGTATTGATTTTTTATATATGTTCATAATATAGTAATGTAATAATATTTTAATTGCAGCTTCATAGCAAACGAAGAAGCAAATTGGATCATGGTCGCTTAAAGGATTTAGTTTATGTGAAATATAATAGAGCACTGATTCGGAGATTCAATCATCGTGATGTCATTGATCCTATTTCTTTGACTGAGATAGATGATGCAAATGAATGGCTAACAGGAAAATTAGATGATGAGTCTGATGAAAAAAATGACTTTATTGCTGGAGATGAAGATTTAACTTGGGCAAGTGTTGCTAAAGCTACTGGTGTTTATGATAAAAGCTATAATATTCGGGAAAGAGAAAGAATCTTCAATTAGGCATGATGTTGCTATTGAGAATGATGATGAAGAGGATGATGAAGAGGATTATGAAGTTGGAGACAATGTTGAAGAAGATAATGAGGCTTTTTTTTTAACATTTGCTGATGATGATGATTCCCAAGAAGAGTAGATTAAATTCAAATTTGATCTTTTAAAAAAAGATTGTAATATTTGAATTATGAGATATTTGGATGTTACTTAGTCGAACTTATATATGTTATGGTTGTCTTTTATTATTATGATAGTTTGTCTTTCATTTTTAATAATATTTCATATTCATGCTTATTATTTTATATTTTTTATATAGCTTGCGCCATGTTCAAAATAGCGCGCGCCGCGCCGTGCGCTATGCGCCATGGCTCCAAATGGACCATTCGCCGTTAACAGGTATAGTTTACTCTGATGAGCAGGGATCAGGTTAGTAGCTAATTAAGGTTAGACTGGAGTAGGCTGCAGTAGTGATCTAGATGTATATGGGGAGTTTGGCTAGATAGAGCATTGGATATGGGAAGATGGCTCAGGTCTGCGGCTTCTTGCAGTTAGAGGCGACGAGCTAGATGGGGGTCGGATGGGGCTTGAGCCGAATGGCGAAGTTTGGTTCTAGGGAGATTTAGCTTCGGCGTCGGATGAAGAGGCCGACGGGATCAAGAAAGGGGTCGGAGGTCTTGCATGAGGTAGGGATTTCTGCTGCTAGTGGAGTTGGCTACAAGTAAGGGTCGGGCTCCGACTTGGAGGAGAGCGGAGGCATCGAGGTTCTTTGCGGGTAAAGGTTAGGTCTTGCAGTAGTTTGGGGAAGAAATGGACGGTTGAGGTGGATGATAGCATCAGATCAGAAGCTTGGAGACGATGACAGTCGAAGATGGGGATGAATCGGGAGTTGGGTTCAACTGTTAGGTAAGGGTCTGGAGTTCGGTTGTAGTTTGCGGGACCTGGAGATTTCAGATGGGGAGCTTCCAGGAAGATGGAAGCTGGGCGTCAGGTTTTGATCGAAGAAGGAGATGGATTGCAAGGAGGAAGAGCAGCGTCAGCTTGAGGAAAATGAGCGAGAGCAAGCAGGGTGGATTTGTTCTCTTCCCTTCTAACGACGCGGGCACGTATACGTGATCTAAACATAGATCGCGATGAAATGACATTTCAGCGCCGCTGTAAAGGGTATGGGGGTCTTGTAGCGACGGAATTTTGCGGTGGCTTCGTGCAGGATATTTGAGATAAGTAATCATTTTTATGAAATTTTTTTCATCCCTCTTTTTTTTGTCTTGGTTACATATGTCAACAACCTTGTGTATGAATATAAATAAGCTATGGTTACATTCGTATGATAATATCAATAATTTTTAGACATGATTTTTTTTATTTCCTTTATTTGAGGCAGACGATCTACCAATTGCTCTTATTAAAAATGACCCATGTGTTTTTGCTTTTTAGTAAATCAAATGTGCATTATTTTTCTTTAATTAAAAATATTTTTCGATTAAATGTCCTCTTGAATTGTGAAAATAATAATAGTTAAACCTGTTTTTGATATTTGAGTTTTTTAATGGTTTTGACTCCTTTAGGTATTCAAAATTTTGGATCTCCATTTTATTATTATTCTTGGATATACTTAATGCGGTGTAATTAGATGACATTGGCCAAATTTGGTGAGAATGGCACCTTTGGTCTCTTTACTCTTGCTTTTCTCATTGAGGCTGATCAATTTTTTATCATGAATTTTATGTTTGCATAAGAATTGTTCAAATTGCTTCTAATGGTAACAAATGGCCTCATCATTAGTTAGTTATTTGTGCTTTTACTCGATGGTCAAAATTAATGTACACATGAACTGTTTTTCCATCAACATAGATAAAAAAGTCGAGGGCAAGGAACTTTAAGAAAAAATACCTCATAATAGCTAAAGATCTACTCCTGAAATTTGACGAGCCTTCAAAGTGAATCTTTAAATGTCCTCCTTAAAGATCTTCACCTCACTTTGGCGAATTCCATAAAGATGAGAAGAATATTTGATAACTCTTTAATTTGTAATTAACTCTTTGACAAAAAGGTATGGCACGGTCGACAAAATTTTAGATAGTTCTATTAAAGTAGAACCAAATAAGGGCTTCATCCTTAAGAATGGCATAAAAGGCTTGGAAAAAGAGCACATAAGAAGCCTCTTTAGTGTGCATGATGGTCTTCTGGTGGGCGATCAATATACTTGTAAGGATCAAAAGTCCCATTGTAAGGACTAATAGCAAGTAATTTAAACCCCATCAAGATGGGATGCCAGAGAATTACCTCTATCAAGGATTAAGACTCTTAAAAACTACAATAAGAAGTTGATTTCTATCCTTAAAAAGGAATTCTTCTTGAATAAGACGTCGAAGTTCATCTCTTAGGATATTATAAGGGGCATCATTAAGGCAATGCTGGATCAAATTTGATATAGTTGCTACTGGGGATCAAATAATAGTGAACTAATAGTATTATGAAGAACTAAATTTGCTGTGGTGGAGGAGAAACTTCAAGATGAACCTCATGATGGTGAGGGGATCCCTCAGTCTTGGCATTTGGTTGATGACGAAGAAGGCGAACAACCTTATATTGTGATTGAATTATTTGTTATGTAAATTCTTATAAGAATTGAAATATTTTAAGTTTATTGTTCCCCCATCTTGTGAAGACATTACTTCAAAATCAAGCATCTGCATGGGTGGCCTTCATCAATTGGATTATGTTTCTTTTGATTCAAGGATTGATCCCCACATCAGTAAGGACCTTTTTAGGAGAAGGCCTTTTTGGTACAACTTTCTCATTACTTTGCCTTTCAGATAGCAACCAAAATTTTATTTGGATGTTGCTTGCTCACTTGGTTGTTTCTTTCTCGCTTCTTTTCAAAAAACTTCATAATAGAAACTATTTTTGCAAATAGAGTAGCTAAGTTACTTTTCTTATAACAAATTTATAACCAACTATATCAAACACTACAACAATCTCAAATAGACCCTAAGTGTTAAGAGCAAGAAGCTCCATTGTTGTGGGCATCGACAGTATGCCTATCAATCATTAAATGAGTATTATAGGATGTTGGGAATGCATGCTTCACACAGAAGACGCTAATTGTTATGTACTAAAAAACTAATGGCAATAAAGTGAAAGTTTTATATCCTAACTTGCACAAATTCTAGCGCACACAGATAAGATAAGAGCACATCTAGAAAACCCAAAAAAAAAAATCACAAGACCCAACCTAAGTGAAATGAAGTAAAATTATAGAGGTTCGTTCTTCCTCTCACTTGGAAAGATGAGATTACAAAGTTATGATATGAACTCGAGCTTGATCTCTTGCAATTCAAACAAAGCATGTTAGAGATGTAGTAGAAGGATGATGATAGTTGATCAATGATGTTAGTCAGGCAACTATGGTCAAATGATGATAGTAGGGGAATGATGGCCGGACAATGACCATTGAGTGATGCTGATTAGAAGGAAATTAGACAAAAGAAGCCAAGTAACGATGGACGGGCAATAGCAGATGAGTGATTGTGATCAAGTGACACTGATCAAGTAATAGCATTCAAATGATGGTAGGGCTAACGATGATCATAGGAGTCAAATGTTGGGTAAAAAGCTTTAGAGTTATTCAAATCTCCAAGCTTTATCCAATCTCCAGTCAAAATTCCCTTCATATGAAGAATGGGATATTATAGTTTTTCTCATTGTTTTGAAAACCGGACCGGACCGGCCGGTTCGACCGGTTCAACCGTGAACCGGTCTTACAGCCGGTTCGGTCCTTCCTAAGAACCGGTCTAAAAACGAACCGGCTAAAACCAGCTTGAACCGCCGGTTGAACCGGCCGACCGTTGAACCGGTCCGTTTTTTAAGAACCGGCCGGTTCAACTAATAATATATTTAAATATTTTATTTTTATATAAAATGTTTAATTAATATTAAATTAATTTAAATATCATATATCTTATTTAATAATATGATTCAAAAATTTTATTATATTATATAGTAAATTAAATATAAATAATTTAGCTCACATGATGCCATAATACCATGAAAGCTCTTAAACTATGGATACAAGGAAAGGTATATAAACAACACAACTTAGAAATCCTAAGTGATGTGGGACTAAAGAACTAGTTGTTTTTTATTTCAACATTCAACAATGTGTGCATTAGACTTGTTTGAATGAGAACTTGTTAGAATTTTTTTTTGTAGAATATTCAAATAAAAAATCATCATAATAATTTTTAAACTTCTTAAATTTATTATTAATTATATTTTTATAATTATTCAAATAAAAATAATTATTTATCATTTTTAAAGATCTAAAACATTTTATAAATGAGAAATTAAATGATAGAAAATAAAAATCTTAAAAAATAATATTGTATGACTTTATAAATATAGTTTTTTATAATGTAAAATTTATAATATATATATATATATATATATATATATATATATATATATATATATATATATATATATATATATATATATATATATATATATATATATATATATATATATATATTATTAAATATATAACATAAAGCAATTATTTATATCAAATATATATATTTATATATAAACTAAATTTTTATTAAATATAAATTAAAATAAAAAATTGAAGATGTTTATATTTAAATTTAAAATTAGTAATTATTTATATTTAAATATATAGCATAAATATAATAGTTATTTATATTTAATTTTAAAATTATGTAATATATTATATATGTATGAATTTTTTTATTCATTTTTTAGTCTAAAAATTCTTAAAATTATAAAAATTTTATGAATAAATTGTCATTATTATTATGTTAATTTTATTACTTTTAATTATATTATTATTTATTACGTCATCCGGTTCGACCCTGGTTCGACCGGTCGAACCGGTCTAGCCATGAACCTCTCATTCTTCCGGTTCGTTGTCCGGTCCGGTTTTCACAACCTTGGTTTTTCTAGTGCCATTTTGATAAATCCAACCAAAATTCTATAACACTATTGATGGGGACATCAGTTGGAAAGTCTACAGTCGACGTGGCCGTAGATCAACGGCCACGATTTATTCGATGTACTTTAGATTTTATTATTGTTTCCTTATTGATGTATTTTTATTTCAGCATTTTCCCTTTTTACCCTTGCTTGAGGGATTGAGTCATGTAGCTCCTTGAGGGTATTTGAGTCCTTTTGTTATTGTAATAGGCTATTTAAAGCCTTCATCTTATTCTTTTGAGATTAATGAAGGATAATCAAAATATTTCCTGCAATTGTGTTCTTGAGGTTTATGTGAGAGCTTGAGAAAGAATTTGAGAGTTTGGTGGAACCTAGGAGAGGCCACCCGTCGTACCCAACAGCCACCACCGGTGGCTCTTGGTTTTCCTCCTTTCTTTCTTCCCTTCTACTCAACTTTCACCGCCGGTCATCCCCACCACCAACCACCACCCCATAACCCCTCCTACCAAAGCTCACCATCATCCCAACCACAAATCCAAACCCTCACACTCATCCCGCCAGCCCTCCCTTTTAGCCGCCGGCCTCCCCTTCATCCACCACCCCACCCCTCCGTTAATCACCGGCTCATCTTTGCCTCCACCCCATGTATTTTCAATTTGAAATTCAAAGTGGAAGAGTTAAAAGTTTCCATTTTTGCCCGACGCCAAATTAGGAAAGTTTCAATGAGGTTTCAATTTTAAATTTGAATTGGAATGGATTTGAAATTTTTATTATTAATTCGTCGGAGCGGATTAGGAAATACTTAACTCCCTTTCCCCTAGCTCCCTCCCTCTCACCATGCCGCCGGCCCGTTGTATGGGATCCACTCCTTTAATGCTACATTAAGGCTCTTAATTGCATTTGTTTTGAAATCCAAATTCAAAGTGTTTTCCCTCCAATTCTACTCAAAATCTGAAAATAATTTCAGATTTGGATATTAGAATATTTCTACCTTCTCTCAACCTAGTTATTTCCAAACCCTAGCCCCTTCCCCCCTACAAGCCGCCGGACTCTCTTCCCACCGCCATCTCTCTCCCTCTTGTTTCTATCGTGTTCTCTCTTTCTCTTACTATGATGTATGGCCAATCTGGAATTTGAATCCGGCCTTGCGTAAGACGATTAAGTTTTCATGGATCTTCTCAACTTGTCGTTCTTCGACTTGAATCCAAACATTGATGGGTTCATAGAGAAGGCCGCCGACTACATACTATTCGTTTTGACCAAGGCTATGGAGGAGAAAATATCGGAAGGTATGTGGTGTATCAAGACGCTTCTCCGAGAAGGTGATCTTCTTCCTTGACTCATGTACTTTCACATTCTACTTACTTCGTAGAGAGATTGTGTTTACTTATCGCCATCCATTAGTAAGCATAGGTTTGTTACTTCTTTGCTTTTGGATCTCTTTGGTAGACCAAGGATATGTTAGAAACTACTTCGCATGCAACGCTTTGATTTTCCTAAATGTTTTGATTTCGCTTAGTCTCTTGTGTGGCTTAGCCTAAACGAAAGTGACCACTTATTAGTTTTATTTTATTGTTTTAATTGCTAATAACAAAAATCCAAAATTGTTCTTTAATTATTTTGTGCAAGTTTCCTGTTTTTGCATTTAGTCCTGCATCAACTATCGAATGGCATGTATTAAAGCCTCTGATTATAGATCATTCTTTAGTATTTAAGTGTCTTAATGACATTGGAATCGAATGATCTTGGGCTCGTTGAATTCATCTCATCAAGACACTTGACTTGATTATAAGCATGCAAGATTTAAAAATAATTTGTTCATTCAATTAATATCATGAAATTTTCAATTACACTTCAAGACTTGGATCAAATCACTTTTGGCGTCGATATGTTCGTCTTATCTAGACATTCAATTCGACTATAATTTTGCAAAAATTGAAAGTAAGATAATCCTAAATCTAATTTTGATCCAATCCAAATATTGCATCAAGACTAATGCTTCGAGCAAATGAATTTTTTGATAGCATATCAAGTCACATAAATGATAAATACAAATTTGCAGTAATAGAGATATAAATGCATACATAAATATTGATATGTTTATATTCAATATGTAGGTGCATATATATTTTGATTTGATCTCTAGTTTGTCTAATCTGATCTAGGCCTAACTAAAATTCAAAACCGATATGAACCTGTCATGACTTTTTTTTTTTTAATTCATTGATTTTGATAAGTTAGATTCAACTAAAAAATTGATTCAAATTTCAAGATATCTACAATGTTCGAAGCCAAATGAATAACCCTGTGCATGCTGTATATAACAATACAAAGCTTATATTTTGTATGATAATTTATCAATGACTGCAGCTCCATTGAAGTCGCTGTTAAAAATCAATTGCTAGCATGACGCTTGTTAAGTATTCCAAATAACAGGAGAATCCGATGAAGAATGTAAATATTTCAGTTACTCACCATTTAAAACAACGTCATCCTTCACTACTCGCCTGAATATGAAGGGAGAAATATTTGCTAGGCGTATTAGTTCCTCAGCCACCTGAAGGCCAGAAGCAATGGTAAAGACATTATTAGCATTTCAATAAGATTGTACCTGGTATTTTCTCCAGCCTACCTTTGAAGTATAGTTCATACTTTTAATATCTTCGATACTAAGAAGCTCCCCTTTATGTTTCTGCTTTCTTATTAATTTAGCTTCTTCCTGAAAAAATATTCAAAATTTCAACCACCAAGTATGCTAGAAACAAACTTAAAACAACAATAATCCATGGGATAATGATATACCTTGAGCCTCTCAAGTATCTCAGGGTGTTTGGCCAGATAGTACAAGCCCCACATCATGACATCAGAGGTGGATTCATAGCCACCCAAAATTAAAGACACAATATTCTCCACTACCTCCATCTCTCTCAACTTAGCTCCATTTTCATCAACCGAGTCCATCAAGATCTGCATGAAGTCCTGCTTCTGAACTGCTTGTTCCACCCTTTTTCTCATTTCATCTAATAAGATGTCAGTTAATTGCTTCCTGCACTGCGCACTTACAAGAAATTGAAAGTGTATCATATTATTTATAGACTGTACTCTGCAGGTTTAGTCATAGATGGAAACTAAAAAATTTTCTGAACGGTACAATGAGGTTTATTCCATTGCAAACACTAAGCTGCACTCAAACTGACACCAGCAATCGTATTCTCAGCCCAAAAGGGCAAGGAAAACCACCTTATCAACTTGAAACAGTGATTCTGTAATCATTTCCATAAAGCTTACCTTGAGAGCATGATGGTATGCTGTTCCAGGAATGTTAATTGTCAGTGACCGTAATCCAGCCATAAGTCCTCTATATAGACCCTCCATTTTCCCTAAAAGTTCCATCGACTTGAAGCTAACAAGTACTTCGCACATGTTGCAGAATGTCATCTGTAAATGATTTCAAAACAAGTTGGTCGTGCTAAAATTGGAATTATCTAATCAGTACATGGTCTGGTCTACATATAAAATTGATTTCGAATCTGATCATCTCATTCTTAACAAATACGTACATATCATTTCATTTGTGAAAAATGTGGCATATTTCTAAATTCTATTCTGCTTTAGAATGCCTAGATTTCACGGTGTTCAAAATCCTTTCGTCACAGCGTCACTAGATTTAGCTATTATGTATTTGAAAAAGTTTACACAGTCTATTTTATTGTGAAGTCTCACCAAGCTGTAAATTCAATAAGGGAAAGCAATAAAAAAGCCCAAGGAAAAACATCAACGTACATTAATATTACCTGCACGATATGAGTCTAAAATGGTTGAAAAACTTACAGTTTTGGTTTCATCATATGCAACTATCCATCTCTTAGAGACCCACTTTTCAAGAGCTGAAATAATGACAGGTTGTGCAATACTTAGTTGAGAATTAAGAGCCTTCGGGTTTGTGAAGGCTTCCATCAAACTCTTTCTTAATCTCTTGTGCAAAATTCCATCGACTACTGCAATTGAAGAATTTCCCAGCAGCTTATTTGAGGGCCAGCCTGAACTTAAACTCTCCTCCTCTGTCAATCTACTAAGCACCTGCTTATTGAACTCAGGGGAGCATGTGATTATCACTGGACTGCCGAATAAGTGGGATCTATAAATACCGGTGTCCCCATACCTGCATTATAGAGGGATAGAAATGAGAGAAGGGCAGAAGAAGCAAAGTTAAGTTTATGTTCTAATCATAATGTAATAAATACAAGGAATATGGGTTTGGCGAGAATTCTGGCAAGTTGTTATTCCTATAAACTCCCTTTTTCTTTTCTAAGTCCACAATACATAAAAAGATTTGACTAATAACTACGGATAGATGAAATAGTGCAAAGTTAACTTTAATTATTGTATTGAGGGACATTATCAGAAGGCCAAAGCCTGCAAATGTTTTAGGGTAAGATTTTCAACGATTGAAAAGATAGATAAGTTCGGATTTTCAAATACATCCTACCATTGTAAAGTATGGCTATCTTATATGTCAATTTAAATTAAGCATTACACGCAGGACGTAAAAGGTAAAAAAAATAAGTTGCAGTAAGAGTGGGAGCATTCTGTTGGTGATAGGACCCAAGACTATCAAAGTATTTTGGAGTGATCAAACTCCTCCCAAAATAAAAAAACAGAGGAGAGGATATATAAGAAGGGGGAAATTGCATACATTAATTTCCTATCCCATTCTCCTTGATTTGGACTTTTTTATAGACTTACAAGAACTAACTTAGGCTAATTACCCTTCTAATTTCCACCATTTCTACTAAACCAATACAAGTTGAATTCACATAATTAGTACCCCTCTCATGGCAAGCTTGTCATCAAGGTTGGATAAGGTCAGACTACTAAAGTAAGTCTGGTGGAGATGGGGCCAACCAGTCAACCACAATTGCACATCTGATTTCTCTATGATCTCGTTAGCATGCGAACTTGTGATGCAATGGTCTATATCGTGTCTCAAGGCTGGTTTTCTTATTTCAAGATGATATTCTATGTACTCCAGAGAATGGCCAAACATTAGAGAATATTTTGCTTGAAAGAATTCCAAGACTCAAAAGTTTGTTCGAAGACACCAATGGTCCTAACACAATGTTGGACCATTCATATATACTTAAGAGATTATAGAACACTACACATCAAATAGATTACTAAAAGAAAAGAAATGATCAACCTTTAGAAGCCATTCATGTGAATTATCCCCATTAAAATGAGGAATATTTATAACGATTCTTATAACTTACATTCACCATTGAGTTCAAATCTAATTGCAATTCGAATTTGTTTTCCATCAAAATTAAGTCTGGCAAAATCCTGCAATATCATTGTGATTAATCAAAGTTGCTCCTTCGTTTTACTAACACTTGCTAGATAATGTTCCATCATTCTTGATTCCACTGATCTTGATGAGACCTCTACTATGATTTGGAGAAGAAGGTGGAAGCAAGATTATAGCATTTCTGATTCTTTCATAGAACACCTGGTCGCATACTAACAAGATCTTGGTTGGTGATCTAAAGTTGACATCGAATTGTACTCAGGATTGACAACTGCTAACAAGGAGCACTCCAGGAGATGAAAGTGAAAATATGTGGCGACAAGATTTAGCAACTACAAAATCGTTGCGCAAGTGCATCGTCAAGTTTGTAGGATCTTGGACGATGGTTGCGATTCTTGAGCATTGATGTGGAGATTTGTGTCATCGAATCTAGGTTGCGGGAGTTGATGGCCTATTATAAAAATGGAAGAGTTGTAAGAAGAAGCTCAAGATGGAGTCAGAGGTGGCGTGGAAGAGGCAGTGAAGCCCCATGCGATGGCTGTAACTCTGCAAGCTTTGTTGACGCGACTTCATAGAAGAAAAAGGATCATCAAACTTGACGTGAAAGTTGTTGGAATCCACATAATTGCAGCGAGGAACACAAACATTTGCAAAACATGCGGGAGGTGGAATGTATAACAGACTACAGATTAATGAAGGCTTGGATGGAACCAACTAGCATAATCAAAGTAAGATTGGTGGATAACGAAGATCTAAATGGGGTCGAAGAAAGTTGGTGAAATAGAAAGCTAGAGATTTCTTAGATGAAAGTTTCCAAGCAATGAAGGTCTGGGACTGAGATGCAGGCAGGATTTGCTGCAACTAACATTAATGAAGGGGTACAAGCAAAATTTGGACACTGCCATGCTGATGTAGGCAAAGAGACTATTAGACCGGTCCATTGAACCGGTCCAGCGATCCACACGAGACCGGCCCAGCGCAACAGAGGCGGAACTTCTCCGCCTCCTGCGGATGCCGCGGATGCCGCGAGATCCATGGGAGCTATTTTGGAAGATTTTTTGAGGGAATTGGGAGGGAAATTTGAATGTAGGGACTGTTTAGGGATTTCCTTTTGATTTGTATGCATTAAATAGTTTGTTTTCCTAGGGTTAGGGCATCTTAAATTTGGCTGAAATTTGAGATACTTTTGGTTTCTTTGGGCTCTGGCAGCATCTAGAGATTTGGGAGAGGTAGATCCTCCCCTCAAATAGAGGATCACTTGTATCTTGTTTATTTTTTTCTTTCATTAGTTGTTTTCTTCTCCATAAAGTGATTATTTTCTCTATTTTTTTTCATTGAATTAATAGAGATATCTCGTTGTTTTTCAAAAATTGATAGGATCTACTTGAAATCTTCAAGTGTTTCCTATTAGAGACACAATCTTGAATTATAGATGGTTTGATGGCGTGGATACAATCTGAACTTGAACAGAAGAAACAGGATGTCACAGAAAATGCAATTGGGCTGGAATATAGGCTTTAGGATCGTCTACCCATGTTTCTTTTGATTGCAGTGTATCCCTACTTTACCCTACTTTACTTATTATTGAAGACGAAGAAGAAAATTTGGAGACAAACAGCAATGGATTCGCGCATAAGAGTTCTCTCAACAGAAACGCCAATGATAGAACCCAAGGCCTATCAAAGCATTTTGAGCTACTCAAAATCCCAAAAAATTTAAAAAAGGCGAGAATATACAAGAACCAAGGAAGTTTACTACATTCATTTCATATCTCACTCTCCCGAGTTGGGGTTTATTTATAGATTTAAAATAATTATCTTCCGCAAGTAACCCTACTTTACCCTACTAACTAATCTGCCATTACTCTAAACTAATCCAAGTGGATTCACATCTGTTGAAGCAAGAAGCAGTACGATTCCCTCTCAACTAATCACAAAAACAAAAGGATTGGATTGGTAGTTTCACTTGTATTATATCTCAGCTACATAAGAAATCTGTTAGCTAATAGGCATGACAAAGTGGTCCTGGCACGTGGTCACTCTCTGGCAGGATTGAATGATCTCTAAACTTAGTATTTCAAAATCACACATGTTTTACAATTTCAAAACTCCTGCAGATTGAGATTAGGTTTTACTAGTCTTATAGTTGGAAACTTGAAGAAAGAAAACAAGCAACAGATATATGTGTCAACTAATGATTGTCATGTCTAATTTGGAATATGTGGTTAAGGGGAATATTAGAGCACTTTCTGTAAGGAAAACCATAGGTCTCTGGCTTGTGAGGAATGCCTTCAGCTGCTACCAGGCAGCTTGTCATTCTACATCTCTTGGACGTTGAAATCAAGCATACTTTCCTAAAAGCTATGTTGCATCTCAGAATATTCATGACAGTAGAGAGAAAGAGAATTTAGTGTCCTACCTTTATGAGATCCAACACACAAATAGATAAAAGAGTATGGTGCATCATGCATAAGAAACACAATAATTTTTACGTTAAAACCCCTGAAAAATGGAGAAAAACCACGAGGCATTGCCCAGTTTAAATGAATCAACTAATGTTTGCAGTTGATTATAAATAATGTCATTCCTCAGAGAAAGGCGCTAATTCAATTTAGCAAATATATATCATATAATGCACTTTGCATGGTTGGGACCAGAAGAACACAATGTCATGAGAGTTGTCATTAAGAGAGTGTTATCCTATTCATTTGGTTGGTAGGACCGTAGTCGAATAATGATGGTCAAAAAGAATGTAGTCTACAGGCGAAGGGGGTTGCAAGGATTGTGGTTAGGCGAAAGTAGTCGGAGGGATTGTAGTCAACGCATGACAGAGGTTGGAATGACTGTAATCAGAAGATGGTGGTCGAAGGGACCATATTCGGTCAACGGTGGTCGGAAAAACTATAGTAGGGTAGCGGTGGTCGGAGGGATCATAGTCGGCAAGTGACAGAGGTCAGAAGGATAGTAGTCAGACGACGATTGTTGGAGGGACTATAGTCGGTTGGTGACGAAGGTCAGAATAACCTTACTTGGGTGATGGTGGTCAAAAGGACTATAAGAACCGGTCCGGCCAGTTCAAGTGAACCGTTCAGTTATTAAATCGAACAAAAGCGGATGGGTGCAAGAGCAAAACCGCAACCAGATAAAGCCGTCCTCTGACTACCCAAACGAAGTAGGATCACACCATTGAGCGAAGGACCTCATACGAGAGTGAAAACTAACAACTCGAGAGTAATATCTTTGTTTCAACCATTCCTGTAAGGATAAAACATATGAGAAGCTTCATCCGACAGGATTGAGCAAAGAGGGAGAAGATGAAGGAGGAAAGCAAGTTTATTAATTTTTATTCCCTTTCAAGTCCATTTGCTTGAACAATAAAAACAAATTTTAAATACAAAATAAATAATTCAAAATAAAATAAACAAATACAATATAAAAATTCTTCAAAACAAATAAATATATAAATGCATTTAATCAATAAATAAATGCTATCATTAATGTAGCTTGGGTTACAAGCAAATTCTTCCACTAACTATTATTCTGATATCATTTTGTCATGCCCCAGAATTTAAAGTGGAAGGTTTTTTTTTCTTTTCTCCTTTACTATCTTTTCTACTCATTATTTTTTTTTCTCAATTAACAACCAATAATCATTAAATTATAACTAGATCAATTTAACATTTTAAACTAATTAATTGTATTAAAGAAAATAAATAACCATAGAAAAAATATTATTATATTTTTATAATCAATATTTATATTCTATAATTATTGTCCAAAACAATATGTATAATAGCTACTACAGGCTACAAAGGAATACATATAACTAAAGAACTAAAAATAAAATCAAAATATCATTACTGTTAATTCTCAAATCATATGTTCATTATCTTTACTTGAAATCATATAAAATTACATAATGAGCATAAAAACCACCTATAAATAACTAAAATCTTACAACGGATATCAATGTAAGGCAAAAGAAAAATAGTATGCAGTAAATCATAAAAGAAAGATAATGCATCAATATATGCTATATATACTGATCACATATGTCAATTTATTAGTTCTATTACACATCACATCTCATTCTGTCAATCAATTAACTAGTCAGTCAGTCTTTATCTTTCAATCAATCAATTTTATCATTCATTCAGTTATCTCAGTCAGCTAGTTATTTGTAAAGTAATTATATCAATACTTTTATCATGAAGTATTCAAATCATTTATCAAATATTCAAATGAGAGTAACTTGGTCTTGCGCATGCCCTTATGACTCCTGATCAATCGCCCCTTATAACTCTCAATCAATGAATCACATGGATCAGTCGGCCTGACTCCTTAACTCTCAATCAGTCTCGAGCTCTTTATGACTCTCATTAGTGACCATATCATGTATAGATATCAGTCAGTACAACATTTAAATATATTTTCATCACATTAATTATTTAAGTCCAAACAACAATTTAGTATTTCCATATAAGATCACATCACATTACTTTTTAATCCATTTTCAGCATATATTTTTCTACTTATTTTACATACAAATTCCTATAAAGTTATTTAACTAGTGAAAAAGTAATAAAATTATATCAAATCATTCAAAATGATCAAATATATAACATATAAAAAGTTATATAGTGAAAGCTAACAAAATCAGGAGATGATACATTTTTGGTAGATTAAGGGGATATAAAATTGGCAGAAATTAAAATCATCGAATACAGGAGTAAGAGAACAGTCACTTACAAGAATCAGAATTCATTTTTAAAATAGAAACGACGGATAAAAAAACCCAAGAGAGCTTCCTCTCTCCTCTCCCTATCCCTCTTCCTTCTCCCTTCTCCCCTTATTTCCCGAGCAAGCCACACAAGAATGGGGGAGAGGTTGTGTCGTTGAAGGTTTTAGTGCTTAGGATAAGAATAAAAAATATATAAAAATACTATTAGTGGCCTAGCAGCGCTCCGACCCAACGTCGTAGCGCCATCTGTTGAATCTAGAATTATTATAGAAAAGAGGCTTCAATATCGCAGTGGTGATTTCTGACGCCATGACGCTCAAAGGCTTGCGCCTCAGCGCTTATAATCTCAACGCCGCAATGCTCCAATTCAAACAAAAATTCTAATATTTCATTTTAAAATACATTTTCATATTTTGGGTTATTATATTATCCGTTAAAATTAACACTCCCACGTAGGATAATACTCATGACCTTAATAGATTCCTAAACCGGTTTATCCAAATAGATGATTTTTTTATTAGTATAAGATTGGCAATTACCCATGAGCTAATTTTGTCAAAATGAAATTAACTAAAAATGCAAAAATTTATTGGACAAACACCTTAACAAAGGAACATAGACCTAGAAAAAGCCACCCTCACTTATATAGAGATGAAACAGATGTAAGAGTCAAGTATTGCCCAATATATCACTATAAGAAACTATATGGGAAATTATTGACTTTAAGGTAAGATAGTATTTTGGTTATTGAATACTTAAACGCCTTTGAATATCTAATTTCCAAAACTGACTATACTGATAATGATTAGAAACTAACAAATAAATTTGTCACTGGACTTGGGAAAAACATCAGGAATGAAGTTGAACTACTTGAGCCCCACTATCAACTCTTACCAAATAGCATTACATCCTATTAAATCAATGTTACAACAAGTATTGTTGAGCTTACCAACTAACCTTGAAAATAATTCTTTCTTGTGAAATAGAGCGATAAATAATTATAGTGGTTGTGGCAATAGAAAACCTCAAACTAGATTAGGAAGTCATCGCAATAAGGCAAAATCAATGTTTAGTATGTTATCTGATATCCAATTTAACTCCTAAAAATTCAACTCAAAAGTAAATAATATTTCAAAAGAAGCTAGATTGAAATTTTGGAGCCCAAAAAAAAAAAAATATACGCTAACATAAGTTGAGAAAAATATTTGACAACATTATAGAATAAACTCATTTCCTTAATCTATTATAGTGTCAATTATTGTATAAACATGAGTTAATTTACTATTAGAAAAACTTTATTATAATTAAAACTTAATGATGATTAATTGGGTTTCAGATAGTCAAGTTGGTAAGGGCCTTCCAAGATCATTAGTTTGAACCTTGCCTAAATCATAATTAATTCCATCCTACAAACTAAAGAGCGGGGAAAAAAAAACTCAAAGATGGTTCAACTTAATTAATTATAACAAGATAAATTTAATTAATTTGAAAGATAAACTTAATTACTTTGAAAAGATAAACTTAATTATGAGTATAAACTTAATAATTATTAAATATACTTTTATATTTACTATAATTCAAGTCACTCAATTATCACAAGAAATAGGTTTGAGCTTTCAAGCTAAAGCTGATAATTCACCCAACTTATCTTTTAGTCAGGTTAAACCCTAAGTTATAGTAAGGAAGTTTTAAAAATTTATGGCTTAAGGGACGTCAAAATGGGTCTTTTCAGTTGAGCTTAGGGGCTTAGGTTAGCTTAAGCATGATTTAAATCCCTACAAAATAGCCCCAAAGATGTGCACTTGGCCACACCTAAATAAAACATGGCTACAACAACACTCTTGGTGGTTATACCTCCTAAATACCATACATCCTCTAATTAGATTCTAGTTAAATGTCCAAGCATGACCCCAATGATACCATGCTCCTCAACATTACATTTAGGAAACCTCATAACCCTCATTTTTCATCATCATCGGCATCAATATCTTCATCAACATCATCAGGCTTGCACTATGGACGTGGATCCTCGAACTAGATCTTGTCATTCTCATCATGCTAAGAGAGAGACAAAGAGGGGCTATCCATGAGCTTAACGTTGTGCTTACTACCCTATAAGAATAGGATATGATATACTTAAGTGATACTATTTATCTCACCTTTAATTATAGCTCTAATAATTAATATACTTAATAATTATTGACATAAATATAGCATTTCATGGCTTAATTTTTTTATTCATTTTAGTATTAATATTTTTCGGAGGAAGCATAAGAAACATCAGCACACACGTAGTATGACAAGTGTGAAGATTAATTATATGAAAAGATTCATGCAAAAGTATAACAACATAACTTAAATTTCAATATCTAACTATAATTTTTAATATTGAAGTTAATTTGATTGCTTCACTACTTCAGACTTCGAGCGCAGCTTCGTTTATTTTGCTTGTTGTTTTGCTAAATGTATACAAACAATTATAATGTGCCTGATAAACTTTCATTCATTTTTCTTTGTGCTTTTACAACAATCCATTAGCATTTGATAATTGATACAAAACAAAACAAAAAAAGAAAAAAAAAGAGAAATATGCCTCCTTATAAAACATAACTAAATCTAACTTATAATCTTTTATGGGTCGGTAACTAATTATATAAGCTCTAACCTTTTTTTCATTTTGCTCCTTTCACTAAGAGTACATTCTAAATCCATACCTGCTTCTATACCTAAGCAATCAAATACTTAGAACTGTCATTATCCAACCATACAACAGAATAAAAAAAATAGCAGCCAATCTAACCTAGCTTTCCTCTTCGTTATGAAATCATCGGGTCTTTTGGCGAACTTGAAGTAGCGGAGGAAGTCGAACATCTCGCCTAGGAGCGGCCAACCCATCGACCCCGGCGGCAGAGAGCCCGGTCCGGCGACAAGCTCTCTGATGAACCGCCTTTCGTGAGCCCACCTCAGTATCCACGCAAAGAAGGGTAGGAAGAGCGCCAACGCCGCGACGATCGCCGGAACCACTTCCATTCCGGGCGTTTTCTCTAGTAAGTGCGGTTACTGGGCGGCCGATAAAACAATGGAATCGTCCCAAACGAGCATAGAATTCTTGTTGTGGAATTTCGACAAATGAGGATCGTCGTACGCAAATTGAGCACAATGTTATAGAATTTAACGATCTTTTCTAATTTTTAATAATTTTCATTGTTTATTTTATTATTGGAATGATTTCCAGAACTCGTTTTTAAATGAATTATCAGAACTCATAATTGTAAATTAAGAATAAATCTATTATTTTAGGGAGTAATAAATTAGTCATCCTAAAAATTATGCATTCTCATGCGCCCAAATTATGTTGGGCGAGTTTGCAAGCCTTAATATTTGAACGATCAAGAATGGGTTTTAGTCAAATTGGTTATATGATTGTGACCCCTATGACAATCGAGATGTTTTTATATTGTTATCTTCAATTTCTTCTTTTGATCACATATTATCATCTGGTTCATACACTGAGCATTGTTGAGATTTTTTTTTTTTTTTGTAGCTCATGATATTTTATTTCAAATTGTGTTGAGTTGTTAATGGTTGACTTCTAACATTTAAAATTGAACAATAAAAGGTGCGCCTCAGCGCAATTTGATCCATTTAAGCCTCAAAGCCCACGCAATAAGTTCAGTTTATGAGGCTTACGCCTCAAGTTTACTGAGGCTCGCCTCATATATTTAAGGCGCCACCTCTAAAAACATTAACCTAAAGTTTTTTTTTTCAGTTCGGACCCCCAGTTGCCGACGTGGTGCGCCTAGTGAGATGTCGACGAGGCATCAACATTTAAACCCTGGTAAAGGTCGAATGACAGAGGCGACGTATCGATTTTCAAGTTCCAGGCTTCCAGCAAACATTCGAACTTCTCTGGAGCAATTTCAAGCATTCTTTACTCAGTTTCTTCTAAGATGTCGTCACCCCCAAAGAGAAAGATAACTTAATGCAATATTTTCTGTTCCGTACTCCGTATTTTATGGTTATGCTATGCGTTGGTGTTCAAGGTTCTGAAGATCTTCGTATTTTATGCTTATTCTATGCGTATGCATTGGTTCTCAAAATTATGTTGAAATTTGAAACCTAAACCCTAACAAAATTTTAAGCGCCAAGTAATCTATGCGTATGTTGTGCGTACGCACTGCGTATGTTGTGCATATGATATGCGTGTAATCTGTGTGGCCCTTGTTTATATTGTGCGTACCTTCTGCGTGCGTATAATTTACTGTCATGTTTTCTGCAATGTGTGTTCTTGTGCGTATGTTATGCTTACACAATGCATGATCAATGCTTATGATGTGCGTACTGTATGCGTTTATATAATTTGCTACTATGAAATGTGCATTATTGTGAGTATGGTGTGCGTAATATATGTGTATGTTATGCGTATACTGTGTGTGACCATTGCTTACATTGTGCGTATGTTGTGCGTTTTCTTTGCGTATCTCATTTACTTATTATTTTTATTTATTTTTTAAAATTTTCAGATATATGTTCATCCAATTACCTATCGATGCTATGTTTCTTCGTTTCGATCAGTCTGTGATAACTTTGCTCATCAAATTACTCCTGAAGTCGTGGACACATTGAAACATTTAAAGATCATAAAGTTTTTGGAATTTCCTATATTTGAGCAAAATGTCCCTCTTATTTATGAGCTGATCTCAATGTGGAACATTTCAAAACAATGCTTTGTTCTAAAAGGTATTGTCATTCTTTTCACTGCTGATGAAGTGACCCTTCTCACTGGTCTGTCAAATAAAAGAGAAGAAATATCCTGGCTTTCTTTAGCACATACTTCAGTTACATCATCAGAAATTAGGGCAGACATGATGGAGTTGAACAAGCAAACCTCCCCCAGACTATGTTAAGAACGTTTATCATGTATTTATATTCAAATTTACTTTTTCAACTTAACAACTTCAGAACCCCTCGGTTGCTTCAAAGAATAGCAAATAATCTAGATGATTTTTTGTCAATAAACTAGGCTAGTTCAATTAGGGAATTTTTAGTTGGAGAGTTTAATAAGGCCTCCTCCAAGATTTCAAATAAGAAGCTAGAAGGTTACATCAATGGTTTTGTAGCTCAACTAATTGTGAGTGCTAAGTGCTAACTGCTAAATTCATTCAAAATTTTATTGGCTCAATGTGAGTGCTAAAATTTTCTTTCATCTTATGCAGATTTGATTATTGGAGCATACTTCTTTTCATTCTCCTATGCATGCTGACAAAAGGCCCCATTTTCTACGATGGGCCGATGATATTGTATATACTACAGAGGTGATCACTAACTTATTTGCTAATATAAGAAAAAGTCATATTTGTAATGTCCTCCAGGCAGTTTCCCAAGCTGAAATGGATATGGTTAATGTCGAGAAATATCCATCAGACAGCCCTCCATCCCCTGATTCCCCTTATGAAATATCCACCCATCAAAACATCCCCCTATCTCCCCATCATACCCCACCTCCTCAGCAAGACCCCCACCAATCTCTTCAACAAGACCCCCACCAATCTCCTCAGCAACTACACTTAAGATTTTCTGTTGAAGCACTTGAATCCCTACAAGAAAGAATAATCAAATACTATCAAGAAACATGCATAAAACTTTTTCTTGAATTTGAAGATAGGCTGAGCAGAAAGTTTGAAGACCTAACTGAAAGAGTTGAAGTTATGGAGGTCAAGCTCGATAATTACATTGATCACAGTAAAATACCCACTCATAAAAGATCTGTTAGCTACTCTTCATCTTTCAATAAGAACCATAAATCAGATATCCCTCCCCATAGCCCCAATGAACCAATCCCTCAAAATGAGCCAATCCCATCCAGAAAGGAGCCAATCCCAGCAGAAATGCAGCTTATTCCATATACAAATCCAAAAGAACCAATCTCAGTAGATGACATTTAGATAAATTCTGTAATTCCTGTTTATGCTACTGAAATAGAAAATTACTAAGGTCTGCTGAGTTTGAGTTCTGAGAAGAGAAATTATATTCATGAATGTTTGAAGAAGTACAATCGAAGGTAAAAAAATTGCAACTTATTTTATGTTTGAATATTTTTTTGCGTATGGTATGCGTGAGTTATGCGTATGATATGCGTTACTTATGCTTATTGTATGCTTATTATACGTGTATGTTATGATATGTGTATAGTATGCTTATGTTATGCGTATGATATGCGTATTTTATGCTTATAATACGCGTATGGTATGCTTATGCAATGCGTATTTAATTTTTTTATTTTTTTTTTGTGCAGGGACGATATTATCTTGTTTGTTAGTAACATTCTTATTTGCAGAGCTGAAATTGACGAGTTATTAAGCGACAATTATTTAAGCAATGAACATTTAGATCTTTTTACCATTTTGTTAGATGAGAAGTATAACCTTATGTGAGAGCTCGTTCCTTTGATTTGTTTCTCTCTAGATTTGATTTTTCCTCCCAGGATCGTCCGGGACGATATTGAGATCGTCCAGGACGATCAGTGCATTGAAACAGTTGATTTTTCTGGAATGGGATCGTTCAGACCGATTTTGGATCGTCCTGGGACGATTAGATGAGACAAAAATCCCGAGAGCAAAACTGAAATTATCGGCCTGAGGAATCATCCTGGACGATTGGATTTTGTTCACATCGTCCTGGACGATGTGGCGATCGGCCGGGCCGATCAGGTTTATGTTATAAGGAAATCAGCTCGTTTTGAGGAGAGAGAAAACATTTTTATAAAACGAAAATATCTGAGGAGAGAGAAAGAGAAGAAAAGCAAAGGAAAAGTTCATTTTCGGATGCCGCGGAGCGCTTTTCGTCCGTCGCCGCTGTTGAGCAATTTGTTTCTCGCTGTAAGGACTCCGAATCCTATTTCTGTTTTCGAAGATGTTGAGTTTTGGTTGTTTTGTGCTCAGATTTGTGTTTTCGTTACCGAAAAACGCGCACCAGTTTGTATTGACACAACTTTCACCGCACAACTTTTAATATGTTATAGATACGAATATTCTACGTGATTTGATTGTTTTCTGGAATGATTTCACCAGTTATTTTGGGTTCTACGCGATTTTGATCGAATAGAAAAATATCAGGATGTTTATTGATGTTGATTCAGTAGAGTAATAGTATTATATTATTGTTGTGAACATTCTATTGTAATTTGGTGAATTATGATTTTGTAGGATTTTTGTGTAAATTCCGTATACTGCCGTTATGCCGCTGGATTTTCGTACGATTTCCGATTTTCCCAAAATTGATGATTTGATTGCATATGAATGTGACTATCTGATTATTGATGCTGAAAGACAAGTGGAACCTGGTTGAACATTGGTTGGAGATTGACTTGACCTATACAGGATGGTGGGCAGACGGGCTTTCCTTTAAACCATTGATCATTAATATAACGATTGGGAGTCATAAGGAGTTTTATATGTCGACGGGCGGCCGACGGACACAGAGTGACGACTCTTATTGAAACCAACGTATGGATATCTACAACAGCAATATGGATTCTACAACAGCACTATGGATTTCTACAACAGCAAAATAGCCAGTGTTTATACTTGTTCAGTAAGACCATTGTATGAAATTGCATGTGTACGATATTGCATTGTATGGATTTCCTGATGGGCATGACCTATTGATTTCTGATTGATTTATTGATATTGACGGATTTATTGTGTTGAATCGATGTTTTACTGATTGGATTTATTGACGAATTTATGGGTTTCTGTTACTGCACGATTTCATTGATATTGTATTGCATTGATTCATGGATACCGACACCATTATGGATATGGATATTGCATTGATTCATGGATACAGATACCGAGATTATTGATTCATCGATATTATGGATTCATTGATTCACGGACATGATTAATACTACTGATACGGATACCGATACTATAGATCCACTGATACATTGATTCATAATATCGACCATTGATTGATTGATTGATTGGGTTGATTGTTTATTGATTTGATTGTTGTATATGATTTTATTGCATTTGTCGATCATATTGATTTATTTCAACTGCTTTTACGATGTATTGATTTGATCGATTTATGGGATTCTAAGCCGATTTATATTATTGACCAGAAGTAATTGCTTTACTGAATTGATTGATGTGGTTTCACTGTTGTAGCATCGTTCATGGTCGTCATTGGATTGTTCTCTTTATGGATATGGATACATACGCTGTTGTACTGACAAGGAGCAAATGATATTGAATAATTGATCGATTTGCAAGTGTATGTTTTGATACGATTCCATTATATTGATTGGCTAGACGACTGTATTGATGTAACTGATGTTATCGATTGCTATGATAGAGATTGTAGAGATTTGATGTATGCATTGATTTCTTAAGCTTTATTGTATTGCTTTTCTAATCGATTTCATTGACTAGAAAGATTGATTCGATACGATTGATTGGACTAATCGATTAATTTTCTTATGTGTACGGATTCTTTTGGGATTTGACGTACTGATTTATTGAGTTTGATTTATCGATTCTTCTATCGCTACATCGACTATTGATTTTATTGACTATTGATTTCCGTGCTGCATTGACTACTAATTTGATTTCTGCTGCATAGACTCATTGACCATTGACTGTTATGGATTTGATTGACTGACATGCATATTGATAGCAGTACCGTGCTTTGATTTCAGTTGTAGGCTTTGGTGACCTGCTGGGCTTTTTGAAGCTCATTATATGTGGTTGATATTTTCAGGTCCGAGCAAGGCAACTGGAATGGAGTTCGATCAGAATGTCAGACGAATCCTTTCACTATGGATGCCTGGGTCGTCACACCTTATGCCTGACAAGTACCATAAATTTCTATACATCTCTCCACTCTATTGGGTTAGTAACTTAGTATTCAATTAATCAGTTTAACTATTGGATTAGTAACTTAGTATCCATTTCTTAGTTCTTATATAGTTACATACTTATATTTACAACTTGCACTTGCATAATAACAGAGGAAGGGATAAATTGGCTAAATTGCAAATCGACCATATAACCGAGCTTTATGTTTCTTCAAACAACATTTTATTACAGCCAATCATTGAATCCTCGCACATTACCTTGCTGATTGGTTTGCTGAAAGAACAAAAGTGAAAATTTTATGACTCGTTGTCCCACCGCGTCAAAGAGCATAGGCTTATTGTTCCGAAAATCGTAAGTGTTGGATGAACATGAACTCTTTAATTTTTAAAAAATTTATAGAACTAATCCTTGCTCTACGTATTTTTCAGCTTAAAGCCCTTGATAGTGATATCAAAAAAATGGAAGCTTTCTTTCATTAAAGGTGCACCAAAATAGAATAACTCTATAGATTGGGGAATGTATGTCTGTAAATATATGGAAAGAATAAGTCTTGAAGGCAACACTGATTGGACTGATAGTACAAATTGGCAAGAAGACATGCCAAAGTATAGGACAGAATCGGCATATGAAATATTATGTAGAACTTTGAAAAAAATGACAGTTTTTCATTCTGTATAAATATTTATCATTCTATATATAAATGTTTTTATCTATAAATGATTATGTGTATAAATATTTAAACAGTTTGTGTATAAATATTTATTATCATTCTATGTATAAATATTTATTTCTGAAGAATATATTTTTTAATTATATGTATAAATGTTATTTATATTGATTTGATTAAAAAAATAATTTATTAAATGATAATACGTATAAATTACGCATATCGTACGTATTGTGTAAGCATACTGTACGCATATAATACGCATATCATAAGCAGATAAATGGCATAGAATACCCATAATATGATGTTTGAAAGATTTTGTGTTTGATATTTACGTTTAAAGATTATTGTTTGAATTTCTTATTTGTTTTAACGAAAAATAATAATTTTATAAATGATTTTGAAACGTTTTTAAATAATATGCGTTACGCACGCACAAAATACGCATTTCGCACGCACAAACGACGCACATAGTACGCATGATACACGCACACATTACACAGTAAATTTTATTTATCAAAATATATTAAATATTTTAATTAATATCTATCTTTATTTTTAAGTTACTTACATTAAAATGATGAGAAATATGTTTAACACGTTGAACTTAAACTTGTTATTTACAAATTAGACGCAATGTAATTTTTATGATTTCATTTTCTAGTCTTGAATATGATATTTGAACAAGTACAAAGGGTTTATGGCTCTTGATATATTGTATTTGAGGAAGAGAAATAAAGAATATAATGTTTGAAAGATTTTGTGTTTGGCATTTGTGTTTAAAGATTAGTGTTTGAATTTCTTATTTGCCTTAACGAAAAAAAATAATTTTATAAGTAGTTTTGAAAATGGTTTTGAAACATTTTTAAATAATACGCATAACTAACGCATAAAATACGCATTAAGTATGCATAATACACGCACATATTACGCACATAGTACGCATAGAGTACGCATAAAACACGCACACATTCTATTAAATGTTTAAGGTTACTTACATTTAGTATGGACTGAGGGGCCGTGACATGAATAATAATTTTCGTTAGCTGTGGACTGACGGGTGGCAGATATGGTTGGGAGGGTTGGTTGAATTTTTATGAGCAATTATTTACAATTTATTGCTTACTATTGTTCAACATTAAAATTTCCACTATATAATGCGGGAACGCTTGCCTTGTAGTATTGTATTGTCCAATATAAATCATCTTTGACAACCAAGCCTTCCATTCATTACTACGATACTTATCCTCCTCCTCGTCTCCCCTCCCTCATGTGAAGAATGCTGGGCTATTTATAGTGTTTTAGGAGCGGCATGTCTAGTAAATATGGAGAAGATCAAGGGTATGTTGAAAGTGTTTCATCGGACGGGTCATAGTGATCCCCTTGATTATAAAACATTTATCAAGCATTTAAATGCCTTAAAAAAGGTTAAAACTAGGTGATTTTGAGCTCTTTTGATTCATCTCATCGATCCACTCAATTCTACTATAAGCATGTCATATTTGAAGATCATTTGATCATCCAATTAATGATCTAAAGCATTCCATTAGGCTTTAGTTCTTTGATTTTGGCCCATTTGGGCTCATATTGGATTGAATTTGGTGTTGTTAGGTTCGTTTCCCTAAGATGATCAATTTAACTATTAAGTTTGCTAAAATCAAAGTTCAAATGACCCTAAAGTTAATTTTGAAAATTTCTAAGTCATATTTGCATCGAGATTCATGCCAAATCAAGGTGAGTTTGAGTAACATATTAATCATAGTTAATAGTTGCCAATGAATACAATAATTTCATCAAGAAAAATATTATATCGCTTAATTTATTGATACTAGAATAACTGCATGTGCATTAAGTGCACATTAAAAAAAAAGAATGAAAAATATTATTAAATAGTAAATACAAAGTTAAATAAATAGGAACTAAAGTTGAGCTAAAAGTTATCTTTCATTATACTATGATCAAAAGAGGTATATCTTAACTAAAAGGTTAGAAGTTTTGAATATATATATATATATATATATATATATATATATATATATATATATATATATATATATATATATATATATATATATATATATATATATATATAGGTTGCTCATAGCGACCAAAATTTATCTTTCCATATTTTTGAAATTTATCATCAACATTTTAATTTTGAATCCTATCTATAAGAATACATATTTTTGAAGGATAGAGCCATTTATTCTCTCACATCTTTCACCATCAAAAAATTTTAATGACTAAAATTTAAAGGGACAAAAAGTTATTAGCCATTTTGAATTAGGATATTTAAAATTTATATATATCTAAAAGATAGGATTTAGCTACTTTTTATATTATCAAAAACATTTTGTTATTTCATATTTCATTCAATCAAAATTTGTAATGGACTCTATCATTGATAGTTATATGTGGAATCTGATTGTGTTCACCAATCGGGTTGTATTGTAGCTTCAAATCCCAAGTCAATTTCTCATATTCATGCGCGCGGCGAGGGGGGGGGGGGGGGGGGGGGGGGGGATTGGGTGAGGCTGGGAATTTACCCTCTTGGGTTCGAGCGCTGTGCACCCGAGCACCCCGGCGCTTTGCACCTGAGTGCCCCTTCGTTGTGCACCCGAGTGACCCGATGCTACAAAGTTTGCTAGAAAAAAAGTCAGAGAGTAGAGCACCACAACACTTTAGATTCAACGCCGCAGTACTATGTAGTGCCACAACGCTAGACAAATTTTTTTCTGAAGAGTGGCATTCCTTAATGTATGTTTACATTACTTTCATGTGATTTTTGAGTGAAAATGGTGCAAGAGATGAGAAAACCAAGAAGAGAGCGCAAGAGGAGAAGTTTATACTTATTTCTCCTAATTTTCATAATAATTTTTTTGGTGTGATTTGACTCCATAATTTTTTTATTCCATTTTAAATTTTTTCTTGTTAAATCCGAATGTCCTTATTTCACTGCATTTCTATTTTCATTTTTGTTTCGCAACGCGTGGCTTACTTTCACATCCCCAACACTCATTGATCTAAGAAAGTCATCAATTCTAAAGTGATTATAGCATAATTTATGATAATCTATAATTGAAAGTTCAAATGCAAATTTATACAAAATATACTAAAAACGTATTCTTATTCTATGATAATTGGAATTTCACTTAAATAGTCTATTGATCTTGATCATCAAGCCATCGATTGATAATACAATCTTGTATAATATCATTCCATTTCTTTCTTAATGAATTGCAAAATAACTGTACCGTTTTCTTCAAAGATCTCAATTTCAGAAACTTGATAACATCAATTATGTTTCAGGCTTATATATTAAAAATAGATTGTCCAATTTGGGTTACAAAGAGTAGCATATCTTTTTTTATGATTATGCTGTGAATAGCAACCTAAAGAAACAAATTCACAGAGGGTAGATTTGCTCATATTCCTGAAGCTTGTATGCCCATGATGAATATTCGAGCTTGATGAAGCTCTCCATCTGGTTTAACAGCATAGCATAACCTCCGGCGACACTTGCTGAAATAATATTTTTGACATAATGCAGCTCCATGAATAAGATTAATGTTTTATTTGGTACAAAAATTTCATGAATTAAAAATTTCATACTAAAAAATAATTTTAAAACGCAGGAAGAAAGCTATCTCTTTCTTATTGCTTATGAAGCAGCTTTTTAGTACAAAAATTAAATTTTTTGTACTATAAAGCTGCTTTAAGTAGTAAGAAAGCCTTTCCAAACGAAGCCAAAGTCTAATTTTGCCCGCAAAGAAGAAGCTATAACAATATAGTAAAGAAAAAATAATGCAAATATTGCATAGACCTACATGGTTGCTAAGGCAGCTCCACAAGCTAAAACAGATAAACATATCTGCTGCTTAGTTTTCTGAGGCACTTGAGCCATTTCTACTGAGTGTTTGTATTATAGCCTCCAATACTTTGATTTCACCATCTTTCTTAGAAATCTCTTCTTGCTTTCTACGCAACTCCTCCATATGTAGCTCAAACACTTCTGAAATTGGACACAAAAAAAAATTATCTTCACCTCTATAATTCCAAAATCAGCGACTAACAGAAATTCTTAAGATAAAAGAATGCTCACAGACTGTTTTCTGTTACAACCTAAGGAAAAAACAGCTTAAATCTTCTTAAAATTAAATGGACAAATGAAATTTAACTTGCATATAAATATAATTCGCTAATACGAAGGCCAAGGAGCTTATGTAGGGGAACTCATACCGTCAACTATTACATTACATTGTCCGCTGATGTCTGAGTGCAGTAACTGCATAAAAGTAGCAAGAGACAATTACAACAATTTTCTTAGTTATAGATCAGTGGCTAAGCTGCAGGAATCTTGCAGGCGGAGGTGGCGACAGTGGCAGGTGAGAGCTGCAGCAGAGAAATCATGTGCAATAGTGGAGCTATTGAGAAAAGGAACATACCGTCAACTTGTTTTTGAGAAGAGTGAACCGTGGAGTAGGCAATGCTTTGGTGAAGATATCTGCTAGCTGATCTTTGATGGAAATATGATGAAGAACAATAATTTTGGGGTTAATGTTTTCTCGAATGAAATGGTGATCGATTTCAATGTGTTTGTTCGAGAATGAAAAATAGGATTACTTGCAATAGAAATAGCTGCAAATTATCACAAAAATAGTGTAGTGTTGAGGGAGAGAGAGAAGTCTTGACAGAGGCGATGAAGCCAAATGAGATCGATTGTGGCAGCAACTAGAGAGTTGTGTTCAACTTCTGTAGATGATCGAGCTACCATATTTTGTTTCTTTATACACCAGGAGAGGAGTATTGCTAAGAAAAATGTAGCAGCCTGTAGTAGACTTGCGATCATTGATTTCACCAGCTCAATCCGAATTTGAAAAAGCTGAAAGCTGAGGTTTTCCACATTAAATGAGTAAGCCATAAGTATCTGTACCTTTTAGATAACGAAGGATGTGCTTATGCAGCAGAAAATGACAGTCAAGGGGATTGTGCATATGCTGACAGATTTTGTTTACAGCAAAAGTAATGTCCGGGCGAGTCAATGTAATGTATTGTAGGGAGCCTGCTAATTGCCAAAAATAAGCAGGGTCTGCAAAAGAAATTTGCAATTCAGCTGGTGTAGATGATTTAGAAGGAAGTGGATTGGAGAGAAACTTGCAAGATGACGTGCCAACTTTATGGAGAAGCTCTTGGATGTATGTTTGCTGAGATAGGCTGCACCTAAAAGATGTTAATGTGCATTAATGCCAAGGATTCGTGTAAGGAAGGTGAGATTTCTCATGTTGAAGCGTTGGTGAAGTTCGCTGTAAGAGACGAAATGAAAGGTTGATCATTTCCGGTAATAAGAATATCATCCACATAGATTAATAAATAAGCCCGAATGTGCTGTCAATAATATATCATAAGAGAAGCATTGATGGAGCTGCTATTAAAACCTTGAAAACCACTGACGAAGAGCTTGCTTGAGGCCATGGGGATCCTTCTTTAATAGACAAACATGGTGTGGTTCTTTAATAGAAAAATATGGTGTGGGTGTTGAGGGTCTTCAAAGCCTTGTGGTAGAGATATGAATACAATTTCGTTTAAGGTTCCATGAGGAAATGCATTGGCCACATATAATTGAAGAATAGGCTAGTTAAAATTTAGTGCAGCAGTAAGGAAGAGGTGTATAGTTGGTGATTTGGCAACTGGATTGAAAGTTTCAACATTTTCTATGCCATATTCTTGCTTATAGTCAGTCTTGCACAACTAATCTTGCTTTGTATCTAGCAATGGAGCCATCGAAATAGCATTGAATATTAAAGATCTATTTGTAACCTATGACATTTTGATTGGGATGAAGTACTAATGTCCAGGTACCTTGAGATTGGAGATCATGGAATTCGGTAGAGAGGGTTTAGGCTGTTTGATGGTTGAACCATAGCAGGTGGGAGTAGTGGAAAGAGTACAGCTGAGATCAAGGATTTGGTGGGGTTTTAAGTGGCATGGGATGACGATTGATTGGAGTAGTGTGAGGAGGTGGGGGAAGAATTTGAGGAATTTGAAGATGGTGAATGCGACATATTTTGTATAGCTGTCAATGGCGCAAAATAGCGCCCGCTATGGCGCACGGCGCGGCGCACCTACGGCGCCATGTTCATGGCGAGGCGCATGTGTTTAAAATAGCGCGCGCTATTTGCGCCACATGTGAGCCATGGCGCATTGCGCACGGCGCAAAATAGCGCGCCAAATTATTTTTAAATTTTGGTATACTTATGAATATTTTTTCTACCGCTCGGTACCGCTAATTACATGCTCTGTACCGCTCGGTACAGCTCGGTACAACTAGGTATACGCTCGGTACATGCTCGGTACCGCTCGGTACATGCTTTGTACCACTCGGTACTGCTCGGTACAACTAGGTACACGCTCGGTACACTCGAAGTCGGTATACGCTCGGTATTGCTAAGTACATGCATGATACCGCTCGGTACCGCTATGTAAATGCTCGGTACCGCTAGTTACATGCTTTGTACCACTCGGTACAGCTCAGTACAACTAGGTACACGCTCGGTACCGCTCCCTAATTTTCATACAAACGAACTTCAAAATTTCTCTTACAAATAAATTTTGTTCCGGGGGCAACCCCGCAAGGGCGCTGCCCCTTGACCCCGCGACCTGACCAGGCAGGTCGAACCCCGCCAGGGGGCAGCGCCCCGCTGCCCCCTTGGACCCCCGGCAGCCCCCATATTATGTTTCTTGCACAATATTATGTTTCTTTTATCTAAATTTGTTTGGTTTTAGGTGATCATAAAATGTCAGATTCAGTTCTTATAGGATTATGAAGTAGTGGTATCGAGGGTGATGAAGAGGATTATGAAGTAGGAGACAATATTGAAGAAGATAATGAAGCTTTTTTAACATTTGCTGATGATGATGATTCTCAAGAAGAGTAGATTAAATTCTTATTTGATCTTTTAAAAAAAAAATTATAGTATTTGAATTATGAGATATTTGAATGTTACTTAGTTGAACTTATATATGTTATGGTTGTATTTTATTATTATGATAGCTTGTCTATCATTTTTAATAATATTTCATATTCATGCTTATTATTTTATAATTTTTATATAGCTTGCGCCATATTCAAAATAGCGCGCGGCAAAATAGCGCGCGCCGCGCCGTGCGCTATGCGCCATGGCTCCAAATGGACCTTTGCGCCATGGTGCGCCATTCGCCATTAACAGGTATGATAGTTTGTTATGTAGAAGTTGGCAAGTGAAAGATAAGAGGTGGTGGGGGAAGGCAGTTAATTTATGAAGTAGACAGTGGTAAGGAAGGTTTCAACCCAAAAGTGAGCTGGTAATTGGACTTCAATTAGCTAGGCACGAACGATTTCAAGCAAATGGCGGTGTTTGCGTTCGACATTGTCGTTTTGTTGTGGGGTGTAGGGACAATTATATTGGTGGTGAATGCCATGTTGAATTAAGTAACGAGTGAGTGAGTTGTTTAGAAACTCACCCCTCTCTATTCAAAGAGTGCAAATTGGTTTGTTAAATTATTTTTCAACAAAGGTTTTGAAGAGTATGAATTTATTTGTAGTATCATATTTGTGTTGCATAGGATAGAGCCATATATATGTGGTAAAATCATCAATAAATAACATATAAAATCTAAAATCATATGTGGAATTAATTGGTGATGGACCCCAAACATCAACATATATAAGTTGAAGTGGAGAAGAAGAAACATTAATTGATTCATTAAATGGAAGTCTATGGCTCTTAGCAAGGGCACATGAATTACAAACATGAGTAGTAGTAGTAGAAGGAATACATAAAGCATGAAATTTTTTTGCTATTGTACTTAAGGTGGAAAGACTTGGATGACCCAATGATGCCAGAGGGCTATGGAGAATGGAATGGAGGAGCGCAATTGTTGGAATGGATTTGGGAATGAGGTAAAGTCCATTATGACAGGGATCGCAAAGAGTTATGTTGTTGTTCTGTCGATCCTTGATGATGTAACCAGAATTGCCAAAGGAAATGGGGCAATTATTGTCAGCAAAAATCTTGGAAATGGAGAGTAAATTGTGGGAGAGTTTGGGAACGTGAAGTAGAGGAGTTATTGAAAGTATACATGAAGATCTTGGAAGAAGACCTTTTTCGGAGTGGAGTATGGGCAGAAAAGTTCCAATGCCAACAAGTACTTGATCTGAGCTCTGGTATGGAGAAGGCTATTGAATTGAATGAAATTCTGGAGTCAGATGTGCAGTAGCTCCGTTGTCTTAGTACCAAGAGGAGTGATCAGCAACAAAAGCATGAGCAGAATTAGAGGTTGGTTTGGTGAAACTTAGATCTGTTCAATGCCAACAATCAAAAGCAGAATGGCTGCGTTTACCACAAATTTGGCAAACTAGAGAAGATTTCAGGATATCGCCCCTTGGAGGAACCTGAGAGAAAATTTTGGAATGAGGAGCGTCCACGATTGCAAGCAAGTTAGAATCGACTGCGGCTTTGAATACGTGTGGAAGCAAGAGCATGTTGATAATCAGGAGCTGGAGTAAAATTAGAAACAGATAGTTCTTTGGCTACTTCAGTTGCTAGATTCACCTCTTCACAACACAGAAGAGAGTATAGGTTGTCGAGACCAATTGGAGAGAGCTTAGCACCTATAGAAGTCTTGAAGCTCTGATAGTTCGCTGCTAGACCATTTAATATATATAGAATAATATTCTCGATATCCATGGAACCTTCGGCTGCAACAATTTTATCAACAATGCATTTTACAGTGGAAAGGTAATCAGTCATAAATTGATTTTTCATGGTAAGTGAGTGAAGTTCAATTTTGAGCTGGATGACACTTGTTCGATATGTGGACTGTAGGTGGTGCTCAAGTGTAATCCAAATGGAATGGCACGTTTCTAAGTTAAGAATGTATGGAAGAATAGATGCAAAGATAGTGGAGTATAGTGCAGCAGCCAAGTTTTAATCTACTAGTAACCAGAGAGAGACTGAGAGTTTAGCGTCAGCTATCTTGTGTCGGAGATGGTATGTTTGGACAGTCAAGTGATAGTCCGTTTCATGTAACCTTCAAATCCATTTGCAGTGAACAATTTGCTGATTTGTGAATGCCAAGTGGGATAATTTTCAGCAATAAGTTGAATGTGCACTATATTTTGATATTTGACTTAAGAAACTTGAGCTGAGTGGGAATGAGAATGTCATTGAGCTTGACAACAGTAGAATCCATGGAAATGAAGAAGAAATTGTGAGCTAAAAAAAAACAGTAGTTAAGTTTATAGTTCGATGACTGATGGCTCTGATATCGTGATGAAATAAGCTTAATGAATAAAGACAGAGTGGATGGAAGGATAGAAGTTGTAATGTATTTTTTGAATCAAGATTATTACATTACGTTGTCTGCTGCGTCTGAGTATAGAAAATGCATACTTCTATAAGTGGTACGAGAAAATTACAACAATATACTTAATTAATTATAGATCAATGGCTAAGATGTAATTAGCATTAATCTTATAGGTAGAAGTAGCGACAATGGTTGGTGAGCTGCGACAGAGAAATCATGTTGTATAGCGGAGCTATGGAGAAGATGATGAGTCATTTGTGCTTTCAATTACCAGTAACACTGCTGACAAATAAATGATCTTAGCATTCTGTACTCTGTTGAGAATAGTTGCTACTTAGTTTTTCCTGTTTAATATTCTTGCAACTTGTATGTTTTTGATGATTCCAAGTATTATTGTTTTGATTATTATTTCTCCTAACATATTTTGGAACAATTTTATTTGCTCTTGTGTGTAATAACATTTCAGAGAAATCATACTCCAGATTGTTGAAGACTTCAAATCAAGTTCAGCTTAGCGTGTTTTGTAAATTGAAGTATGTATTTTTCAATTTATTGAGTCTGAGAGAGCGTGATTATAATTGAATAACTGAGCGCACACACACACACCGGAGGAGAGTTTTTATAATTCACATTTTTAACTGATCGTATTGAACGATACCTGTTCGTACAGGACGATCAGGTCAATTATACTATTCGAAGAGTAATGAAACGAACAGAGGGAATGAAAAATTTTTCTATGTCCTAATCGTCCAGACGAATTGTCCTGTTCGTCCCTGGACGATATCCTCTGGAATTTCACTTTGAACTGTTCGTCCAGTTGTCTTGTTCGTCCCTGGACGATATCCTCTGGATTTTCACTTTGAAATGTTCGTCTAGACGAATTTACCCTTTCGTCCCTGGACAATCCCCTATTCTGTTTTTGTTAATTTCGTCCTGACGATTCGTACAGACGAACTTTGAAATTGTTCTGTTCGTATCGGACGAAAATGAGTTCGTACTGATTCACATATAGTTCGTATGGGACAATTTTTACACTGTTCGTATGTACTAACACATGTTCGTACGGGATAGTTTTTACACTGTTCGTACGTACTAACTCAGATTCGTACGTGACGATCGTGAGAGCTGAAAACTTGAAATCTTCAGTTTTTGGACGGTTTTTTCTTGTCCTTTCTATATAAGGAGTCCTAGAAACTATTACAAGTGCCTTTGATGTTATTTTCTCTTGAGAGGGATCATTGAGTGTGAGTGTTTGGGAGAGATTGTGTGAGTGAAGAGTGAGAGATCAAATGAGGGGTTTGTGAGGGATTCACAATGTTACCTAAAGCGAAGATCTATTTGTTTCCTTCAAGTTTCTGTCAATCTCCTCTGAAGGCTCTCAAGTGAAGTTCAACAACATCGGTCCGGTTCTCTGCCGACACTTGGAGAGTGTAAAAGGACGACAAAGTGTATCTTTGACAGTCATTGTGTCTTCGTTCTTTTGGAGAAAACTAGAAGAGAGAACTTGAAAGGGAGAGAGGAAAGGGTGGAGTTTGAGAGAGAAAAGATCCTTGGAGGGGATTTCAAGGGAGTGTGGAGGGGATATTTACACGGTTGCTCCGGGAAATTTGCACCTCAGTACCATAGGATTCAAGGGTTGTCTTGAAGGAAATTTTGGGAAGAAGAAGATCTCTTTGGTGTCAAAGGACCCGGCTTCTCTGCCGCACCGGGGAAGGTGGAAGTTATTTTATAAAGGCTTCTCCGCCTTGCTGTGGGGCAAAAGGAGAGTCACTTTTGTATGAGTGCAATACTCGGAAGGTGCCTCGGGGAGTGGACGTAAGTCAAGGATTGACCGAACCACTATAAATATGGCGTGTTCTTTCTTATTTTTTCTTCCGCATTTAATTTAACTGCAAGTTGTTTACTCTGGTTAAAAAGTTTATTTTTAAACTTTAAATTTAACTTGCATTAATAATTAAAAAAGATTTTCTAAAAATCCAAGAATAGAATTTTAAATTACCAATTCCCCCCCCCCTCTTGGTTAGCCTTGGGACAATAGCTTAAGTCTAACAACCTATTTACAAGCCCCAACATACTCTAGCTATAACAACAAATTTAATGACCTCACCATTACCAGCAAACATGTCGTGGCCTTGACCTCCTATACTTTTGTAAGCTCGATGACCTCATCTTCCTTGTTTTTTTTTTAACCTCATCTTCCTTGGTGAAATCACATCATGGCTTTAATACTCCTGGCATGATTTGTCCGCAATGGAACCCTTGACAACCTATTCTTTGTAAGCAAATTCATGCCACGCATTAAGGAGAGATTATTAGGTGCGGAGTGCGGACGGGGAGAATCGTCCGCACAAGCATTGGGTACCTAGAGGTACCCACACTCGGTACCGCTGGGTACCCAGTGCTTGTGCGGACTGTGCGCACTCCGCACCTAATAATTTTTCCGCATTGAGGCGTCAGCCTTAGCAATACCCTCAAAAACCACATCTTCATGGGCTAAATGATGGAGCTTGGTCATGGGTTAAATTGGAGTGAGATGGTGATGACTTGTTGCAAATAGAGTGGAGAGGTTATCGCGAATATTTGGGAGGATTTGTGAGTAGCTAGAAAAGGATAATGACGAAATTATAGGATTGACCGAAAACAGTTTGGCTTGGAAAAGTATCAAGGGAGGGAAGAGGGTAGAAAGTGCTAGGCTAAGGCTTGTTTAGGATTTGGCTAGGAGAGGAAAAGGTAGATAAGGTGACGGTGAAAGTTGTGAAGAATTATGGAAGGGTTTGAAGGTGGAGGGAATGAAAGTGGTGGTTTGGGAAAGATGAAACATGAGAGCCATATATTCCAGGGTTTGGAATGGGGGTGAGTGAGTCTAGAGTTTACAAAGGAGCATGGAAATGGTGTTTGAGAGGAGACGGATGCGCCAAACCTGGGACTATGTAACAAGGACTTCCAGAAAGTGCAAAAAAAGAGAGTTGTCATCTCTGTTATTTCTTATGAAAGATAAAGTGAGGATGCACGTGATGATTACGGAGATTTGGAAGATACAAAACAAAATAAAATTTCAGGAGGTAAACAAAAATAACAAAAACTCAATCTTTCCCAAAAGATTAAGGTTGGTAACAAGCAAGCCAGGGAGCTTCCAACCAAAAGAATTAAGCCACCAAGAGGATGAACAAATGAAGGAAGAGGGGGGCATTGTTGCCTTGAATTGTTGACTTTGGTTGCATGTGATATGAACTTCCTTCTATTCGTCTTCCATGGGGAGGTCAGCCTTGGTCATCCATTGCATGAAAAATTCACTCTTGGGCCATGCACCAGCTCTTTTGGTTCGTTTTCATGAAAAATAAGCATTCCTTTTGCATGAGCTCGATCACCTTTTGATGATCAATAAACTACATCTAATTAACTACAAATCTACTTTAGAAATAATAATATTAAAACATGTAATAAACTTCCAAATTATAATATTATCATTACAATAATCATAGAAATAGAAAAAATGACAAAATTTGACTGCTCCATCACAAAGTCATGAACCGTTCCTACCAGTGTAGTGCATCGTTGCAAATGGGTTTTAATGCATAAATTTCATATAGAGGCAAAGGTATTTCAAAACTGTCTTTTGCAGATGGAGCGACATGGCTTTTAGGAAAGCTAAAGATGCCAAAAGCGCTGTTAGGTTCAACTCATCAATAATAATAAAAAAAGAAGGACGCTGACATATATAACTTTGGCATGGCAACTAAATAGCCTCCATGGAGAGTGGCAAACTGGCAACGTTGATCCATGCCAACCCAACTGACCAAGAAAGTTCAGGTTGGGCAATCTTGTAGCCATGATTCATTTAAGAAAAATTGAATTTGCTAGATTATGTATAAGGTATTCCAAGAAGAACATTTGCAGCTATAGTAGTATCTACATTAAAATTGTGAAAGAAAGCAAATATGCATGCATCCATTATGACTTTTAAAAACCAAATTTAAGTTGCATAAAACTGTCCTATAAATAATCATCATGTCAAAGCACTACTTAGCTAATCAAATACTTTATGCAATTCAAAATCAATTCAACCCAAGTATGATTGTCAGGAGAAGTAATTTTACTTCCAGAGTGAAATAATTTCTAAATTTATTCCGTACTCAGCAAAATAAAAAAAATTGATTCCCTGAAATAACTGTTTAAATAAAAAGAGTGATAAAAAGAAGCATTTCTAATATTTCTATCAAACATCATGAAGTGAACCTGAAGGAGCCACTTTCAGAATATTATAGCACATATGGAATGTAGCATAAAGTGACCTAAATGGGCGTACATACTTGTAGTGTTCTCCAGTTCTTTAGCAACATCCTGGGCACGCAGTTCAGCAGCTCGCTGTGCTGCCTCAGCTTGTCGTTTCTCCGAACGAGCACGAGCTGCTGCTGCGATTGAAGCATCTAATTCTCGTTCCAACGTCCCTACCCTCTGTTCTAGAGCCTGCTCAAAATTACGAGTAGAGAAGATGTCATCATAACTGAAACCAAATATATTTATTAATTGATGGTTTGATGGATGCATAGAAGTACATTAATCATAAAGAGATGCACCTTCAGAAAGAACATGAGTCTTTAATCAAAATTGTTGATGGCCTTTGACTAGATTTTTTACTTATATTCGGTCAATGTTCACACCAATAATAAGTGATTTGATTAAGTCGAGTTAGTTCTTAGCATTTGACTTGATAGTTTAAAAACCAAGCATAACAAAGTCTCAGTTCTATCATTTTCTGCTCGTCTGCACTTTACAACCCTTGGCTGGACAATCTAAACACCACTTATAAAGGAATTCAGAAGAATTTAAAAGCTTTAGAAAAATCTCATTCCCAATCAACCCTTGATTCTTGATTCGATAAAAGCATGTCATGCTTCATACAGTACAAAATTGATTTAAATAAATCAATCCTAAGTTTTTAAATTGGTGATATAATGACCCGCTTATGTGCTTCATACACTGCGCAATGGATCATAAGACATCGAAAGCGTGAACCCTAAAAATCAGCATCCGCGATCGGGCTCATTGTTTTCCAATAAAAGAATAAATCGAATAAAGGGGTGGATAGAAAGAGTGACGGATTCAGACCTTGATGTTTCTGGCCTGTTCGGCAATAAGGGAAGCCTTGGAGAAGGTGTCATCGTCGACGAACACGGCCTTCTTTGCCAGGATCTTCTGCAGGGAGTCTAAGTTCGCACTCATCTCTGATAGATTGACAATAGCTGCCTTCCACCTCTCGCCACCAGCCTTCTCCTTCTCCTTCTCCGCCATGGCTCCCCTTTCTTCTCCCAGCTGAAACATGTGCCACATATATTAATTCCCTCACCTCCTGCAACCCGATTCTCAGATCATTTTGACAAAAAGCTTTCAAATCATTTATTCGGGTAGTAAAATTTGATTAAAGATTAATAGTTTTAAGTAATAAAATTCTTTTCGATTCTAATTATATTAATTAATTAATTATTAATACAATTTAATATCACAATTAATCATTAAATAATAATTTATATACTAAATTAAATATAATATATTTTATTAAATTAAATTATATTACAAATAATATTAATTTGTTCAAATTAATATTTTTAGTTAATTAATATAGATTAACTAAATTTTTTAATACATTTTATTTAATTAATAGAAGTTATGCTCCTTGTCCCCAAATTTTGCAAACCTTTCATGACAAAAGTGCTTGAATGTCTCGTTCGGCCAGTCACAGGACGTAGCTCTACGTTCGGCCGCCAATAGAATCGCACCACGCGTTCTCACTATTTACCGCGCGCCCCGACAACCCGACCCAGAACGAAACCAGAATGGCTCGGTATTTCTCAATTTTGCTAGGTATTGCTCGGTATTACTAGGTATTGATCGATTTTGCTCGGCAATAACCAATACCGAGCAAATATCGAGCAATACCGAGTTATACCGAGTTTTTCTAAAAACTCGGTACAATTCGGTATTTCTCGGTATTGGTCTTCACATAGCGGTATTTCTCGTTATTGTCAAGCAATACCTAGTAATACCGAGCAATACCTCGCAATATGAGAGCATAGCATTCCCGGGTTTCGGTTCGGGTCAAGTCGTCCGGCCGCGCGGTAAAGAGTAAGAGCACGTGGCGAACGTAGCTCTACGTCCGGTCGAAAGGAGCTCGCCAGAGAAGGCATTGATATGGTCAGTGGAATGTAGTGGAAACGAGAAGTTTGTGACCTACGTATTTAAGCTAAATCCTAGAATTCCCGAACTTCATTGCTCATGATAATTACCCTTTTATTTTTAAGGGGGTTGTATATTTTAGATATACTTATTGGTTTTCATACATCATAGATTAAAATTTTCGGAATAATAAGTTCTGATTAGTTCAGATTTATCATGTTTTAATATTGAAATAATGTAAAAGATGCATATTCTTATTACTTAGTTTTTTTTTTTTTTTGGTCAACATGAAACTGTGAACTTTTGATGAAAAGAGAAGAGGAGCGGTAGAGAACAAGACAGAATTTCTTGAAGCCAGGAACAGAGGAGAGATAAGAAAAATAAAACTCTTTTTCATTACTTCAGTTTCGAAATACAAATACAATATATAGAGCAATTTAGAGAAAGAAGGTACAGGTAGTTAACGGTAATCTTGTTGGCCAATATACAAGTGACACGTGGTCGGTGTCTTAACATCCCCCCTCAAACTTATGGTTCGTAGAAGCTGTAAGTTTGGCGGAAAGATTTTTGAATCTTGTATTTGGAAGAGGTTTAGTGAAGAGATCTGCAATTTGGTCGTCTGTGCAGATATGATGTACCGAAATTTGCTTTTTCTTGATACAATCACGGATGAAGTGGCAATCCACGTCGATGTGCTTGGTACGAGCGTGGAAGATGGGGTTATTGGCAAGTGCTATGGCCGAGGTGTTATCGCAAAACACAGTAGTAGGATCGGTTTGGGGTGTATGAAAGTCGTCCAGGAGTTGTCGTAGCCATATGACTTCCGAAGCTTCGGAGGCTAACGCTCGGTATTCCGCTTCGGTAGAGGACCGTGCTGTGGTGGTCTGTTTCTTGACTTGCCAGGAGATGATGGAGTCACCGAGAAAGTTACAGTATCCAGAGATCGATTTACGATCTTGTTGGTTGCTTGCCCAATCTGCATCAACGTACCCACGTAAGGTTAAATTGGTTATGTTAAGAGGAATACCTGTGCCGGATGAGCCGTGAATATAGCGGAGTAAGCGTTTGAGAGAGTCGAAGTGGCTGACGAACGGATTTTGCATGTGTTGGCATAGTTGCTGCACCGCGAATTGGATGTCCGGTCGGGTGATAGTTAGGTACTGAAGTGCGCCAATGAGCTGTCTGTAAAGTTGCGGGTTGTCGTAGGGGGTGGTGGAGTCGCGTTGGCTGGGTTGGCGGCTGGGTAGAGGAGTGGTGACTGGTTTGGATTGATCCATGCCTGCCCGATGAATGATGTTCTGTGCATATTGTTGCTGATGAAGAAGAATTCCGGTCTTTGTTTGGATGGCTTGAATTCCCAAGAATTGCGATAAGGGTCCGAGATTGCGCATCTGAAAAGCCGAATGTAAATTAGCTAATAGTTTGTTAATTTCAGGCGGAGAGTTACCTGCGAGCAAGATGTCGTCGACGTAAATGAGGATGTAGATGCGAGTTTCGCCGGATTTGTATGTGAGAAGTGAGTGATCGGAGGGGCTGATTTTAAATCCGTAGTTGAGCAGATGATTTGAGAGTGTAGCGTACCACTCCCTAGGCAATTGTTTAAGACCATAGAGTGCTTTCTTGAGTTTGCAAACGTATCCGGGGTGCATTGAGTCTTGAAACCCCGGTGGCTGAGACATATACACGGTGTCGGAGAGGTGGCCGTGAAGGAATGCGTTGGAGACGTCAAGCTGGTGAATGGTCCAGTTGTGATGAAGAGCGAGGATGATGAGGACTCGTATGGTCGGCATTTTGGCGACTGGGCTGAAGGTTTCGTGGTAGTCTATTCCTTGTTCTTGGTTGAATCCTTTGGCGACTAAGCGGGCTTTATGTCGAGCGATGGTTCCGTCAGAGTTATACTTGGTGCGGAAGGTCCATTTTGAACCGAGAATGTTCATGGATGGCTGTGGTGGGACAAGTTCCCAGGTTCCCTGTGCTTGTAGTGCCTGAAATTCCTGCGACATAGCTGATCTCCAATGCTCGAACTTGGCTGCTTGGGTGTAGGTGTTGGGTTCAGGAGTTTGGACAATGTGAGCTAAATCAAAGATTGTCTTGGGCTTAGATATCCCGGTTTTTAGACGGGTTAGCATATGATGAGTGGATTTAGAGTGGTGCGGGTTAGGAGAGACGGTTATCGGAGTGCTTTCAGAATGTGGTGTGGTGGCAGTGGCGGGTTCAGTGTGATGAGTCAGTTTCGTTGAGTAGGAAGAAGGAGGTGAATTGTTGGCTGGAGCGGGTGTGATAGCTGCCTGAGATGAGAGATTAGGTGAGGAGCTTTGTTGTGGTGAAATACTTAGATTAGGTACCAAAATCAGTGGAGGTATCGGGTTTGAAGACCGATAGTGAGTTGGTGAGTTGGAGTAAGGGAATTCATTTTCGTTGAAGATGACGTTGCAGGAAGTATAGATTTTGTGAGTGTGAATGTCTAAACATTTGTACCCTTTTTGTGAGTGAGCATACCCGATGAAGACACACGGGTGTGAGGTGGGGGAGAGTTTGTGAGAGGTGTATGGCTTTAGCCATGGATAACAAAGACAACCGAGAACTTTGAGGTGATCGTAGCGCGGTGGTTGACCATGCAGGATTTCGAAGGGAGATTTGTGATTCGTGTTGGAAGAAGGAATGCGATTAATTAGATAGTTTGCGGTGAGTAGAACATCAACCCATAGTGATAGGGGGAGAAAGGCTTGAATGAGAAGAGCCCGAGTAGTTTCGATAAGATGTCTGTGTTTTTGTTCTGCTACGCCGTTCTGAGAGGGAGAGTGCGGGCAAGTGGATTGATGATCGATACCGGTTGAGGCACAATATATTTTGAATTTAAGATTCATGTATTCGCCGCCGTTATCAGTACGGATAATTTTTATGTTGCAACCAAATTGACGTTCGACCGATTTTTGAAATTCAATGAATTTAGAAAAAGCCTCAGATTTGTTAATTATCGGATAGATCCACGTAAATTTTGAAAAATCATCAATGAAGGATATGTAATAACGAAAACTGTGCGAAGACGGAATGGAAAAGGGACCCCAGATATTTGAGTGAGCTAGAGCAAATAAACTGTTCGTTACAGAATGAGATAGAGGAGAATGTAATCGATGGCTTTTGGCCATTTTACAAGAATTGCAAACAGTGTTAACAGAATTATGGTAAACGGTGCCGTCGCGGGTAGAGATGGAGGCGAGACTGCTTGGCGACGGGTGGCCGAGCCTTCTGTTCCAGAGATCTGGAATTTGCTGAATTGAAATGAGAGCAAGCTCCCGAGTTTTGGCTGAGTTGGATTGGTGAGGTCTGAGAGGGTAGAGCCCGTTAATAGAGGGACCCGAAAGAAGAAGCCGGTGGGTCTTCCGATCCTTGATTTCGTATCCATGAGGAGAGAAAGTGATGAAACAGTTGTTGTCAGTCGTTAGTCGATAAACAGATAGTAAGTTGAAAGATAAGTTAGGAACGAGATTGAGATTTAGAAGTTGTAGACTACCTGTGGGAGTCGGTAACAGACCTTTCCCGGTATTTTGAATTGGAATTGTCTGACCGTTCCCTAACGTTACCTGACTGTTTCCATGATAAGGTTGAGGTTGATGAACTTGGTTAGGATCGGCTGTGAGATGATTGGTTGCGCCGCTGTCAAGAAACCAGTCCGAAGAGCTGGCTGTGGCGGGAGACGTGAACAGGGCAACCGGTTGTTCCGTAGAGTAGTCGTCGTCGTGACGGTGCCAGCATTTAACGGCCGAGTGGCCGAATTTGCCACATATTTGGCAGTAGATGGCTGGACGAGGAGTTTTGCTTGCGCGATTCGAATTCGTTGTGGGAGGGGGTCGATTAGTTGATCGACTTCTGTTGTTAGATGACCGTCCGCGTCCTCGGGTGGCTGTGAGAGCAGTTTGGCTGCCAGTGATGCTAAGATTGTGGAGTTCTTTGGTTGTTTCATGGAGAAGATTGAGTTCTTCGCTACAGAGTAGCGTGTAAAGTTCGTCGAGGCTGACTGACCGAAGGTTCGTTCTGATGGCCATTTTAAAAGCCTGATACGTCATAGGCAAGCCGTTGAGAGTGTAGTGTATGACATCCTCAACTTCGACTGGAGCACCTGCTGCGGCGAGCGCGTCGACTTTAGATTTAACGTCTAGTAGGTATTGAGTCATAGATTTATCCCTCATTGAGAGATAGTGTAGCTCATTTTTGAGTTGAGAGATTCTTGATCTTGTTGATGATTGTAGACGACTGTCGAGTATCCTCCAGATATCGTAGCAGTGATCGGCGGACAAGACGTAAGGGAGAATGGAAGGGGATATGACTGAGTATAATGCTGCGGCGAGATTTTGGTCGAGCAAGGTCCAGGTGGTGTGATTGCTGTTGGTGACGATTGCGCCATTGAGGTTCTGAGTCAGTGGTGGTGGGCAGGTGACGGAGCCGGTCAAGAAGCCTTCGAAATTGTTTGCTCTGAAGAGCTTGAGGACTTGAGTCCTCCATAGAGCGTGGTTATCGGCCGTGAGTGGATGAGCTATAACTTTCTTGATATTGTTCATCAAGAATTTCAGAGATGAAGGAATTTGCGGGGAGGAGAAGCTGCTCTCGGCGGTGAGGGTATCCGCCGGAGTTGATGAAGAAACCGTGGCCGTGGATGTCATTGTGGTGGGTGACGAAAAAGAAACTAGATTGCCTGGCGCTCTGATACCATGTGAACTTTTGATGAAAAGAGAAGAGGAGCGGTAGAGAACAGGACAAAATTTCTTGAAGCCAGGAACAGAGGAGAGATAAGAAAAATAAAACTCTTTTTCATTACTTCAGTTTCGAAATACAAATACAATATATAGAGCAATTTAGAGAAAGAAGGTACAGGTAGTTAACGGTAATCTTGTTGGCCAATATACAAGTGACACGTGGTCGGTGTCTTAACAGAAACATGTAGTTTGCAATAATTTTTTTTAATAATAAGTTCGTCAAATATATTATTAATTCCTTAATTATTACTATTTGAATAGGATGAATTATATATAATGAAGAGCGGTGGAGCCAGAGAAATATTTCTGGTTTAGGCACAAAATAAATGTTTTAGATAATCTCTCAATTTTTTATTTGTAGTTGAGGTTGACATTGATAGCATTATAAAAATTTTATTTTAATATTTTATTTTAATGAGATAAAAAATAAGATAATTAAAAACTTATAATTTATTGCATATACTTATAGTGTTATTTATTTTATTATCAATACAATCAAATATTTATTTCTCAACGTGAGTGGTTAAAATATTGTTCTTTCAATGCTCTCTAATTCGATTTCATAGTAAAGCTCGTTCAACTTATATTACATGCATTGATTTTAAAATATTTTTGTAGGAAAAGGGGCCCCCTAACTCTGCCTATGAGACTAGGCTGTGACTACTCCTTTCAAATGTTGGACTTCCTTGATATTTTTTTTAGGATATCATATCTCTTAGTGCCTTAATCTTTTCAGGATCAAATCCCGTGGTGGGTAATCATGAATCCAAGAATTTTTCTGGGGAGACTCTCAATGCATACTTGGTAGGATTGAGATGCATTTTGTAGGACCAAAGGAGGTAGAAGCATTATTTCAAGTTAGAAATATGCTGTGATTTTTCAAGACTTTTCATCAGCATATCATCTACATATATTTCCATAGTGTGCCTTGTAAGGTATTTAAAAACCATGTTCATGAGGTGTTGATACGTGGCTCCGGCATTCTTGAGTCAAAATGGCATAATCTGATATCAGTATAGTCCTTTATCAGTTTAGAAAAATGTTGTCTTCTCATTTACGGGGTTTATCTTTATATGGTTATAGTTGAAATATGCATCCATAAAACTCAAATGTGGTGCTTGGACGTGGCATCAACCAGTTGGTCAATATGAGGAAGAAAAAAATTATCCTTTGGATAAGCTTTATTGAGGTTTGTGTAGTCTACAGACATCCTCTAAGCTCTGCTAGCTTTCTTAACCATGATAACATTTGTAAGTCATGTGAAATAATGTACTTCCCATACTAAGCCTGCTTCTAGGAGTTTATCAATTCCTATTCGATTGCTTGCTAGCGATTCATCACAAACTTTTGTTTCTTCTAAATAATTAACTTACATGGTGGGTTTATTTTGAGGGAATGTATGATTATCTCCAATTCAACTTCATGTATATCTGTTGGACTCCAAGAGAAAATGTCTTGATTCCTACTTAGAAAGTCTACACATTTCCCCTTCTCCTCCTTCAAGAGAAAAGATCTAATATGCACCATTCTTAAAGGGCGCTCATTTGATATGGAGATGCAGGTAAGGTCTTTTACAGGGAAGCCCTATGAGGAACTTCTTCATTATGGAGGCCAAAGTTCTCAATACTTAAAGTAACTGATGAGCGTGGTTGAGTCTATCTATGATAACACGATTGTGCCACTTGTTGGTTTCCATGCATCATGCTGATCCCAAATGGGGTCAAAAGCTGTAGTTTGAGATGCGAAATGGATGTAATAGCTCAAAAAATTGATTGGAGGGGCCTCCCAATGATAGTGTTGTAAGCTAATTTTGACTTCACTATAATGAATTGGATTGGATGAATAACTTGCCTAGCAAATTCTCTAAGTGTGATAGGGAGACTATTCATTCCTTCTACCTATACAAGTTGGTTATCGAACACATAGAGTGGCCATATAGTAAGCTGGAGCTTTTATCTAACCAGACACATACTAGGAAAGGTGGATATAACATAATATCTATTGAGCTTCCATCGTCAACTTTTTTTTTATTTTAATTAACTTCCATTGTCAACTAAGATTTTTTTAACATTGAAATACGGGTCGCCAATCCCCACGTTAATTATGAGTGGATCCTAATGATAGGTCTGAAAGTCCTCCAAGTCAGCCTCACCAAAAGTAAGAGAGTGGTCAATACGAGACTTCTTATGTGCCAACTCCTCATTCACCACAAGTAAGATTTGGTTAGACAATAACAAGCCTCTAATAATGGTTTCGATCTCACCAACCATTTGATAATTATTATGCGATTATCTTTACATCAGTTGCCTCGAAGTAGGAGGAGTGCCTTTATGACCAGAAAGGTTTTACATGAACTGACTAAGGTAGTCTTATGAGATCAGCCATTCGATTTCCTCCTTGAGTTGTTTGCATGGTTCAGTTGTGTGTCCAAAACTATGGTGGAAGTGGTAGTATTACTCATATTTTTCAAGTTTAGCCTTAAGAGATTTGACCTCTTAACATTTCTTTATCTCAGATGGCCATTAGAACATTTTTTTAGACGTTTTGAGAGGTGTATACTCCATCTCTAGTTGAGGCTCATGTCAAAACTTTGAAGATCGAGGGGGAAGGCTATTACCCCCCTACTTCTTCGCACTATGATAATAAATCATCCATCCTTGATGTATTTTTATGCTACCCAATTGTTTTCTCAAATTGATTCTTATGGGCATTGATGGTTTCATCTGCTAAGATCTGTGCTTCCACTTAATGATTCTTGTCAGCATATGAATGTATTATGTCTCATATAAGTGCTAAGTAAAATGAACCAGGATGGAGCCCCCTGAGGAAAACTCCTCTTAGTAACTCAAGATCTACCCCTGAAATTTGTCGAGCCTCGACAGACAACCTTTGGAAGTATTCTTTGAGTGACACTCTTTCATTCTATTGAATCCCAAAGAGATGGGAAGAGTCCTTAACAATTCTTCAATTAACGACATACTATTTGACAAATAATTTGGTCAACTTAACGAACATGATAATAGTTTTGGTTGGAAGAGAGTAGAATCATGTGTGAGTTTTCCCTTTGAGGGTAGCAGTAAATACTTGATATAAGAAGGCATTTGATGATCGTTGAATATGTATAAGGGCTCTATAGTGATCAATATACTCGTAAGACTCAAATGACCCATCATAAGAGTATGTGCTTGGCAATTTAAAGCCTACATGGATGGGGTGTTGAATGATGAATTTAGTTAGGGGTGATGACTCTTGAAAGTCCCAATAATACTGAGGTTGTATTCTACCTCTTAAAGGAAACTCTTCTCAAACCAATTATCATAGTTCATTATGTTGGACATTGTGTGGGATTTTAATAATGTTAGGTGGTTCCAAGTCCTCATCAATGATTATAGGGATGGACAAGAGCTCTTGAAGTCTTAGATCCCTCTTTAATCTCCAACCGAAGGCCCCCATCATGTAGAGAGTGAGGGTTTATTTATATATTTTCATGGCACACCTTGTAAATTTGGAAAGGATCGAGGGTAAATATGGAGTTCTCCATTAGGCGATCCGTGCTGATCCCCTAATTATAGTGTTTTTTTCATGCATTTATACCTTAATGATGTTAAAATTAAGCGATCTTGGGCTCGTTGGATTCGTCTTGTTGAGCTGCTCAATCTGACTAAAAGCATGTCGTATTTGAATATCATTTGGTCATCAAATTAATATTTTGAACCTTCCAAAAGTGCTCCAGCCATTAGATTTAGACCCATTTAGGTTCGGGTTGGACCAATTTTTTTTGTCGTTGGGTTCGTCTCCTTGAGATGTTCAAATTGACTATAAGCTTATTGAAATCAGAGTTCGAATGTTCCCAAAATTTAGAAGTTTTTATCTTGAATATACCTCGATATTCATGTCCAAATGAGGAAAATTTTGTTGATGTATTAATCATATATATCTAATAATTCCAATAAATTTTGAAAATTAAAATTAAAATCCACGAGCAAACAAATCAACTTTCACAAAATTAATTTTTTTGGAAGTATCACTTTTAACCAAAATCAATGGTCTTAAATCAACAAATAAAAAATCAAGCAAAAGAAATAAGCAACGAGAGAAGCTACCAAAGAAAAATAAATAAATAAAGCATGATGAATCCCCAAAAATTAAATAGTAACACTTAAGCTACACTAAAAAAGATTAAATATCCAATTTAAACCCACTTTATTGAAATTGAAAATAAATATGTATTTAAGTAAAAAAAAAGCTGTGAATTACAAATCCAAAACCATTATTTTTATGGACTCCTTGTAACTTATGTATGGAAGCTAAGCTAAAGGATAATTACCATTCAACATATACATGTAAAAAAAATAAAATAAAAAAAAACCTAATATAGACCTACTTCTCAAGCAAATAGAAATTATTATATGCGGAGACCGGATACAGAACGTCATTCGGAGACCAATCAGAATATGTCACATCAGCAATACCTCAGGAAACAGCTTGTTCAACAAGAAAACTTCAACAATCAAATCTAAAACAACTAATTATGGCACCAAACATCCATTCTATTTGCTTTTTAATAAATACTTTGATTTTTGTTCTAATTTTAAAAAGAAGGCTTGTCATTTTTCATTTGATTATTTGTATCTTGATGATGACCCAAACCTAAGATAACAAAGATGACAAAAAGATGGAGAGTCATGTTTTCAAGTGCCCTAAGGATGAGGTCAAGTAACGATCTCTAGATGAGCTAAACCTATCCTTTTCTACCTTCTCTAGTTCAAATAGTTACCTTCACTGATGAGATTTCTTAGAACAATTCAAATGTGGTAGATAAAAGAGTTATCTATAATCCTTGCCTTCGCCCTTTGAAATTATATTATCTAGGTTATCCACGGAAAAAAATTTAAGTAATGTAAGCACATAATTAAATGTTGTTATTTAGGGAGCTAAACTACTTGAGTAAGATAGAATGAAAAGTCTCAGTAAAACCAGTCATCCATAAATATTGTATCTAGTGGCTAAGTAAACTCATAAGGCATAGTAAAGACAACCTTCTTGTGGAAGCCTTGGGATCTCTATAAACCCCATAATGTGGCAAAGTGAGGATAATAGAAGAATCAATGAATAGAGATTCTCTTACGGAATTCCATTTAAGGGATGACCTCACACAATGCACATTACATTATTCACTTGAAGTCATACTTTGTGCAATTCTATTTGTGATATCTTCCCATATGTGAACTCTCTATCTTCTTGGGTGGATTCTTTCTCTCACATGATAGTGTTTGCTCAAGAAAAATTGCACATATGCATGAATCCCACTTTTTGGATTTAGGATTTCATTCTTCTTAAGGTAGATTGTAGTTTAATTAACCACACTTTCCCCCAGGATTATATTAAAGTTTATTTAAATCTGGGTCCTTACTTCCTATGAGTGCAAGCCCTCATAGTTAATTACTCATCCTATTGCATAAAAAGAACTCTTATTTTAAGATGAATTACTTTATTTTAGCTTAGGAAGATTAAATCTTAGTCTTGTTTGTTGGGGAATGAAGGTAGGCCCAATCAAGATTGCATGGTTATTTCATCCCAAGAATAGCGTAAGTTTCAGTCTATCAACACTAACAATAATTAATATTAGTGTCTAGAGAATTTGATTAGCAGCTATGGATTGCCTCTTCTTAAAATTCCTGAGTAGACTGAAGTGGTTATATATATATTTTAGTTTCATTGTTGTTTGGGGTTTACATATATTAGAATACCTATTAATTTATTTACTTTAGGGCTTACAGCTTCATTTATAAGTTTGCCATTAATTTAGTTTAAGATAGGGCTTACAGCTTCATTTAGAAGTTGCCTATTAATTTGGTTTAGGATGGGGCTTACAACTCCATTTAGGAATTGATAGTAGGTTTCATTTAGGTCGGAGCTTACAACGCCATTTAGAAGTTATCGTAGATTGAATTTGGTTTGACGCTTACAACTCCATTTAGGAGTAGCCCATAGATTAAATTTGGTTTGGGGCTTACATCTCCACTTGAGTTGCCCAATGATTTGGTTTAGATCGGAGCTTACGGATCCACTTAGGAGTTACCCGTAAGTTTGATTTAGGATGAGTTTATGGTTTCCATTGGAAGTTTCCTGTCAGTTTGATTTAGGATGGGGCTTGTGGCTTATAGTGGAAATTGCCCGTAAGTTTGTAGGAGTTACCACTTTCCTTTGGAAGTTTCCTGTGATTTTAGTTTTGGATAGGTATTAATGTTTCCCTTGGAAGTAGCCTGTAATTTACTTGGTTAAATCCTATGATTCCCCTCGAAATTTTCCTATAAATTTAAGGTTTTGAGATAGGACTTACTGCTTCTATTAGAAGTAGCATGGAATTTGGAATAGGTCTTACATCTCTAGTAGAAATAACCCTATAGTTTTGGTTTAATTAGGGATAAGTTATTTTACCTTTAAGTTTTCTCAAACAATTCAATTAAGGGAGGACTAACGCTTCCATTGGAAGTAGCCTGTGATTTGAAATTAGGGTAGATCATACAACAATTACTTAGTTTGCATTTCTCTATCATCACAGCACCATTGTTTTTTTTTTTTTTTAGTAGTTTGTTTTCTTGCTTCAACACTATTTCTAATTTCAGTATTAAGCTTTTCTCTTTCTTGCACTATAGTTTTATTTACAATACTTATTTTTCTTTCTTGCACTATAGTTTAGTCACAATACTTATTTTTCTTTCCTAAACTGCAATTTTGTTTACAATCCGTACTCTTATTCATTTCTTTTCAGGAGCTAGTGTTGCTTTGGGGCTTGCACTGCTTTGGAGCCTGCATAGAAGTTTGTTCAAAGTTTTGAGAGTCTATTTGTAGTTTGTTGTTTGAGTTTCAGTGGGAGTTGAGTTTGAGCTTTTTCTTTCATGTTTAATATCGATTAATCAGTTTGTTAATTAATTATTTTATTAATAAACCAATTAGTTAATTAGTTAATTTGGATTTTAAGAATTTTAACTCCAATTGCTCTATCAAAATTCCCCCCGCTAGAGGAGGTCGATATGACACTTGTTATTGGTTCTTTCTGTCTGGATTAATGACCAACTGTGTGAGGTCTTCAAATTTAAAACCATTTGTCTGAATCAAATATCAAAAACAGGGGTCTTCAAGTTAAACACTTCTTTGTTACATTCATATACTCAAGCACTCATCAAAATAGTAACAGTGGTCAGTCAAAAGTAGGGCTTGAGTTGGATAGATTAAAGTTGTGAGTTTGTATTTAGAAATGGGATGAATACAAGTATTTTTTTTAACCTCTGCATAAGACAAAACATTAGTTTTGTGTTTGAACTATTGTAAATTGAAGCATGGGCTTTAGTTATGGATAATTGGGTGTTGGAGTAGGTTATGAACGAGCACTATGACAAATCCCGTTAGTGGCTATTAAGGACAGATGAAGGAAAAAATATTCTGTGTGGAGTTCAGACTCCAATAAAAAAAGCCTCACGTCTGATACCGAGGTTAGTACCCAGCAGTACCGTGGCTCGATACTATTCGGTACCTAAGCGTAAACTAGAAGGTTCTCCCATCCGGTATCCGCTCAGAATAATCTCTCCAGGCGAAGGGGGGAGATTATTAGTGCGGATGAGAAGTGCACATGACGGAGGCAGTTTGATCGCACAAAGAGGGAAGGACATGGGTCACTGAAGAGGGTCACGAGTTGGTGTTGGAGTCGGGCCATGAATCGTGTAGGTCGAAGAGGGGAGTGCAAGCTCAAGTAGAATCATGTCAGTCATGCGTGGAACGGGAGTGCCTCCAAGATCAAAGTGCGCAGGGGAGCAGGTTAGGTCAGACTATGAGAACGCAATCATGTGAGGGATTCATAGGGCCTAGGGGTGTAAATGAGCCGAGTCGAGTCGAGTTTAGGCACTTATCGAGCTTGGCTCATTCGATGGAAAGGGAGCTTGAACTCGAGCTCGAGCTTAAGTCGAGCTTGAATTTGAGCTCATCTCACTATAAATGAGCTCGAGCCAGCTCGCCAGCAATGGGCGAAAATTTTTAAATTTAGGCAGAATTTTTAAAAAATTTAAAAATTAGGCGAGATTTTTAAAACTTAAGAGGGATTTTTAAAACTTAGACAATTTTTTTAAAAAAATATGAAATGTTTAACATTTAAATAAAATTTAGGTATTATTATTATTATTATTTAATATTTAAATTTAATAAATAAAATAAAATTATTTTAAAAATATTAATATTTATTCGAGCCGGCTTACGAGTTCACGAGCCGAGCCGGCTCAAGCTCGAATTTGAGCTCGAGCTCGATAAGCTTGGCTCAAGCCCATAAATGAGTCAAGCTCGAGCCGGCTCGGCTCACTTACACCCCTAACAGGGCCTGAGCGGAATTCCGCTCTCGTGTGGGTTATGTAAAGGAGAATATATTAACCATCAAGAGAAGAGCGATGTTTTCTTTTGTTTTGTTTCATCGTCTTTTAATAGATTGGATTGTCATAGGGGAGTATTTGCATCTTTTGGGAATAAACCATATGAGGTGAGACCAAATCGGAGGCAGCTTCATGAAGAGATGCGTTGCATTCATTTAAAATTTATTTTCTCATTTTGATTTTTTTGTCAACATATTGCCTCCCAATGAATTTGTTGTGTGACTTTCACACAATAAATTTGTTAGATTATCTCCAAATATTTTTTAATATTCATAATCATCATGATATGTTTTCCATTCTTTCAATCATTTAGATGGATTAAAGTAGCTCGACGCTTAGGTTTATGAAAATAAAAGTTTTTAAAGGTTTGGTCATTAGACTTGTTGAACATGTGAAATTAGCTTAACCTTAAGTTTGTGGCATACAATCTCTTAGAAGTTCGGTCCTTTGACTTGTTGAACCTATATGTTATGTCAATCATTTAGATTGATAAAATTAGGTCGACTCTATGAAAAAAAATTAATTTGTTTATTATACCACTGATTTCTTCTTTAGTATTTTTTTAGACAAATCTATATAATTAGTGTTAATTATCTCAAAAGATAAACTAACACCATATCATCAACTTGAAGAAAGAAATAATTTATTTTTGTATTCAAATTCGGCATAAGGATTGTTAAATTATTTCAAAGGATAAAATTCACATTCACATATCATTTCAAGTATAAAATTAACTTAGGATTAGCTTTAGTTGACATCTAGAAGACATTTCCCCTATCTTAGCGGACTAAGATAGGGCTTATTTTTATTGTGATCGATCATGGGTTCCTATAGTGACAAACCTCTATAGTTAATTATATATTCGAAGAGAAAACTTTTGATTAAAGTGAAGATTCGACTCATATTGGTTTTAAAATATAAATGAGTTTCCTTATATATTTTGAAAAATGTCATTCACTCCTTAAAAAAAAATCTATTTAAATTTTATAAAATATCTTGCATTCTTTATTCTTATTCTTAAAAGGAATTTAAGGTATGAAATTAAATACCTCTTGGTTTACGCTTGCATGGAATGCGTTGCTAGTTAACAACCTAATACACAAACAATCATCTTAGATATCGTGCTTGAGAAGATCAGATCTATCCTAAAAGATTAAAGGATTAGATTAGACTCAAAATCAATGAGTCAAGATGAGTAATTTTAGCTTTATGTTCAAATAACACCAACGAGACAACTTGCTAAAAATTTTAAATTTTATTTTATTTAATTTACCTAACTAAATTTTCAACTAAAACTTTTTTTAGAAATTCTGACATCATAACAACCCTATCCCAATAGGAAAAGCGTAGCATCCTTCGAGCACATTGAGATTATAGGCTCTAGCGTACACATCAAAAATAAAAAGATGAATGTATGTATACATGAATAGGTAAAGGAGTTGGTGTCTACAATAACCACTATTACATCATCATAGAATTAGTATACATGTTCCTAGAAAGTCTGGAACATGCACACCGAGAAAAATATATGAAGACTGATACCTATTGTTATAAGCTACCACCCTTATGATTGTAATGTATGAAATAATGTAAATAAAAGAGATTACATGTAAAAAATAATTTTTATTCATTTGTTAATTTAAATGTTTACAATAAACTCAGTCTCTGCATGAAAGTAAGGTGGCCAGGCTGCACCACAACAAATTTGAGATTCTACGCCTACCATATGTATAGAATAAAATACATATGCTTAAGGTTTTTGAGCTCCAAATATTCTATGAAATTTCAAAAGAGATTATCCTCCAAAGAAGAGTATACCATCTTTTGGAGCCCCACTTGTACGTAAGCAGGTATATTTGACTCTTTTACAACTTAGAACGTTGTACAAATCAATCTTTATAGAAGCAACATTTACAATGACCCATACACGTATACAATATCTTGTAGGTACATTCTATTGACTCTTATAGGGAATATAAAGGACTGTATAAAAAGTAATAAACATTTATAATTATAGAATGTGTAGATAGATTGTGTAATATCCTATTGCTTCTATTGTAGTCCTTAAAGAGACAAAGTGCACTAACATAAATTAAAATGCATGACATTCAGATTGTTGAAAATAAATAAACAAACACAGGGTGTTCTCTAAGCAAATCACCTTACAAATAATTAATACCACCGGCCTAGTCTAGGCTAGAGTTGGTTATCCTAGCAAACCATCTAAGTATGTGAAGGAGTCTGTGTGGCCTTGATATGTCCTATAGGAGTTTAATGTTTAAGTTACATGAATTTAGATTGTTTATTCATTAAAGCAAAAAGAGAATTTTAATTAAGGTTGATCCTGTATAAATTTAGATTTTATTATATAAGTTTTAAATGTTAGAATATATTATTTAATTTTAAAGAATTTGTAGATTAATAACCCAAGTGCAAGGGCTACTAATCTACATATCCAAAAGATTATAAATGTAATGAAATCATCACATATATAGGATAGATGATCACATAAAGCCTTTAAGATTTATTATTAATTTATTAAGAGATAGAGAAGGGACCATTCAAATCAATAAACATTCCCTTAAAATGTAATTAAGCATGATTTATAAGATCAATGATTTATTAAGGTTTGATTAAGGGCTATAAGTTTTATGCAACCATGCCATCCACAAGTGGAGACTAGCATGGTGCATAGAACCCTTAAATGATTTTTAAAATTTATTAAAATTCCTTAATAAAATATGTGTGTGCCCTCCTAAAAGAAATTATACACCACATAAGGGATTATTGGGTGATTTAATATCTATTGAAGATCTTTAAAATTAAAGCTAAAATGCCCTCCAAAAGGAAGCAAATATTACGTTATTTAGAATTTTTAATCAATTATTGAATTTTTATGAATTTTAATTAATTATTAATTAAATGTTATTGAATCATTATTAAATTTCTTTAAAAATTTTATTAAAATTGAATTATTAATCTCTAAACTTTATTTGAATTTGTTATGTATATTTGATTTATATTTGAAATTAAGTTTTTAATCAATTATTTAAATGAATTTTTATTAACATAACTTTGATTATTTAATTTTGATATCAAATTAACTCCAAATTTTTTGAAATTGATAACATTGGTTAAGTGTGACAAATATATCAATCTCTAAAAGTTTGAGATTAATTTGATTTATATTTATTTTTAATGGATTTATTTAATTATTACTTAATTAGAGTTAATCTTTTTTAATTAAAATTTAATTAAGTTTGGATATGAAATTTATTTTTTAATAATTATAAGATTGATATAGAGGTAATTGAAGGTGATTATTTATTTTTATAAATTTTCCTTGATTTATTGTGACTTTTGAAAACTTTAGCCTTGAATTAAGGCTGATTTTAATTAATTTTGTTTTATGGTTAATTAATGTTAAATAAAGGTGAATTTAATTCCTAGGGTGTGTAATGTGTCTAAGTTCACTAGTTTAAAGTTGTATAACTATTGGATATGTGTATGAATTCTTTTAATTTTTATATGTTCACCAGACACAATTCTTAATTATTTTTCCTAGGTGCCATTAAAGTTCAAATGGGTTTGAAACTTGGCATGATTAACCCTTACACACATATAAACAAACTAAGGAAACGCATGAAGACCTGAAAGTAACACCGAAGAGATAGAATGGAAAATCTTTCTTATTATTCTTATTTAGTACACAGGATCTTCTTATATACAGAGAGCACTAGGTACAAATAAGGATACAGCGGTAGAGTAATGCCATGTCATGTTTGTTTGTGTGGCTCTTTGTGTGTTTGATCTAATACAAACCATATAAATTTGGTATCCTAATGCTCTATGGATTGAACGTTGTAAATTATCAAAATTATAGGTCACATAGTGACGAACTATATACTAGGAAATTTCACTACATAAAAGATATGTATCAAATTAGGCGAAGAGTATTGAAGCATGTATGAAACATCCTCAAATACTTCCGAACCAAATTTGAATGAGCAATGCACAAAAATAATTAGGCAATTAACGGCCATTTGCTCTCAAACTAAGCTTGATCTTATCCTAGATTTATGTTTAAATCAAAGAACCCATCATACTGATTCCATAAAGCCCTAAAATGCAATGATTGGGCAAGAATTAAACTTATTATGAATTTTCAAAAATCTTGTTCATGATATTAGCAAGGTTTTTGGAAATTCAAATGTGAGTTAGGCTGCTATCAAATGACCTTAGAAAAATTATAGAATTTAAGGGCATCCCCTAATTCACCTCTGCCAAAATTCAACCCAATTTGATAAATATTTTTCATTTTATAAAGGAAATAATATATACTTATAACTCAAATACTTCCAAAAATACTCATCAAATTGGGCTGAAATTATTTTTATGAAATAAAGTTTTTTGTCATTGGTGTCGATGTATGTGATTTCCAATAATTGGATTGGCAATAGCTCTACATGTGGCCTTATTCATTTCACTGCTTTACTTAAACACGTCGGACGTAGATCAATATTGTTGATCCCACACAGTTTGGGATCAACGCTCTAGATTGTATTGGTCGAGCTCAAATATAACTCACCATTTAATTAAGGATTATGAAATCTACAAATATAACTCAAACTTTTGATTAAAAAAGTTTTAAGGATGATGAAATCTCAGTTATCTTAATCAAATAGAAGAAGCAAATGGTGGATATTTTATCTTCCTTGCAGGACAATTGAAAACCCTAAACTCCCAGATGCTCTTAAGCTTGATGTAGGGATTTTTTAATGATTTTAAACTTCAAATAGAGATTGGGTAGGGTGAAAGGAAAAGTGGGAAGATATTTTTAGGGCAATTCAACCCATTTTGAAATGCCATGAAAAATGCCTAGAGTTTGATTATTACATCCACACAGACGTTATCATAAGATGCTTGAGGGATAGATCTTCTCTTCGTGAGCTCTATAACAACTTTGGAGAAGATTGTGAGCTCCCAGAAGGCCTAGATGAGATGCTTGAATTATTGAAATGGATGAGCTTTTAATCCTTTGTCAACCTCACCGTCGGCAAGCTCTAAACAACGCAAAATAACTAGGGGAATGCTCAGGGACTTCTAGGAAGCAAATCAAAATCACTAGATGGGAAAGAATTCAGTGTAATGGTTTTGGGAGATTTGTCCAATTCAGCTGCTGAAGCTAATGTGGATGGCTATAATCAATCAAGCAACTTCATTGGATGATGGAGAAGTGTTCCAAGCCATTATATAATAGGGGAATGAACTGGACAGAAGGAAAATGTCTCTAGGTGGTTCTCACATGTGGGTACCACTAGGGTTCTTTAAGGCTAACTATTCAACTAGGGAGTGTTGATCAAGTTAGCCTACATGATCCTTTAGTTGACTGTTTGACCTGTCAATTAACCAAGCCTTACTAATATGGAGTCTAGGGAAGGTTAACTTATTGTTGGTTTTCATATCAAAAGGTTTGAGGGGGTGGGCTTGATGTTTAAGCAAATGAATGAAGTTATGGTGGAGTTTGATAACCCTTGGTGGTTTGACTAAATAAAATAGCCATGGTTTGACTCATGGTGAGCTTATAGGTGTTTAAATCATGTAAGGAAGAAGTCTTGTAGGTTTAATTAAATGTCTTGAATGAATGGTATATAGTGGTTTGACCAAATATGGGTCTGATTTGACCAAACCTAACTTAGTTGACCAAGTCAACTGTTGACTAAGCTAGGGTAACCAATCAGCTTCAGTTCACTAGGAATGATGATCAAAAGAATTTATGAAGATTTAAGTTCATTTGGAGCTTGACTGATGTTGACTAGAGTTGATGATCAATTGAGTTAGCTTAGGCAAGCTTAATTGGGTCAAATGGATTAGCTGATGATTGAAGGATCCAATAATGGGTGGTCTAATATATTAATCTCCTGGTGAAGTGGTTTTGGTCATGACTGAGGTCAAGGAGTTAGTGCACTATGCAAGGCAGTGCAATGAGCAACCTGATTGTAGTATAGGGCTGCAACTTTTTAATTAACTATATATCAAAGTGATTATGAGTCAATCACATGTGTTATCATTAATCAAAGTGATAAACAAAATCCAGAAGATTGTGTAAATGATCATGACTCATAAAAGAGATGATCCTAAGTAGGGAGATTAAAAATTTAAACTAGATTCCTAGAATGAGGTTATAGGGGTGGATTCATGAAAGTTATATTTTCCATTCGCTTGACCATATCAAAATGGTGAAGGAAAAGATCTTAGAGAACTTATTGTCATGCTTGACCATATCAAAATAGCAAGATAGAAAATTTTTGGGATCTGGCATTCACTTGACCATATTGATACAATGAATACGAGAAATGAAAAAGAACCAACAATCACTTGACTATATTAAAATAGTGAAAGAGGAGAATTTAAAGATTTATCTAATATTCAGTTGACCATATCGAAATGATGTACATGGAGGATTTAGAGACGCACTTAATCATAATAAAATGGTGAGTAGGAGTGATTCTATGTTCATTTTACCATATCAAAATAATGAACAAAGAAACCTCGAAGGGTTTAGTGTCCACTTAACCATATTGAAATGACATAGCACAAAGATTTAAGGATTCAACATTCACTTGACCATATCAAAATGGTGAATGTAGAAGATTTAGATACTCACTTGACCATATTAAAATAGTGAGTGGGAGAGATTCTATGTTCATTAGACAATATTGAAATAATTAACAAAGAGATGTTAAAGGGTTTAGTGATTACTTAACCATATCAAAACTGTAGAACACAAAGATTTAAGATCTAACATTCTCTTAACCATATCAAAATTAAAAATATAGAATATTTAAAGGATGGATCCAACACTTAACCAAATTAAAACAAGAAATGTGGAGGATAACTCAAAACTCACTTGACCATATCAAAATGGTGAGTATAGAGAGATGACATGAATCCTACAATCACTTGATCATATCAAAATATAAAATGTAGAGAATTGTGATGGTAAGAATTACAATTAAAACTTGATGATTTTGAAGTCCATAAAACTCAGCTAAAGGTTCTAGACCCAATCCTATCACTTGTACCCAATTTGATTTATAACAATATGATGTTGATAATTTACAAAATTTATTTTATTGAAAAATTCTTCATGATACATCAATTTTCATGATACTTCTTGAGATATCACCCATTGGTGGGTAACATAGGATGATCCCCTTTATGATCTATTAGTTTATAAGAACCTCCTTGGTAAACCTTTTCCACCACAAATGGACCTTTCCATATTGGCTCAAATTTACCACTTATCTTTTGATGAGGTAAAATGGTTCTTCATAAAACTAGTACCGAGTCACCTACTTGGAAAGTTCTCTTGTGAACTAATTTGTCATGAGCCTGGATCATTTTAGCTTTATACAACTCAAGGTTTTGTTGAGCTTACAGATGGTTCTCTTCTAAACTTTCAAGCACTTCTAATTATCAGAGTTTAACATTACGATATGAAGTTATCTTGTAATTTTACTGCCAACCTTAGTGAAGGTAGTTGTACTTCTAAAGGACTAATTGCTTATATACAAAAGACTAAAGTATACGGCATAAAATTGAGTTGGAGTTCTAAAATGTCGTTTGGTATGCCCACAAAGCTTCAACAAAATTCTCGTGCCATTAAGTCTTATTGTTTTCTAATGTGTTCTTTGTTATATGAACCAAAGTTTAATTGAAGGCCTCTGCCAAACTATTTTCCCTGAGGGTAATAGATGCTAGAATATCTCTAATTAATATTCTGATGTTTAACTATATTATTTCTTATAGTACTTCAAATTAAAGAACCATTATCTGAGATAATTCGGCGAGGAACACTGAACATATGTATAAGATTTTCTTTTAAGAATTTCAGAATGTGATGAGCTTTGACTTCTCTCAAAAACAAACTACTTCTGCCAATATAGAGAAGCAATCTATAGCTACTAATATGAACCTATAACCTTTGGAGGATGGAGGATCTACCAGATATACAATATTTATACCCCCCAAACTTTCAGAAGGATATGAAGCAATGGTGGGATGTAGGATATTTGGTGGCAGCTGATATAAAAACTACACCATGCACTTGACATTGATGACAATGACGTGCAATATTCATGTAGTCATCTATCACTGATGTCCAGTAATATCCCATTCATCTGATTTTTATCTTCATTTTTGGCCCAGAATAGTGTGCACCACAAAATCCAATGTCTACTTCTTCTATGATCTTTTATGCTTATGATTTATTTAGACACTATAACCACATATAATCGAACAATCTTCTATATAAGGTGTTGTTAAATCAGAGCATAATACAATGATCTTCTTTTGATTTGATCTACTACTAATTTGTCATGAGGGAGCATATTTTCTTGTAAGAATTCAATGAAAGGTTTTATCTAATCCACCAATTCATTGTTTTACTACTAAAATAATATTCACCTCAATTGTTGATTTTCTATTTATATATTCAAAGTTTATTGGAGATAAAACTTATCGGTCTTGCTCTACTATCAAAATTGAATCTTCTTCGGGACATGCTAATGCTTTGGCTAACTTAGCGAGATCATCAACAGTAGAATTCCTTCCATATGGAATGTTAAATTTGGAATCTATTACTAGTAAATACATCATAAACTGCTGATAAACGAATTAAAATTTATTTCAAAACTATATATTCTAGCTACCCGTTTAACCACAAGTTATGAATCACCAAAGATTTTGATCTCTTTGATTCTGTTTAAGATCTTCAATTCTAAGCAAGTTATCAGTGCGTCGTAGTCAGCTTCATTATTCATAGAGGGTTCTGATGTTTGGTAAGAATAATGCATCAAACCTTTATTTGACATGATGAATATTATACCAATTATGGCTTGCCCTAGGGAAATATCATGAAATGTTCCTTCTTGATTGGAAGCAACACCATGAAAAATAAATTCCAAGATCGAGCTTTCATTTGATAATCCCATGATCCATTCATCTGGTAGTTTATCATTTATAGAATAATTATCTTATACCAGGTGATTTGCTAAGAAGTTTGCTACAACTTTCCTTTTTATTGCTCATAGAGAACTGAGTGTACCTTAAATCATAACAAAATCATCAACCATTGAGCTAGTCTTCTTGATAATATTGGAAGAGTCATCAAATATTGCAATAGATTTATTATTGATATCAAATAACTTTGTGAGAAAGCATGTAATGCCTCAACTTTGAGCTATAAATATCTAGGCTCAATAATGCTTCTCAATTGGAGGATAATTTTCTTCGGTTTGAAGTAAACATTTACTCAGATAATAAAGTACATTCTCTTTTCCTTCCTCATTAGGCTGAGCTAATATAGCACAAAGAGATTCACTTAAGGATGTTTTAAATAGGATTGGAGAGTTCCCTTGTATGGGAATAGCTAAAACTGGGGGGTTTGCAAGATATTATTTTATACTACCAAATGCTTTCTAAAAATTCTCATCCTACCAAAATGGAGTATATATATTGTAAAATGCTGAGAATGGTCAACATCTTTCTGAAAGGTTTGATATGAATCTTCTACGATATGCTAAGTGACCTTGGAAAGCTCTCAACTATGTAAGGATTTTAGGTAAAGGCATTTTTATTATTGCTTTGATTTTATTTGAATCAATTTTAATTCTATAGTGTTGAACCACAAAACTCAAAAATTTCTCTAAAGTGACACCAAAAGCACACTTTAAAATATTTACTTTTAAATTATATTAGTGTAATCTTTAGAAAGCAATTCTTAGGTCATATAAATAATAATCTCTTTTAAGACTTTTAACGACTAGATCATTGACATAAAACTCCACCTGATAGTGGATGAGTTTATCAAAATTCTCTTGATTACTCATTAATAAGTTGCTCCAGCATTCTTTAATCAGAATGACATAACTTTGTAGAAGTAAATTCTTATCGATGTTATAAATGCTGTATATTTTTCATCATTGGGGTCCATTTAGATCTAATTGTATTCAGATGAACTATACATGAAAGAAAATATCACATTATATGATGCAATATCGACCATACATTCTAGTATTGGGAGGGAAAACTCATCTTTAGGCTAGGCCTTTTTTAAATCTCTTAAATTGATATAAATGTATATTTGACCATTCGTTTTATTAACTAGGATGATGCTAGCTAACCAGATTGTTTATTTCTTATCCATAATAAAGCCTGCATTGATTACCTTCTTTACTTTAACCCCAACTATTTGCTCGACATCGAGTCGCATCCATTGAGGCACTTGTTTGATTGGAATCATCTCTGGTTGAATTGCTAACTTATGAAATGTTATGTCTAAGGATTATCCAAGTATCTCTTCATAACTCCAGAAAAAATAGTCTTTGAATTCTAATAATAACTTGATCATGTTGTTTGCCTCATCCTCATTTAACAAAGAGCTTATAAAAATCGGACAAGGGTCTTTTTGGTGTTCAAATTTATTTATCTTATATCATATATTATGGATTTGTTATCCTCTTCAAGTTTAGGAGGTGCATCCCTAAATGGATTATCGAGTTTTATATTAGTTTCAGTGAGTTTTTTGGTGGAAGATACAAAGATAATGACTTTAGTGTCAAGGTTTAAAGGAAGAGAGGCTTTCACCTCTAACCTCTCTACATCAGTTTGGGATAATGGTGTTAAGGTAATATTTTTCACACACTTTTTTCATTTCTAAAAAGTACGCTTATTTGAATCAATTTCCTTAGCAACTTAGACCCTATCATTGTCGCAATCAGCTTTATAAAAATATCAAACTTTGGCTATTTTGCATAGTTCTTATATTTTATAGCATACGGGTTTTTTCTCAATCATATATGTTTCATCCTCCAAGCTGGATTCAAAATTAATATGTATTGCATGCACCCTTATTAGTATGTATTGATTTTTATTTTCTCTTATCAATTAGTTTTTCTATCCTTGGCCTCTTCCTCTAAATTGTTGTGTCATTCTACCACCTCTTTATGAGGGAGGGGCTGCCAACTAGCAAACGTTGTGTTCAAGATCAGAATGTTAGTCTTTTTTCCTTTTCTTCTTCCTTGTTTTTCTTTTCTTTCATTTCTTTTGCTTCTATTTTAGTCAGTTTGATATCTTTATAGAAAACAGTTAACTTATTAGGCATATAATATGAAGCAACTTTGTATATATTGACATTGTGAATAAAAAATGATTGTAAATCACCTTTAATACAACGCTCTACCCCCTCTTAGGAGTATTTGATATACTGATACAAGGTGGAAGGCACCATTTTGTATTTATGGATCTAGGTTCTACCCGGAAGAGCATTAAAAGAAGCTTTGGAATCTATAATGTGAAATTTGGCATTGATTTTTAGGGTTTCTATTTCCAACAAGAGGGTTATCAAACACTAAGCTCTCTTGCCTTTCTCGTTGAATCCTCACAACATCATTTTATCATATTTGAGTTTAGGAGTATCCACCCTTAAGTATGTGAAAGTTATAAGAGTCTTAATGTTGACCAATGCACTCAGATAAACAAAAACATAAGACAATTTAAAATTATCAATATTAATAGAGATGTACAATGGATGATTATGATCCACAACTCCTAGTACCAAATCTTCATATGAAAACATGACTCTTGTAACTTCTTTGAAGTATAATGCTTCTTCCGATTGCATTTATGCTAGTTGAGCAATACAAATCTCTGGGTCAACCAAGGCTTTGTTTAAAGCCTCCCTCATTTCTTTAGAATGAATTAGAGCATCGTAAATGCTTAGTTTTGCAGGAAATTTTCTAAGATGTACTAAGACATTGTAATCTAATTGTGGAAGTATTGGATTTGTTGTACCTGAATCTTGAATTGGTTGAGGTTGATTTGAAGCCTTTGAATTATTTGCAACATATTTCCCTTTATTTGTGACTAAAGTTCATGGAGGCAGAACTTTACCACTATAAAGGTTAACTTCGACCACCTCTTTGAGAAAAGAAATGTCAGGTTGTTTTGTTTTTTTTCTTCATCATTTATTTGGACATTCTTTTCTGATGGATTATATAAATCAACATTTCTAATTTGATATTGATAGGATCACCCAGAACAGGGGAGTCACTATCAAAAAAATAGTGATAGTGTTTTTCTAATTCATTTATAGCTATTTCCTGATAATTATTTTCTTCATTATTTATTTTTGATTCAAATATTCATTAGCAGAAATAAACAAGATATACATAGAATCTTTTTTCATTACTTTTTTAAAAGCCATACAATGTTAAAGGCTTAATAGTTTTGGAATCTCCTTTTATAGAAATAATTATTTTATCAAACACAACTTTAACTTTATTCTCTTATTCCTTCTTTGAGACTACATAAGCTTAATTGACTTGTACTTCATTAGGCTCTTCAATAGGTACTTTATTTTGATTTATTATTATTATTTATAATTTTTCATCTTTTTATTTTTGTATGCTGAAAAATTTATAGTAATAGAGATAGTTGTATGCTATCGTATCATAGAAAAGATCTCGCAAATATAATAATAAAACAATTCATGTAAAATAGTTTTTAAGTAAAAAAAAAAAAATCAAGGGGAAAACCACGAGGTTTGATTCATCTAAAATGGTTCATTATACAAGTGAATTTACAAAGTTTAGTCTTCATATTAATCGAAGAGGGAACGAATATAAAATACATAACATAAAAATGACCTATAAGTGTGGTAGAGAATACTGAAGATTTAATGAATGTTGATGAAAATAATCAAATAATATTAGTCAAGCATTGAAGGTTGGACAATGGAATTAAAACAAACAATGACAGTCAGATGAGAGTGTTCAAAGGAAAAGAATGAGTGATTACAATGATGATTGGACAATGAAGATTTAATTAACAAAAACCCAATTATTCAGAATCATTTTGATAATGATCTTTCTTAACATACAAGATAAAGATCTTTCTTAACATACAATTGCCTTTGACCTATAAATGTGAGATCCAATGCCTTAAAACAACAACAACAACAACAAGCCTTTATCCCACTACATGGGGTAGGGAACATATATAATAACCAAAAATACAAAATATGTTAAAAAAATTATCTCTAAATTTCTATTCAAACTATACTATGGCGGAGATGTGCCTTGAGCATAAGGGCATTAGGGGTTTGGATTGCAGTGGCACACAAATTGGCCACTATGATATTGAAGCCTATAATTATGGATTCAACATGCATCGCTATAATGTTGTGTGGTGGAACTGTGGTGCTTTATACTAAAAATCATTTTTATATAATATTTTTTACACTCGTTGGTTAGCTTATTGAAGGAAGAGGAAGTGAGGGGAAGGAAAAGAGGAGAGAGAAAAAGGGAGAAAAGCTAAATATTGATGTCGAATCACTTTTTCACATTTACAAAAAAATATCATTTGAGGAAGGTGACTAATCCAGTCTCTTCTTTCAATGATTTTAATTTTTATCGTATGATTCTTTCTAACATTAATTTTTCTGTATTTTCCCAATTTTATTGATCTTCTGCTATGTAACTTTTTATATATTATTATACTATTTTATCTTAGATATTTTGATTAGTTAACTTTTGAATTTCACAAAGTAAAATTGAAGTTATTGTATTTTGTATGATTTATAATAAATACATAACTGTGTGTTTTAATTTAAGCATACTGTTAATATAGACATTGATAATGAAAATGGATGAATGATTGAATAATAGCTGGTCATTATTACTATTATATTAATGTGATAATAATATGTGGGTAAAATATAAATAGCAACTGATTTCACTAATATTGGTTGGAGACTATTATTGATCTGTACTTGATAGTGGACCAACGACCTTTCCTTTAAATATTATAGTTTTATGTTTATCTCTATAAATTCATGCGATTCAATGATTGAGAGTTATAAAGAGTTATTACTTTATCAATGGGTAAGGAGTGGCGACTCTATTTACTGAGCCAATAATTACTAACAACTAACTTAGTATTAGAAAAATATTGCTTTGCCATGACTCTTTATTTCTTTACTATGACTACTAAAATACATGTTATTAATTCATTATTACTGTATGACTTTGCTATTACTGCACTGATTTATTATGTCCATTTAAATTTACTATTACTATTATTGTACTGCTATATTGTTACTATCATCGATGATATTATTATTGAATCATTGACTTTAACTAATTCATTGATACTATTATGGGTTACAGATCTATTATCACCAATTATGGGGCATACTGACCTTATGATTATGATTTGGATTATATTCATTGAGGCTTTAGTTCTATTTATTTATATAATTTCTTTAATAATTAAATAATATTACTACGTTGACTATTTTATGAATTTAACATATGTACTGATTTGCTAATTTTCACACTATACTACTATATTAACTTTTATACAACATTATTTTATTGGCTACAAACTTTACAACTACTTAACATGAGTTCTACTATTTTTGCATTGACTCTTGATCATGTGACTTTTACTATATGATTTGAGTGACGAAATGCATATTATTTTTATATTGTACTTTGAATTCAATTGTATGCTTTTGGTGACTTGCTGGGTAATTTAGTTCTTTACATCGATTAAATGATTTCTAGTAATAAGCCCGCATCTTGAGGTAATGTATGCAGAGATGTTAGCATAATTTATTTTGATTTCTTTGGTTTATGTATTATTTTGTAGCCAGTATGGCTATTATATATATTATTTTGGTTTCAAATAGTTGAATGTATATATTAACTGATATAAACGTGAATTACATTTTTGTTGTTATTTTTCTCCTTTAATGCAATTACTCATCTCTGGATACCTGATTGATCTGATTGTAAATGAATATTTATTATTTATTAATTAAAATAAAAATGAATAGACTACATTGAAAAGATAATAAAGAAAAATGAAAAGAAATTCATCCACTTTAGAGCCTGAAGTGTGACAACATGAATCTTTTTTCTCCATTGTATTATGTTAAGATTCAAATTCTCATTTAAATCTAATAAAGAAAAGTTAATTCTAATATTTTATAACCAAGTCATTTTAGGTCTACCATTACCTTTCTTAACATAGGCCAAATCTAATATATATACTCTCGTCACCGAGTCATCAAAAGGACGAAGTTTTACGTGCCAAAATCATTTAAGGCAATTATCCCTAATCTTATCTGCCACTGAAGCTACTTCAACCTTTTCATGTACATGCTCGTTTCATATTCTATTTCGAAGAGTAAATTCAATCATTCAACTGAGCATCCTCATCTCTACAACACTTAACTTAATTTTATTCTCCTATTTTAATGACCGACATTATGCACCATAAAACATTACATGTCTCACCATGATCTTATAGAATTTTACCTTAAGTTTGAAGGGGTAATTTTCTATCACACAACAAGCCCGATGTATTCTTCCACTTTAACCATCCAACCTGAATTCTACTAATAATATCCTCATCTATCTCACCATCAATTTGAAAAGTAGACCCTAGAAATCTAAAATATATACTCTTATTAATAACTTGATCATCCAAAGTCATAATCCCCCCGCTATCCACATATTCAATTTTAGATCTACTTAAATGAAAGCCTTTAGACTCTAAGATTGACCTCCATAATTCAAGTTTACTATGAACTCCCTCTCTAGTCTTATTAACAAGAAGAATATCATCAGCAAAAAAGTATACACCAGCGTACAAACTCTTGCAAATGTATAGTGAGAACATCCAAGACTAAATCATCTTCCAACATGTGCATTTAAATCTCTTTCAATAAAAACTCTTTCTTTTAGAGGTATATTTTGTATAATTTTTTTAATTAAGTTAATAAATTTTTTTAATTTTGAACACCTATCCAAATCTACTTAAGAAGCATAAGAACATATAATATTAATAATCTTAGTATCAATAGTAATCTTTAAATCTATTATTATATTTTTAATTCTATTAATTTCTATAATATTATCCTTTATAGAATATTAAAAACATAAGCACATATAATATTAAATGCATAAGCATAAGCACATATAATATTAAATGCATAAGCATAAGCACATATAATATTAATTTCTATAATATTATCCTTTTTAATTCTATTAAAAGCATAAGCACATATAATATTAAAATCTTAGCTATAATCACATATACACCATTTTTAACATGACTACTACATGAATACTATAGTTTAAATCCTAAACTATTAATCTCCTTAGATTTTTTTCTAATGCATTTGGTTTGTTGAATGCATATAATATTTATTTTTTTATGAATCATAATATATATTAATTTCATTATTTTTTCTATAAGGGAACCTACGTTCTAAGTTTCTATCCTAGTTATAATATCATAGTCTAGTTTCTTTGCCCATATTTGTCCATGATATGAAAACCCTTTCCTATTTAACACTGCACCTGGGCACTAGTATAACGATCTTTGTATACTTCTCATTGTATTCAGACCATATAGCTCATCGCGTCTAAGGAATGCCCTAGCATTAACACAATATATTAAATGATTCATGTCATGATTATTCAACAAGTTTTATGTTGGATGTCGACTACCTAATACAACTCTTCACTTTTCTCATTCAGAGTTTGAGACTTGGCAAGGGCAATGTTAAAAAGAACTTTTTAATCTGTTTAATCGATGACTATTTTTTCATTGTGCTATAACATCATCTATTTGATTTATTGCTTTTTTTTTGAAAATAAGTAACACTCTTCTTCCTTGACCTTTTTTTTAAACACTTCTACAAGGAAGCAATAACAAAGAAAGTGACACGGGCATTAGGGTTATTTTTGAGAGCCCTGTGGACAACCACCGCTGCTCATCCCTGTTATGTATTGATCCGCCACCACTTCACCCTACCTCACCATACCACGTCCTCCATTTTTTCCCCTTCTCATAAGCTTTGCCAAGTTTGTGAGTAATCTCCCCTCGCTTATTTGTAATGCCCTACGCCACATCTTTCACCTTTGCCACCACACGATCATAGATAACAAACTACTGTGCTTCTTCTTCCCTCCCTTGGTTGGGCGCTTTGGCCATATCTCTTAACCTAGGAAACCATGGACCCATTTAACTCTCCTGCACTAAACACCCGACCTACCTCCCTATATTTAACCACTAGTGATGGAAGTTACAGAGACTATAGTCGGAGAGCAACGAGGGTCGGAGGGAGAATAGTTGATGGGAGAAAGTGGTTAGAGGGACCATAGTTGGCATGCAATGGAGGTCATAGGGTTCACATTCATCATGCGATGGAGGTTTGAGGGACCGTAATTTATGTGCCATAGAGGTTGGAGGGATTATAGTCAGCGTGCAATGTAGGTTGAAGGGACTATATTTATCATGTAGTAGAGGTTGGAGGACTATAGTTGGTGGGAGACAGAGGTCGGGGGAACCATATTCGAAGGGTGAAGAAGGTCTGAGGGACCATAGTAGGTGAGTGATGGAGATCAAGGAGACCATAGTTGGGTGCGAAGGAGGTCAAAGACGACACCATAGTTATCGAGCGATGGAGGTTAGAGGGTATGTAGTTGGTGGGCGATGGTGGTAAGAAGGATCATAGTAGGTGGGTGATGGAGATCAAAGTATGAATGGACCATAGTTGGCGGGCGACGGAGGTTAGAAGGATTATAGGGTGTGGGTACGTAACAGAGATCAGAGGGATTGTAGTCATTGGATGATGGAGGTCAGAGGGACCATAGTCGATGGGTGGGGGAGGTTAATTAGAGGGGCCTTACTTAACTTGTGATAGAAGTCGGAAGGGTCGTAATTGGCTGGCAATTGAGGTCGAAGCTACTATAGTTGACACACAACGGAGATCGAAGGGACTGTAGTCAGCAGGTGATGAAGATCGAAGGGATATAGTTGGCAGGCAATGAAGATCGGACGAAGGCCTATTGATAGCTGCCAGACATAGGTCCAATGGTGATGGTTAGGTAGATGTCTAGCAATGCCGGCTTGGTGGCGATGGTTTGTCGGCAATGGTGCCTGGGTGGAGCTCCGGGATGCTTCAAGCCTTAGATCTCTCTTGGGTCTCTAGCCTAGGGTCTAAGCCTCTTGTTTTGAGCCCATTTGAGCTCTAATTGGAGCAATTTTGGTGTTTTTGGGTTCGTCTCATTGAGACATTCAATTTGATTATAAATTTATTAAAATTGAAGTTTTGATGGGTCTCAAATTTAATTTCGCAAATTTTCAACTTGGATATGCCTCATGATTTGTGCCTGATTAAGGCTATTTTTGGGAACATATCAATTATTATTATTATTATTATTATTATGCAGTGGTGTATTTTATTCCATGCACTGGTGGTGAAAAAATAGTGATTTAGTTATTTTATTAAGAAATATTTATGCAATGTTGGTCATATGATTCGCTAGTTGATATCCATACAACTAGACATACAATATTTGTTTAATCAAAGAGAAAAAACACAATGATCCATGCATGCAAAGTTTATGAGTCAATTTAAAATCAAGAAACACGCATGAAGAATGAAGAGTCAAGCTTGACTTCATAGAAGCTTCAACAAACTCTTCATATTTGAGATGTATTCATGAAAATTAGGTTTTTATCCCTCACTAAAACATAGGACCATTCCCCAATCCCAGCTTCAGGCACATGAAGTTCTTTTGTATTGGTTTGGTAACCTTGGAAGCTAATTAATCTTTTGGTGAGGATTAATTTATCTTCACTTATATTATTATCTATTGATTTGCCCATCATATAAATAGAGCTTCTTCATCTTCTCTATTGATTGGTAGTAGAGCCAAATCTTTAACAAAATAGTAGAGTTAAATCTTTACAGTCCTAATTTGAGCTTGAGCTTGATTAATCAATCGAGTTTGATCGAGCTTTTTCCATGAGTTCGATTCGGTTCACAAATCAGCTTTTTTGTTATGAAAGAGAAAACATGATTATTATTCGACCAATTATTATAATAAAATATGATGAAAATAATAAAAAATTAGAAGAAAAATATTAAAGAATTACTTAATTTTAAAAAGTGAAATATAATTTTTTAATATTTCAATATCTTTGTGCTTAAAATAATGAATACTAATATATTTTATGTGTAATATATATTAATATTTTTTTAAAAGAGTTGGCTCGCACGCTATCGAGTTGAGTGAAAAATATCTCACTTGACTCATTAGTTTATCGAGCTTGGCTCACGAATCATTGATCTTGTCGAGCTTGAGCCGGCTCATAAGTACTCTTGACAAACTTATACACACGTTAAACCACATGTACAATCTACATATTCCCACAATGAGAGAGAGAGAGAGAGAGAGAGAGAGAGAGAGAGAGAGAGAGAGAGAGAGATATGAGAGTGTAATTTATGCTCAAAATATTACAAAAAAGAGATAAGATCCAAAAGATAAAAAATGTTCTTCTATCTATACTTTTTATTTATAACATTTCGAGAGTTATATGGAATGCTGCCACATAAAGATAAAATGTTAAAAAAGTATAGTGCTAGTGATTCAATCCTAGATTTATCATCATTCTGTTTCAATACATCCATCTCAACTATGATACAAGTACATTGTTATATGTATGTGCTACCTTTTGTGTTAATTATTTGAAGAGGTTTGTCAAATATCTTTCCAATGACAAAGATGGTGCTTCTAATTAGTAAAATGTGTTTTTAATCGGGCAAGTCAATCCAAATGAGAACTATAAAGGGTTATTGAAAACTATTTTAATGTATTCTAACATTTCTGAAATCACGACAAACAACAGAACTATTTTAATTTAGACCCCATGAATAAAATTTTTGGCTCCCACTGCCCACAATGGTGAAGTGATACTTTGTAGTATATTTCACTTGAGAAAATAAAATTAGCTGTAAGTTGTGGCCATCTGAGCCCATATAACTTTTTTTGGGTCAGGCCTGGACTATTCAGTTCATCTTTCTGGGCGAAAGTTCCAATGTTAAGGTCTGCCAAAGTAAGGTTTATCTCCTTCCCTTCGAGTTGCCGTTGCCCAAAGGCTAACAACAGGCTGGAGACAATTTTTCTCATCTGTCATAATGTCTGCTACAGACAGTACATGCGAAGTTTTTATATCATCAAGGAGAAGTAGAAGTTCATAATTTTGCATGTAATAAAATAAATTTTTAATTGAAGATAGATATATAACAACAATTTTTTTTAAAAAAATCTCTGTTGATTAGTAAATGGGCCAACGATATCTCAGAGATTGCTTTTACAACTCTTATCTTCTGAGTCCTGACTCGATGGAAGCAAGTGACACTGTACAAGCAATTACTACAGATTTAACACTTTCCCTTTCTTTTTCCTTTTGCTCTGCAGAACCATGGATTTTTTAAGCTTCTGCAGATTCAGCAAAGCTCTACCCGACAAAAAAAATCTAAATCATTTGCAGAAACAACATGCTAAGTTTAACTTTTGCTACTTCGTTTCTGATATTTCATGGAGTTAATAAAAAAGCTTGGATATTTCAATAGGAGATGAGAGATGTTGAAAGTAAAGTCTAAGATAATTTATTATTTTCACTTTATTGTTTTGCATGGTAACAATTACTGTGAAATTTAGATAATTTTGTCTGATTCGAAGTATCCATGTTGATATTTTATTCATTTTCTCAATCCATGCGAAGACAAATTGAGACCATGCTTCCATACTGAAATAACAAGAGAGAGAGACACCTTTGTTGATTTTGAAATGAAATATAGATCTGTCAAAAACAATCACAGCTTCTTATATATGTACTGTTTTGTCCTTTTGATTTGCAGAATTATGGTTCTATTAATTTATTCATTTTTTTTTGTGGGTGTCGAGGGGATGCCCTATGCTCAAAGATTTTTCTCTCAAATATATTTATGATATCATCGAACACTTCCAAAAGGAAGGAACAAAATAAATTGTTATTCCACTCCCTTCATCTCGAAGATGGGCATGAAGCTATTAACTCAAAGTAGTTTCACAATCTAATAAAGAGCTTGTAATATCTTTCTCTCGTATGCCTAGAAATCGCAAATGGAGTTATAGAATATATTAGCTCAATTCATTTAAGCTTCCTAGTGACCCCTACCCACCTGCATGCATTGGTCAACCACAAAAACAACTACGGTAATGCAAGAATCACACAGTACAGACTCTTTTGTTGGCCTTCATCTCTCACTCTCATGGATACTTAGAAGTTGGTTGGGTTCGCAATCAAGATGACTTCCTCCACTTTAGCATTTATCATTATTTTATTGAGACAAATTCCTAATACCAATGTGCCATGAAACAATGCATCGTCGTTCATTCCTTTAGGAGGCTAGCTTAATACTAGGGCTGTCAATATTTGACATGACCGAAAAACCCGACTCAAATCCGACCCAAAATTTTTTTGTTAGGGTCAACTTGTTACGCAAATGGTCTGGTTTAAGTTCCCAGTTTCGACACGTTTGAAAAAATTGGTCGGGTTCAGGTTGATCCGGAAACCCGTTTGAAACATGCTGACCGTGCTGCTCGGATTAACCTGGTGCATGTCTGCCCGCCGGTCGCATCCGAGTCTGCCCGCTGTCCGCATCGCGTTGACTGCCTACTCGTTGCATCTCAACCTCTACCCACTGTCCTGCATTGCTCGCGTGCCTGCTGTCGCTCGCTGCCTCGCCTGCCACAGTCAAAGCGAGCCTGGCCATCCCGCCGTCAAAGCGAGCCATGTCGTCCAACTATCCCGGGTTTACGTACAACCGTGTCAGGACGGGTCAACCCGTAACCCGACTTGTTGGGACGGAGTATGAACCTTCAACCCATTTATATAATCGGGTCAGTGTCAACCCGTTTGAACTCGAGTCAGTTCTGGGTTTAACCCGAAACCGAGTATGAAACTTCTATGCCTTCACGTACGTGACATCTTTAGAGCCACCTATGTTTGTACCAATCATATCTTCCACTCTAGAATGAAGCACATTAGACTTGTCTACCACTTTGATCTTGAGAACGATAGTGATGGATCACTTACAACTATCTCACATCTTCTACGTACTCATAATCAGCTTCCACATTCTCACAAAATGAAGTCTTCAACATAAACCACATGTTGTAGAGGCATATCAAGGAAACCTCTAACTATACTTCATGACAATATATTCTCATTTATATTATTATCTTATTCGCATATAATTTATCTATTATTGTAGCTCTTAATATTTTTCATTATTGCAACTTGCCTTTAAGTCTGAGTATATGAACAATCTAACGTTCAACACAAGTACTTTGGCTGGTCCTTTATCTTCCACCAAATTATTATCTTTTAGCTCTTATAGATAGCTACGTTTTTGTTTGGACAAGGAAATGAGAAAATATTTTATTAATTTTCATAAGATTGTAAGTTTTATTCCTTGTGAAAATGAATCAACACTAAGCTTTAATTTCCCTCACTAATAAAATATCCTTTATGTTTTGTTTTTTTTATTCCTTCTTTATTTATAGCCACCCATCTATAATTTAATTTGGTTGAGAATTTTTATGAGATAATGGATTTGAAGCTTAATATAAATATGCGTGTATATTTATATATATTACTCAACTCTTTCCCTAATAAATAAGATCTTTATTCATATATAAGGAGGCTAGATTTGAGTATTTAAGAAAATAAAAATAATAATTATTAAAAATCAAATATATCAATTATTAAACTTATTTTTAAACACAAAAGATAAAGCTTATATGTGATGTACCTTAACACAAAAGTCTTTCTAACTAAACTTAATACTCGCATATGCCTTAATATTCTTTCTCAAATGAGAGTTTTTAGCATTAACATACAACATTAACATCCATTCAATAATTGTGGGGATATCGTAGAAATCACATACTCTTGATTCTACCACAATCATGATAAAAGGGGATAAGACCCATCAGAGCCACAAATTTGCTTTGATTCCAATGATGAAAGCCAACCATATAGTATGATATACTTCGACATTAGAAATTTTTTTAATGTGGGAGTATAAACTAAAAGGGATATCAAATTTGGTTAGTTATAATGATCGATGTTTAATGCGTCGTCAAAAAATCATCTTAATCAGGCATGAATCTCGAGACATATCTTAATTTAAAACTTTTAAAATTAAATTTGGGACCATTTAAACTTTAATTTTAGCATATCTATAGTCAAATTGAATGTTTTCATGATAAAAATCCAACGACATCAAAATCGGTCCAATCCGAGCCCAAATTGGCCCAAATTAGGTGCCTGAAGCATATTTTGAAAGTTTCAAAGAATAAATTAGATAACCAAATAATCTCTAAATATGACATACTTATAGTCGTGCCTCGACGAGACGAATCTAATGAGCCCAAGATCACTTAATTTTGACATTAATTATTGAGGCACAAATGCTTGACGTAAGTTTTATGATCAAATGAATAAATATGTACCATCTAATGGATCACTCCAAATTTGATGTAGATTTTCTCAATATTTACGAATTATGTCACTCTCAGAAACATATTACTAGGCCTTTATTCTTCACATGAAGGAGGAAGAAAAGAGACAACTAAAGAGCTCTCTTACAATTTTCAACCATCGCCGCCGACAACCACCAATGCCAATAAAGATCAACATCAGAAATCTCTACCATCTCTAGAATATTGACAAGATTTAAGCATGTTGTTGGGTATAATTGCCTGCCTGTGGACATCTGTCTTCTATAATCTCTATTGAGAAAGTCAAGCCTTGTTGTTGAATGCTTATTATTTCTCTACTGACATTTGATTTTTTTACTCTCCCTCTTCTTCTATAGTGAAGAAAAGAGAATCTTTATATCACTTATTATATAGTAATTAAATTTTGCAACTTGGTTAGGCCCCGTGTTTTTTTTTTTTTCCTTTTTAAGTTTTTCACGTAAAAAACTTTTTCTAGTCTTATTACTTTTATTTGTACGCGCTGTACAATTAGGAGACGTAAAATACAGACTTTACAGAATCAAAATTTTTAGCACGCAACAATGATAGAAGAGCTACAACCACTTTGTATTTTTACATCAAACTTTTACTAACTATATAAAATAAGACTAAGTCAAATATTATCATATATTTTGATATTTTTAATAATTCAATGTGGGACTAAAACTAATATAAACATTTGCCATAACATTCATAAACACTTTGTAGGTGTGAATCATGATGAAATTTGTTTTCATTTGAAGAGAAATTCTATAAGCATCTGTGATAGATAATCTCTATTGAACTTTGTTTATACGATCACATATAAAGACTATTTATAAGATTTCTGTATGTTATAATTCTTACCATTAGTCGAGTGATGTTGACCTTTATATGAGGATTTAAATTTCAAGCCTCTAAGCAAACATGCCCCTTTCCTTTCTCCCCACTTGCTTTTGTTTTTTCCACCACTTTTAGCACATGCAATTTTGATAATTATTACTATGTTCGGAAATGATTAGGAAATCCTGGCAGGCATAATGGAACTTTTGCACAAACAATTTTTTAAGTTTAAGATATATGTTGATCATTCATATATATTATTTTTATAGTTAATTTAAAGTAATAAAATAAATTCAATATAAAGTAGAGCGGCAGTGCGGTGCCGAGTGACGATAGTGGGGTGCAGGGGACAGTGAAAACTGACAGAGATGGCTTATGATGGTGCCATCAGTGATAAATGATGGCAGTGGTGACATCTGACATGTGATAGTGAAATTTTAGTAGCATTTTCCCTTAAGTTTGAGGGGTAACTTTTCCTCCACTTCAAATATCCAATTTGAATTCTTTTAATAATATTCCCCGTCTATTTCACCATCACTTTGAACAATATACCCGAGACATCTAAAACATGTACTCTTATTAATGATTTTATTGCCCAAAATCAGATATAGCCCCCCCCCCCCCCCCCCCCCCCCCCCCCCCCCCCCCCCCCCCCCCCACTAAATCTATTACTACTAAAATTCCACTCAATGTATTCGATTTTAGATCTACTTAAATGAAACCCTTTAGACTCTAGGGTTTACCTCTATAGTTCCAGTTTACCTTCAACTCCCACTTTAGTCTTACCAACAAGAATAATATCATTAGCAAAAAGCATACGTCATGGTACATTCTCTTGCAAATTTCTTATAAAAACATCAATGACGAGCAAAAAGATATGGACTTAAAACTGATCCTTGATGTAATCCAATTGAAATAGCAGCTCTTGTATACATATCCTTAATGACTTGAATAGTTGAATATTTTAACCCCTTTTTTTTAGAATTCTGATCAAGAGAACTTCTCTTGAAACTTTATCATATGCTTTTAAGTAAATAAATATCATATGTAGATTGTCCTTATTCTCTCTATACTTCTCCATCAAACCTTTCAATGGATGTATAGCTTCCATAGTAGACTTACTCAGCAAGAATCCAAATTGATTTTGAGAAAAAATAGTACCATTTGATCGTAACTTAAGCTCAATAACTCTCTCCCATAATTTTAAAATTTTAATAATAATTTTAAAAAATCAACAACTAAATTATTTATCACCTAAAATAATATATTTTCTTCTTTTTAAAACAAAAATAATCTGATGAAACTTAAAAGTGAACTTTTAAATTCAAATTTGGCATAAAAGTGAATTTTTACATTCAAAATAAAATTTTTAAATATTTTAATTTCGCAACAAGCCAACACTATGAACCATCAATTTAGCTCTAAGATCTGGCACACCTACACCAATAAAAGAAATCTAAGAAAGAACAGTGACCATCAAAATAAAATATTCTCTGAGATTTTGTTATCTGACACCAAACATTTGCAATATTTGCATTCGCACCAATAAAAGAGCATCAGTTCCACCTTTAGAAGAGAATCAGATCCCTGAAACAAATTGCTTTTACAAACTTTAGCCAACCGTAGACTGAAAGAATAAGCAAAGGCAGATAAAGGATTCCTTCTGAGCTCCACTGTCTTCATATTGTATTGCACTCTGTCATTATCTTATAGTTCTCAGTGGAATTTTTTCTCTAATATTCTTTATGATTCCAATAACAAAAGCATAGATGAACAGAGAAAAAGGGAAGTTTTGGTGGACTAAGGCTTTGCCAGAAAAAAATAATAGTAAAGATTTTTATAAGATAGCTTTGTGAATAATTCTGCTTTCTGCAACATTGTTTTATTGACAAATTGATACCAAAATCAATGATTGCAGTTAGATTATGATTTCAATTGGTATCTAATTGTTGACTTTGTTGCCTTGCAAGACTGTTAGATGGATAGAACTTGAGAGATTGTTATTTCATTTGATTCAACTTTTTCTCTATTTTGTGGCAGAATTAGCTGTTCAGTTAAAGCAGATATAGATTTTGAGGCTATAATAAGCGCTTATATGATTATATTTTTTATTTTATTTTTTTGATAAGTACCTTTGGTTTTTGGTTTAAGAGTCTGTTTGAAGTTAAAAAAATTTTTTTTATTAGATTTACTGATTTAGGCTTTGTTTGGGACATCTTTCTTTTGTACTTCTTAAAGCAGCTTTTTAGTTAAACAATTTAAAATTTTGTATTAAAAAGCTTCTTTAAGAAGTAATAAGAAAAGCCGCCACAAAGTAAGCCTTGCATGAGAATTTGACTTTTAATTGAATACAATCGAGAAGAAAAGATTTATATAATTTACCCTATGTAGTGGGATAAAGAATTGTTGTTATTGTTGTTGTCTGTTTGAGGTGACTATAGATTTTTATGAATATCTTTCTAAAATTACTATGTAAAAATGATTATTTTTAAACCTATTATGAATATATATATATATATATATATATATATATATATATATATATATATATAAACAATTTTATATCTTTTAACATCATAAATCTTTTTTTGAAAATTAGTAAGAAATAACAATAAATGAAATTGTGGGAGCGATTTGAAAAATATAATAATAAAATTATTACAAACATACTCTAAATAAGATGATTTTCTTTTAATAAAGTATTCAAAGCCCAATCATTTGAGCTAGCCATATGTTAGAAAGTATTTTTTTTCTGTCATTAAAAAAAAATTACAGAACATATTGAAGCTTGCTGTTTCTCAGAAAATAAATTTAACAAAGTTTTTAAAAGGAAAAGAAGTCCAATGCATTAAATGCTTATTTAAAGTTTGATGGAGACATGCTTTAATGCAATCATTTTTTTCATTTTGAAAATGGTGGCAATGACAATGTAATAAGAGCTAGTGGTTGGAGATAGAATTATATGAAGGGAATAGATAAAAAAGTGAAAGCTGGTGCTTTTGAGACCGCAGTGCTGTATTAGGAAGTTAGGATCCCACAATAGTAGTTAATGAGAAGAAAGCTTATCCATTGGAATAAGTACTCCAGCGTTCCTTCTCTCTGAGTCATTCTTTCTTGAGATTAAAAGATAGATATTGAGCAGAAAGATAGGTAGAGAATAAATTACTTAGTTGCATGATGTAACACTTAGATTCTTAAAATTTAAATGGGGCCAAATAGATCTTAGATTAGGCTTTGTAGTACTGATCATGTTCCATTTTTGTCTCTTTTTAATTTGTTGTTAATCATTCACCAGCTTCTGTATGAACTTATATTGATTAATGAATGGAGTTGTCATCAATCAAAATGATTTGACAATTAATAAGTTGAGTTTGAGTGTTTTTGTAAAACATTGAACTAAGATAGTTTTTTTTTTGTAAGAATGAGCTCCTATGGCCCATGCATGCATGCATGGTTAATCCTCCTATTGCTCCATCCATGCATCTTGGTCATACTCATATAGAGTACCACCCTCTACACAAAAAAATGTGGTTATTTTAGCCTCATATTTTTCCTGCATAAATATGAATATGCATATGAAAATATAGCCTTATTACTTTTTCTTTCAAATTAGCAATACAAATTTTCAATATTTTAATTATAGCAATAACTAGTGAATGAGTGTCAATGTAATTATTTGCCCTTTTCTTCTTATTTATCCTTTGAAAGAGCTCAATTTTAGTTGGTATTTTTATTCTTTATCTTACAATGTATAATCAATTAATTAGTTATTATTATAAAGTGTTTAATTTAGTATTTCTTTATTTAAAATCATTTAGAGATTAATGTGTAAAAATATCATGCGATGCACATGTATAGTGAATGAAATTAATTGACCCTCCTTGCTACTTTGTTATGGCCTTGTTCTTCAAAGTGGGGTAATTTGAGGAAGCCACTTTTTTTTTTTGCATATGGTAATCCTCACTGGCCTATTGTAAAATAAATCCATATCCCAAACAACATCATTAAACTAGTTGTCTTGTATCCATTTGTGTTGACATTACAATCTAAATTAACTTTTCCTAGGACATTTGCGAGCAATGTTGAGAGTTTCAAAAGGTGCCTAGCAATAGTTCTCTCATAGAGCTCTCTTATAGTGGTGATCTCATGTGATGCTCAGAAGAAGCATGCCTAAAATGTCAAAAAAAGATAATATTAATATAATAAATATAACAAAAGAATGATCATTCAAATTAAATTAAGTCATATCTTAAAATTCTCTTATAAAATATCCCTAAAAGAACGATAGGCATTGACCCATGTTGAAAAATAGATACAACAAGGCATTCATCAGGTCCCTAACAAACATTCTTTTATTGTATGATCAATGATGTGTAATAGATAGGTTGTAAATTAAAATAATTAGTAAATAAACAATTCACTCCACCTTTTCTATGCAATAAAAAATTAAAATTTTAAGCATTTGCAACTATAGCTATTAACATGTCAATTAATAAAGTCATAAAAAAGAGTCACTTTTTATAGATAACTTCACTTACATATGAATTTAACTGAGACTCGCTCTCATATGCTCTATTTGAATACTTATTATTGCCTTGGCTAGATGATGGAGTATTCTAACTCTCTCCTTAATCTTTAGATTCTAATTTGTTGTCTAAACCTCTAATCATTTTTTTTAAATCTATATGTGAAGATAAAATAATTAGCATACTTATGCTATTGATAATAATTTTTTATTAATGTTGAATTAATACTAGGAGATTGTCATTAGCATACATGATGACCATTTATGTGGCTAAGTCTGTACATCTTATAGAGGTGAATGATTAAACATTTTAGTTTCTTAGAGCATTGAATTAGTGCTTCTCTGCTTCATCTTTAGAATTGAACTAATATTAGGCCATCCTTTCATTGTGTAATTATTGAAAAGTTCTATGCTAACTCAAGAACTCCTTTTACAAGAACTTTAAGATCATTAAGCTTGATTGAGGGTGGTATTGGCTTTGTCATGCATGTTGTTATTTTTTAATATTAACTGCCATTTGATATTTTATTGAATTATTATATCTTATAAGTTGTGGAGTACTATATCTACCTCATGTGTCTATTATACATTTTGCCAACCATTCACTTCTGTTTCTATTCTTTGATGAATAACTTACATATTAAACTACATGAGTTTGTGCTTCTAATATGATTTATTTATAACCCATATGTTATGATTTATATTTAACTTGAATTAGTCTATGATGATCAACATTCAATCCTCTTTTGGATATTATACTAATCACACCTAATTAATTTTTTATACATAATCTAACTCAGTAAATTCTCATAGTATTTCATAGAATTTAACTCCTGGTTCTTCATGTTCACTTCATTTTATCTAAACTATACTATCAATGGTACTTTTGTCATACCGGTAATTTTTTGTGTGAAATTCGAATCAATTTACATAATAGGCTATATATTTTCTCAATGTTGCTGGCTGGCTATGAGCTAATTATACTATATGATGATCATTATTATGTTGCTCTCCCCCACATGAAAAATGTAGTAAACTATTATTTGAAATGGAATAATTTCCTTAAACAAGATTAATCTTTCATAACTTAGAACATAAGAAATTAATAAATTCATTTTTTTTGTATCACATCAAACTTTGAATCCATTGAATTAGGCATTATGTTGACTAAAATGTTTCAAATCTTCTATATAGATAAAAAGTTAATCATATGATGCAAATAATGTTATTGTTCTATGCATGCTAGAGTACTTTTAAGAAGTTGTAACAACCTTACTATAACAATCTTACTTCACATATATGGTTGCCTCAATGCAGTTTAGAAGCAAATAAATCCTATCATAGCGTCATATTCTTTATCACAAAACCATCTAACTGATTCATGCTATATGACAACTTTTCAAGGTGGTTAAAAATTGTTAGTGTCCCTTTAGGACCTATTTATCCTTCATCATCATTTCATTGAACTTGATTCTATTTTTGTTCACATTTGAATTAAAGTACATAGAATAGAAGGTAGATGTCTGCTTAACTGTGTTAGCCTCATAAATTGATCCTTTGATGTTCACTTTATTCTTAACTTTTTCTTCAAGTGATACAAAATTCTATATAAAAATTTACATGTATTCTAAAAATTGAAGGGGTAAGATTTAAACTATTTAAAATAAATTTTATCTTTTGAAGGGATACATCCCTCAATGTTGAGTTGGCCCTCCAATTTTTGCATAGTAGACTAGGAAAATTGACAAGTGTTTCATAGAGTCAAAGAAGGATAAAGTAAAACTTTTATCTAGCTTGTAGTTAGTTTTTAATATTAAACTCTATCATCTTCAGATGATATGCATGTAAAGTAGTAGAATAAATTCTTTGAAGAAAAAAACTAAACTTTGTTAATGTATCTCACATTAGATTCAACATAAATTCACAAAAAATGATTGGAAATTATTTTCTCATAAAAATATGACAACCGTGGGTCTTTTTACCAATAAATTTATAGTTTTGTAAATTTCACAAACTTACAAATTGGATGCATAACTATAATGGAATTTTTTATTTTTATTTTAAATATAGACGTCATTAATTGGTATTTCATTAATTTGTATGATTCTTTAGCTTTAAACTTTTCCCATCATGCTCATTGAACTCAAGACTAGATTGTTTGCATATAGTTCTATGTCAAGTTTAGCTTACATGTTATCCCTTTATCTTATCCTTTGCATCCATCATTGTATGAGTACATTTTTAAATACATTTTCTCTACATCAATAATATAACATATTAGATTAGAACATCAATGTAGTAATTCCCTTAATATACTCATATTCGTACAATTATGCTCCTTGCCAAAGCTAAGAATGTTCTATTTGCTACTACTTATGCCATATTTGATTTGAGATGATGAAGAAACCCTACAAAATAAATTTTCTCCTTAGATACCAGAAGGAGTATGATCAAAATGAGTAAAATAATTCTGAATTAATCTTTCTATTTTTGATATGTGTTGTTTATTAGAAAAAATTATTTTTGATTATAAAAAAAAATTAATTTTACAATCATCATTTTATAAGTAGAATACTATACAATCTTCCACACAGTAGGGCATACCAATCTCTTATGAATGCTCCATCCAAACAACATTGCATGTGGAGGTAAATCATTTTTCATCCACATAATAATAGCCCCATTTGAAAATTATATTTCTTAAATTTATTGTAAATAGTTACTTGTCCATTCTATAATATTTTAAACTCATCAATCAACGATTGTAGGAAGACATTTAATTTTTTGCCAGACTTTTAGGACATAGAATGATCAATGTTAGAAAATAAATAATTATTTCATGCACATCCTTGGTGTTAAGTTATATATAATCACCAGCACTAGCCAACATGTGTATGCCCTAATGGACTTCAAAAAGAGATTGAATCCATATGTATAAATATCAATTTAAACATTTTTTTAGTGTTCAAATAAATGCTAGATATGTACCACCAAAGTGTTTCCATGCTTGCCAACCAGAAGGATGTACTATAAGTCCCTTGGGAGTTTTATTTGCAGCATACCAAATTACATGCTCTACAATGTCAACATAAATAATATTTACATCCTTAGAGTTACTAATAAATAGTAGATCACTTTATGTGTGAAGCATCTTTACAGTGATCACTCGAATATTTTTTTGGCTTATAATAGAAGTGAAACACACCCACTACACTCTTAAAAGTTTCTATTTTTTTATAAAATAAAATACTTGTATTCTCACAAACCTAAAGTTTTTCAAAAATTAGTCCTAACTTCATCATCATATTCTTAGTTTGATATATAACACATGCTAACATCTAATGTTCTAACATCATATATTTAATGTGTGTGAGAGAGAGAGGAGAGAGAGAGAGAGAGAGAGAGAGAGAGAGAGAGAGAGAGAGAGAGAGAGAGAGAGAGAGAGTGATCATGAAAAATATTAGACATATTCAATTTATCTTTATAATTTAGTAGTCTCGCAACTATTAACATTTTGAGTGTCTTTTACAACTTTCTCATAAATACTTATCAGTGTATGTTATCAGGCTATACAATATTGTGGCTTCTTCATTTAATACTTTAACTTTAGAAAATTTTGTGGAAATCACATCTTCAAAATTGATGTTCCACATGCATCTCACCATATTAATATAAGAATCAGGTTCAAATGCATCTCCTAAATTCCCCTCTAAATAAGAATGCATTTATCTTATTGATTAATTCATCTAGGGCATACTATATTGAGTAATTTGTTATGAATCCATTTTGGTATAGATGAATAATAGCATCATCATGTGAATGAAAATTCTTTCTATCACACTAATATTATGTGCATTTGATCTTATTTAATGATATGTTTACACCTCATGAGAAAAAGTTGATGAACTCCTCCACACTACTAATAAAATCATTTAATAAATAATCATTACTATCTAAATGACTATACATCCATGCAAGATCATTAGTTCATATTATTCCATCTTAAGAAAAAAATTTATTAAATGTCAATATTTCAAAGGAAACTAAAAATTCAAACATGAAATATCATGAACAAAAATCATTAAACAAAGTTAGAAGATGAATATTATCTGAAGATAGCCTATTATTCTTAGGGCTTCTTTCATCCTAAATATTAGAAGATCCTTAGCAAATAATATGTCTACTTTTCATATAATTGAACTTGACAACAACAACAATAATAACAACAACAACAACAAGCCTTTATCCACTACGTGGGGTCAGCTACATGAATCTTTTTTTTTCCATTGTGTCCTATTAAAAGTCAAATTCTCATTTAAATATAATAAAGAAAGGTCATTCCTAATTTTTTCTAACCAAGTCTTTTTAGGTCTACCCCTACCTTTTTTAACATAAGTCAAATCTAATACCTCTACTCTCCTAACCGGGTCATCAGAAGGCTGCCGTTTTATGTGACCAAACCATCTAAGGCGACTCTCTCTAATCTTATCTTCTACTGGAGCTACTCCAACCTTTCCATGTATATGCTCATTTCGTATCCTATCTCTAAGGGTAAAGCCACTCATCCACCTGAGCATCCTCATCTCTACCACACTTAACTTAGTATTATGCTTCTCTTTTAATGGCCAACATTCGGCACCATAAAGCATTGCAGGCCTCACTACCATCTTATAGAATTTTCCCTTAAGTTTGAGGGGTACATTTCTATCACATAACAAGCCCGATTCATTCCTCCACTTCAACCATCCAACTTGAATTCTGCTGATAATATCCCCATCTATTTCCACATCACTCTGAACAATATATCCAATATATCTAAAATGTGTACTCTTATTAATGACTTGATCGCCCAAAGTCACAATCCCATCACTAGGTCTATTACTTCTAAAATTACACTCCATATATAATTGAACTTGACAAATGACTAAATTTTAAAAGCTTTTTAAAAATATTTGATCACCTTTATACATATTTTACTTTCTACTTTTAAACCTAAAAAATCTAAGGAGTTTAAGCTTGAACTGTTAATGATAAAGCATGGCACTTATTTTTTGGAAGTAACAAGCAAATCTTCATTAAAGTAAATTAGGATTTCTTATAGGTTTGTTTGATTCAAAATAAATTAAAATAAGATCTAATTCATTAAAGTAATATAAACTTGATTCAAATAAAAAATTTAATTTGATTTTCTATCTTCCAAGATAATTTGTAAGTACAAAATGCATACACATTTTCATATATAGTCCTTAAATATTTTGATACTACATTACTAATATAGATTCCTATATGGATGAATACAAATTCAACAAATTGTATGTATAATATGCATAAATATACGTATAAATAAATTTGTGTGCATTCATTTTGTTATAAACCAGACCTATCTAGGGTCAATCCTAACCTATCTAAATTTAAATTTGATTTGAAACAAAGTGGGTTGTAGATTTTGGTATGCTAGTGAGAATTTTGGTATGAAAAAACAAAAAAAAATATCCTTTTTTAAATGATCATTAATATTCAAGTAAATTTTAAGCCCTACTTGTATGAATGTCTCTAAAAAAAATTTGATCTATTTTTATTTTAGTAATATTTCTTAAATTCACACTTTGTTATATTTGCATAACATTTTCTTATGTGGCATGCATCTTATATATAATAATATGGTGTATGGTGATTAGTGAGAAAATATCACATCATTTTATGATAATTAATATATAAATTAGATATCATGGAAACATGATTTTTTTTTTTTTTTGATGGCAAATGGTTGGCTATTGGTAGTGGTAACTAGATTTAGAAGGCAGATTTTCTTTAGTCGTAAATGTGGAGGTGAGCAAGAGGGTAAATTGAGAGTTTAAAAAATATAATGGACATGAGAGGGAGAGAAATGAGATGAGAGTAATTATACTTGATGGATGGAAAGCTCATTGCAGTGGGGAGGATAAATATTGGTTGAAAGCTTCTTAATATGTGAAATAATAAATGGAAAATTAGGGTATGGGGTAGGATATCAACAACGTGGTATCAAACCCAACATTGGGTCACAAAAAATATCATAAATGAATAGTAATCGCATATTGTTATTAATTTAATTTATGTTAAATGTAGGCTTTACTCCTAAAAAATACATATTCAATTGTATGCTTGTATACCTCAATATATGGGCCTAATAGTTAAGAAGATTAAGTAGATTCTCCAAAGATTAAGACACACTTGTAGTGAGTCACTCGCTCAACCTGAAGAGGCATCTTACCTCCAAGATCAATTACCATTGGGAGCCACTTTTCATAATCATAGGTGGACATCTCAGCTCAACTAGAGGACTCAATCTACACATGTAGAAGTTGACCTATTTAACTCATCAAGTGAATTTAGTCACCTTTATTAGACGAGTCACTAGCCCTAGATGGAAGTGGAGCTATTCATTTGAGCCATATAATTCACTCACCTTCGCTAGAGGAGTCGCTTACCCTTGCCAAAAAGAGGTATATATGTTTATTTTACTTAGATGATCCACTCACCCTAAAAAGAGCCACTTGCATTAGTCAAGAGATCAAGAGAAATCCATCTATTCCTATCTAGAGTTAACGACTTTATCTACTTGACCAACGATCTCACCTACTCATTAATTCAAGATAACTATGTGTACTTACTAATATTTAACCATTATCTCCAAATATTTGTAATAATCATATGATATATTTTTTATTAACTTTCATATAAGGCTTAAGTGTAGCTTCTCTTACAGCCTTCAAAACCCTATAAATGCATTGAAGGACCATTTCTAGACCAACAATAATATCTATAGTATTAAAAGTATTTTGAGCAAAATATAAAATCTTAGAGATTCTCTCTCTATGTCATCTCTTTATGTCCTATATTTTCTTTACTTGAGCCTTATGAGTAGGATTCAGGTGTCTCCCATAAATAAAATTGGATTCAACATCCTCTTAGAAGTTTCTAGACTTGATTGATGCCATGAATAAAAAACCAAGTACTATGTGGAGTAGAGTAAATAAATATCCATAAAGATGGAGAATTAAGAGCTCATAACCAACATGTAACTGATGGAGATGGAAGAGAGGATTATGAAGATAATCTCAATAGATTTGGAGTGGGATTTTAAGACATTCATAGAGTTAAGATGGTAGAAGCATCCTTAAATTTCATAATCCAAATGCACAATTAAGTGTCAAGGCAATAACACTAACATTCACAATAGATGAGATTTATTTCCCTAGCATCAATCTAGTTATTCATGGCTTAGCCAAGTGAGTGGAAAGGTAAGGTAATTAATTAATACCTAATGCAAATAGATAGTATAAAAAAAACCCTAGCAAAGTTCAAAATACCTTAATTACAATCATAGAGAGGAGGACTGATCTTACTGACCATATGGCTTTCTTTTACTTGGCTGCCTTACTGCTGATACTTAATTATGCTTTGAATTGCCACTTGTTCATTATCACCTTCAAGGGATTACCCCTCTAATGGTTCTTAAGACACTCGTTGGAAATTATAACTTCATTTACTGAGTTTTAAAGGTTGATTGTCACCTAATTTGATAGTGCTCGAAAGTCTTTAAAGAATTCATAGGCTATATTAAAGATGATACAAGAGCTTATATAGTCCCTCTTAAATTTTATTGTGAAGTTCCAAAGAGAAATTTAGGAATTCTATTAAGTGCAAATCTTGTAATATTTTGATATCTTAAATATCAGTAAAATATTAGTTTTAGTTTTTATTGTGCAAGAATAACTCAAAAAAAGATAAAAACCACAAGTATTAAATAAGTACCATAGTGATTCAACTACTAGCACCCTAACATTCACAACACCCTGATGCCAAATCAAAAATGGCTACATCAGAGCCACGAGAAAATTTTCACTTAATTTGGTGCCCTGGTAAAGTTATGGTTAGCACCACAGTGCTAGAAATTAGCATCGCTATACTAGAGTCTCAAGAATATGAGTGCCAAAGTGCCAAAATGTACAATACCGTAGCACTAAGTTACGCATTCAACACCGTAGTGGAGTAGTTTTAGAAATAAGGAGTATCTCTAACTCAAAAAATAATACACTGGGTTAGTCCATAGCCGTATTAAATCCCGCCACTTAACAAAGTTGAGGTTTTAGTTCATTTTATAATGTCGCGACACCATCATGTTGAGCTCCACAACATATGAGTTTATTTCTATACTAGTATAAATTGTTTTTCATTTTGTTGTAATAGAGAGTTCAATCATTTTTTAATGGAGCCTATCATTTTTAGTGAGTCTTGAAAGCATTAGTGTAGTGCCCGCTTCTAGTCAAATCTAAGGGAGGCCATAGGACTAAAATATACTTCATTTTGAGACCATCAGCTTATCTATTTGTAAGCAATCAAACATTTAGATGAGAAAGGATTATGAAGAATGTATTGTACTATTCAGGTGACATCAAATTTCATCTATAATATTGTACTTCCTCTTATATATAAGCATTAAATTCTAGTTTGCTTTGTTTTATTTCCTTGGATGGCTAATTTCCTAATTTTGGGATAATAATGTGAATCCTTTGCCAGCACTAATGTTGAATCTTGTAATTTGAATGAATAATGGATTTTTTAATATATCGTGTTCTTAATTTAATGCATGCAATGCCCATATATGTAGTTAAAATTTAGTATGATATATTGCCTCAATGGAGGAATATTAGAACAATTAGGAGTGTTAGAATGAAACTCTTGCAAGCCAAGACATGTGATGTTTTGTTTTATCATTGTAAGAAGAACATAAACATCCTTTCACTTCCCTACAAGCTTGATAGAGATCTAGGCATGCATATGATCTGATCCAAATCAAACATAGACGAGTCTACTTAGGAATACCTATATAATTTATAGTTATTAGTCCAAAATATTTAATCATCGAGTATCTTATCTTTTCTTTGAATTCCCCAACAAAGAAATAATCTTAATTCTTAATTTTATTTAGTAGGATAAACATTGTAGCTATAGTTGGTAATATTATTTCATATGCATGATTAGTAGAACACTTCCTCATATGATTGATACTCTCTTGAATCACTTTATTGCTTGGTTGACATCTGCACTTGCATATTTATTTGGTATTGCATATTGAAGAAAATCAAATTATATTTTAACTCATAGCATAAAAATAATTCACACACCCATAGTACCAATCAAGTTTTTAGCATCTTTGCTGGGGACATAACATGCAAAATTGTAATATATTATATATTTTTGAACTAGTTACATATTTAGTCATATTTCTATCTTATAACTTGTATCCTACATGTTTTTTTTTTTTTTTTTTTTTGAAAAAAGAAAAATTTTAACTGTTATAATTATTTTATTTTCTATTATTTGATTTTTATTTTGTTATTGCAAGTGTAGTAGGTCTAGTAAGGAGATCTTATTGTTTGACTTAGAGATTGATAGGACCCTTACAAAAATTTGAACATCTAAAAAAACTTTAGCTTTATGTATGGTTAAACTAGTTCAAGATTATAATCATCCTAGACCTTATGGAGTATGTAAATCTTGTAATAGATGAGTTTCATCAAAGTATCAATAGACCTACTATCCAGTCCAAGAATTTGACCTAAAACCCACCATAATTTAGATGATTAAAAATTACTAGTTTGGGGAACTCCTTTTGAAGATCCCAATCTAAGCATAGCAAGCTTCTTAAAAAGTATGTATCATTCAATTATAATGATGAAAATGATGGTGCTACTAGGCTTCATTTATTTTTTACTTGTTACAAAGGGATAAAGCTAAGATGCTAAGATGTTGTTGAATTTTATGCCCTAGGCTCTTTATCCATTTGAAATGAGTTGGCACATAAATTCTTAACTAAGTATTTCTCACCTTCCAAAATTACAAATCTTAGAAATGGCATCACTTCTTTTGCTCAGTTTGAAGGAAAGTGAATTTATAAAAGTTAGGAGAGATTTAAGGAGAGACTTAGAAAATAGCCTCATCATACTTTACCTAATTTATTGGTTATTAAAACTTTCCATAATGGTAGGTAGGATCTCTTAGGTCAAAAATTTATGCAACAATTAGAAGATCTTTAATGTTTAAGCCAATTAATGAAGCTTATGCATTAACTGTGGAAATAATACTATATAAGTTATGGTAGCATTTTGATAGGGTGAATCCTAAGAGAGTAATTGTAGTTTAACAACAACAACAAAAACAACAACAACGATAACATCAAGCCTTTATCCCACTACGTGGGGTCGGCTACATGATTCCTTCTTCTCCATTGTGTCCTATTAAAAGTCAAATTATCATTTAAATCTATTAAATAAAGGTCATTCCTAATATTTTCTAACCAAGTCTTTTTAGGCTTGCCTATACGTTTCTTAACATAAGTCAAATCTAATACTTCTACTCTCCTAATCGGGTCATCGGAAGGCCCCCATTTTATGTGACCAAACCATCTAAGGTGACTCTCTCTAATCTTATCTTCTATTGGAGCTACTCCAACCTTTTCACGTATATGCTCATTTTGTATCCTATCTTTAAGGGTAAAATCACTCATCCACCTGAGCATCCTCATCTCTGCCATACTTAACTTAGTATTATGCTTCTCTTTTATTGGCCAACATTCGGTACCATAAAGCATTACAAGCCTCACCACCATCTTATAAAAATTTCCCTTAAGTTTGAGGGGTATTTTTCTATCACACAACAAGCCCGATGCATTCCTCCACTTCAACCATGCAACTTGAATTCTGTTGATAATATCCCCATCTATTTCACCGTCACTCTGAACAATAGATCCAAGATATATAAAATGTGTACTCTTATTAATGACTTGATCGCCCAAAGTTACAATCCCCTCACTATGTCTATTACTTCTAAAATTACACTCCATATATTTTGTTTTAGATCTACTCAAGCGAAAACCTCTAGACTCTAAGGTTGACCGCCATAATTCAAGTTTACCTTAAACTCCCTATCTAGTCTTATCAACAAGAATAATATCATCAACAAAAAGCATACACCAAGGTACATCCTCTTGTAAATGTCTAGTAAGAACATCCATGACTAAAGTAAAAAGATATGGGCTTAAGGCTAATCCTTGATGTAACTCAACCGAAATAGGGAAATACTTGGTCAAACCACCATCTGTTTGAACACAAGTAAAAGTTCCTACATACATATCTTTAATAATTTGAATATAAGCGTTATTAACTGCTTTCTTTTTAAGAATTCTCCATATCACTTCTCTTGGAACTTTATCATATGCTTTTTCTAAATCAATAAATATCATAAGTAGATCCTCTTTATTTTCTCTATATTTCTCCATCAAACCTCTTAATAAATATATGGCTTTCATAGTCGACCTACCCGTCATAAATCCAAATTGATTTTGAGAAACATTTGTATCATGCCACAACCTATGATCCATAACTTGCTCTCATAGTTTTAAAACAAGACACATTAACTTAATTTCTCTATAATTCACATAATCTTGTGCATCTTAAAAATAAGAATTAACACACTCATTCTCCACTCATATGACATCTTTTTAGTCTTTAAAATAGTATTAAAAAGTTTAGTAAGCCAAGAAATTCCTTCATCTCCTAAGCATTTCCACACCTCTATTGGAATATGATCAGGTCCAATAGCTTTTCCACCTTCAATTTCTTTAAAGTCTCTCTAACTTTGATTTTACTAATACACCGATACAAATAGAAATCTTTATTTTCATTTAGGGTGCTAAGGTCACTATAGTCAATCTTATTTATACAATCTTTATTAAAAGGTTTAATAAAAATATCTCATCCACCTTTGTTGAATATCATCTTCTAAGAAAAGTATTTTTTTATCTTCATCCTTAATACACTTCACTTGAACTAAATCCTTATTGCTCATTTCTCTTTGTTTGGTTAACTTATACATATATCTTTCTTCCTCCTTAGTATCTAATATATTATATAAATTACTAAAAGCTAAGGTCTTTGCATCGCACATTGCTTTCTTAGAGTCCACGAGCCTCTATATTCTTTCACAATTTTCAAAATTTTTAAAATTAAACCTATTTTTATAATAAATCTTCTTATTTTTAATCTTTTCTTATACAGTTGGATTCCACCACTAACTATTTTTACTATTAGGAGAATTTCCCTTTGATACTCCAAGCACATCTTTTGTAATATTCTTAATATCACTAGCCAATTTTTCCCACATAACAATTGCATCCTCATGCACAAATAAAATCTTAAGATATAAAATGTTACTCTCAAAAATATTTTTTAAATATTCTTTAAATGCCCATATCTAATCCTAGAATATTATTTTAATTTATTTTTTATTTTCTACCCCTTAATCTTAAAGTCCAAAACTAATAATCAATGTTGGATACATAAATTTTCACTCGAAATAACTTTATAATATTTGTAATCTAAATAATCTAATTTTTTTATAAGAAAATAGTCAATCTGAGTTGTATTATATCCATTTTTATAAGTGATGAAATGCTCGTTCCTTTTCTTAAATAAGGTATTAGCAATTACAAAATCATAAATAAACAAAAGTCTAATATGGTCTTGCCACATTCATTTGTCATTCCAAAACTATAGCCACTATAAATGCTTTAAAAATCATCTACTTCTCTACCAACATGTTCATTTAAATCTCCTCCAATAAAAAATATTTCTTCAAGAGGTATCTTTTGTATTAGATCTTTTAAGTCATTCCAAAATTTAAATTTAGAACTCATATCGAAACCTACTTGAGGAACAGCACTTATAATATTAACAATTTTAGCATCAACAACAATCTTTAAAGCTATATTTCTATCTCCAATTCTATTAATTTTTATAATATTATCCTTCAAACTCTTATCTATAATAACACCTACACCATTTCTAGCATGACTCCTATCTGAATACCAAAGTTCAAATCCTAAACTATCAATTTCTTTAGCCTTCTCTCCAACCCATTTAGTTTCCTAAATGCAAAAAATATTTAACTTCCTATGAAGCATAATATCTATTAATTCCATTAATTTTCCTGTAAAAGAACCTATATTCCAAGTTCCTATCCTAATTTTAGTTTCATGAACTAGCTTCTTTACATACATCCATCTTTGATGTAGGAATCCTTGCCTATTTAACACTGCACCCGGGTGCCGGTGAGCGGCCCTTGTACGCTTTTCACTGTATTCAGGTCATACAGTGCGTAGCTTCTAGGGGATGCCCTAGCATTAACACAATTTCTTAAGGAATTCATGTCATTATTATTAGACAAGTTTTATATTGGCTGTCGAGTAACTAATGCAATCCTCCACTTTTCTCATCCAGGATTTGGGACCTCGCAATGACAGTGTTATATAAATACTCATCCAGCTTATATATCTAAAAGGTTGGATAATTTTTGAATTAGTTTACGATTTGGATCACATATAATTTTAAAAGAGCAAGATTTAAATTATGTTGGTGAGAATAATGCTCAAGGGATTGAGAATGTGAATTTGATTAGAAGATAAAATAATCTCTATTCTAATACTTACAATCTAGATTGGAGGGACCATCCTAATTCTAATTGGTCTAATAATAATATTGGTGGGAATAATCTATGGAATACGAGTCAATTAAATCAAGAAAGAAATTGAAATAATCCTTAGCAACATGTAGTAAACCTTAGACCTTATATCCAAAGTATTGATCAAAATAATTAGCTTAAAGATAGGAAGACACATTTGGAAGAGGTTGTGATTCAATTGGGAACTCAATTGCAATGCCAAGTTGCTTCAAGTAAAAACTTAAAAAATTAACTAGGACATATTGCCATCTTATTTAATAGTAGACCACATGAAGTATTGTCTAGTAATAATGAAATTAATCCAATGGAGAAAGGGAAGGATCATAAGGTGTATCACTTGAGGAGTGGTAGTGATGTAACCTAGCCAAAATGAAAAATTTAGCCAAGTCTGACTGAATACTTTTAACTTAGCAATGCTTGGGAGATAACTCAAATATGTTAATATTAGGTCTTAATTTTGTTGTTGAAACATTTGTTTGTTCATGTAATTCTGATATTGTTATTGTTTATTTCGTAATTGTGAAAAATATAATATATTTGTGAAATGTGTATTACTAAGTATGGTTTGACTAATATTACTTGTCAATTTTTTTAGAATTCACATAAATTGCAAATTTTAACTAGGGTCATAGCACCAGGTCTTAAAGTATCATGATGTTTGCTTGTCAAGTGCTATGACATTTAAATCTGGTGCCACTACACAGTCTCAAGAAAATTGGCCATTTATAGTATTACAGTATTGTCTACTTAAGTGCTACAATACTACTTCCACTAATAGAGCATTTTAACTCTAATATATGTAGCACCGTGTCACCAAATTGATATTTTTATAGTGTTGTCGTATCATATTCCACACTATTATACATCAGATCTTATTTTATTATGATCCTTTATAAATCATAATAGTGCTTCCACAAAAGCCACAATGTTAAGACAAAATCATAATTAATTATTATGGTGCCACAACAGTGGTCTTTCTCGAGTGTCATAGTGCTCTAATGTGTTAAATGGCCCGATGGTTCTTTGATCAAAAAACTGACAGTCCATTTTTCAATTTTTGCACTACAACACTATGTATCCTTCGCACATGGTGTCATTATCACTATGCATATTATTGTTTAGCATTTTTTTACTATCATTATAGAAGTGCCTATCATAGTGCTATAGTGTCATTTATATTTATAAATGTGAAGTGCTCATTTTCAATTTTTCTGCACCTCATTTTAGCCTTCTCTTAACTGATCTTTTTGAGTTGGTTCTTTATGCTTGTGAGTTAAAATTTAGCTATAAACACCAAGGTGTTTGGAAACAAGAAGAAAGCCTCTTCTTATTTTGATAGGAAGATTCATTTCAACAGAGGGTGAAGAGTATTATGATCATCTTTTTTTGGGCAAGCAATTCATGCACGAGTGTGGTTTCTTAAACCTATGAGGGGCACTCATACAAATCATAATAAATTGGGTTTTGAAGATTCTAAGTGAGGAGCCTCATACAGTTGTAATAATATAGTATTGGAGTTTTTTTTTTCAAATACCAAAAAAAAATCAAAATAATAAATGCTTTGTCTAAGGTAAGTGGGTGAATTTTGATCCCTCTTGTATTAATCAAAATTTTAGCTTAGGGATATTGAGGATGACGACTACTATGGTTTTAGTATTTCAACCATTAACTATCAGGAGATTTTGAGATTAATTTATGGGCCCAGGAGTTAGGCTATTTGGAATGAAAGGGATGGTAAGGTAATTAATTTTTTGGCCACCAGTGTCAAACATTCCAAAGCTTGGTATTATTTTATCTTTACTTAACTTTTGCCTAATAGAAATATTATTGAAGTTACCTAGGTCCTTATTTTAAACTATTCCATTTAGGTGGAGCACTTGATAAATATAGGAAAGTTGATTTATTCTTCTCTCATGTATATTATTAGGGACTCTACTTTTATAGGTTTAGGACACCCTCTCCTATTTATTCCATGTGTGTTGTTGCTGGAGTTTTAGGTGATTCTATTAAGGAGCAGCTATTTCTCATTTCTACTCTCACAAAGTGGAAAATTGAGGGCTTTAAAAGGATTGATGTAGAGAAGGAAGCTGTTCGTAGTGAGCCCTAGTTGACAAGTCAGCCTAGTAGTAATTAGTTGAGTGCCCAGATTAAGAGAGCAGATGAATAGAGTTACTAATTTTTGGGATTAGTGTAGGGGTTGGTAGTCCCATTATTTATACATGGAGGAGATGCATTATCACTATACTTTTGAGTTCAATGAAGCATTAATGGGATTGTTTAGAAGGAGCATATTTGTTAAAAGTGTGGATTAGATTCATTTTCCTACTACCCCTGTTTATGCTCCTTTTATTTGGTGACTATTTAGTGTTGATGATGATGATGATGATCTTGAGGAGGATAGAGATTCTAAGAGATGTTTGTTTATTTTTTTGTGATATGATGAGGGCATGTTTTTATGTGTGTGTGAGAGAGAGGACATAGTAGTTTGTGTTGGTTAATTATTATTGCACTTTTTATTTATTTTTTTTTATTGCTAGTGGAGTCCCCTATTAATGATATGGATGGCTATGATAGCCATAGATGATGTTATATTATAGTAGTTGGTTTTATTATAGTATTGATTAAGTATAGTGCACTAGTCACTATATGTTTCACTTATGAAATTGTGATGCCTGAGAATTTAATTAGGAAGAATCATTCTTTTGTCTTTTAATTTACATAATTAAAGTAATCTAATTTCTTTTTTCAATTTAAATAGTAGTATATATCAAACTATCAATCAAACATCAATATATACATTTTATAGTTAATTTCTAAAAATTATATATACTACTCAGGATCTATATAATTATTTTATAATTACTCTATCCTGAGTATAAATTAATAACTAAAATAATAAGTACCTAAACTAAAGGATCCTAATCTATCTCGCACTCCTATTCTATTGTCTTGACTTGAAATCATTTGACCACATATAATGAGCTCAAGAGCCCAACAAGTCACCAAAACCTATAGCTAAACTCAACATAAGGTACATAAGTACTATGCATGTCAATAGTTAAATCATAATAGTAGCTTTCACATGATTATATGATAATACAATAAAAATTAATAAATTAGTACAAGTGTCAAATCACTAAAGCAATCATCATATCAATACTACAATCAATATATAAATTACATAAAACATTAGATCAAAACATTGATAAAGATTATCGAGATAAAATCAATATGGTAAAATCATATAGGAGCGTATATATGCTATCAAGTTATTATATATATGTATTAAATCAATATGTTAATTACATGCTCAAAATATCCTTTATATCATATGCTTTTTATATCAATAAATCAATAAAAATGTTAATAATAAATCCATATAGTAATATAAAAATTTTCAAAAAAACATTCATTTCAGTAGTCATACTAAACTAGTACGAATTTTGATTATCATGATACTTTTCAGTATTGTAGCAGTGTTAGTAAATTGTTGGCTCAGTAAATAAATTTGTTACTTTTTTCTGTCAATATAATAATCATCTTTTTATAATTCACAAGCAATATCATAAGAATCAATAGAATATAACACAAAATTATAGTATTTAAAGGAAAGTCTATCAGCCCAATATCATGTACATATCAATCAGTCTCCAACCAATGGGTCAACTAGTTTTAAGTTGTCATTTATACGCATATTATTATCACAGTACTATAACAATAATCTCAATCACAAATACATATTCATTTCTAATACAATGCAATAAGCCAATAAATAAATCATAAATGAGCTTAATTAAAAAATGATCAAAATCCCTTCATGGTAGGCAACATAAATACTACTGAACAAGAGTTTATGTTTTTTATAATTTAGCAAAATTACTAGATATTGTATAAAACAATATTTAGAAGTTTTAATTGAATTAAAATACTATTTTTAGATGTCAAAAGAAGTTTTTTAGTAGACAAAAATTGTTACATTTCAAAATCACCTGACAAAAATCTCAAATAAATACTCAAAATGTTCATAATCTCAATCTTCATAATATATAAAAAGTTATGCGGTAAAAAGTTTTACCAATACAAATTTTTTCTTATTTTTTCAGTAATGAAAATACAAATTTGATCAAAAATATAAAATTATTGAAATAAGAAATAGGATAATTGTTCCTTACAATGAGACGACCAAATAACAAGACAGTGCTGACTAGAAAAAATCCTTTTGTGACCATCGAATCTTATTGTATCTCTAAAATTAATTTTTGATTTCTCTATAAAGCAATATGAATGTAAGACTACTGTCTTAAGAAAGAAAGAGTGAGTGCCTTTACATCTTTTATAATAAAATAATATAATATTAATTTAAATAGATAATTTTATATAAATATGGGCTATTACAACCAATCTTAAAAAATGTCATCCCGACATTTTCCTTAAGGATTTGGGCATAAAGTAAATATAAATCAAAATTGTATAATCAAAACTCAAATAAAAAAAACTTAAATCAAAACTCATAATATAGTCATGCAGTTCATTATATCACTTGTCATCCAATTATGCTTGATATGATATGTCATTAATCATTCAAATAAATTTCTTATCAGTAAAATTTTAAGGTTGTTGTCGATCTTCTAGATGCCATAAATTGTACACACATGACATCACTGGAACATGTACAATTAGTTGTGGTGCAACAATCTTCATTTGACTACCACTGACAGCTATATCATTTGCCTTGATAATTAATCTTTCGGCGTATGCTCTTGACCTATCCTCTATCCTTCCATCTGTCTTGACTGTCCTAGACTAGAATAAGTTCTTCCTCTAAATCCCCTTTGAGGACAAGCTTCTACCTTATATCCCTATTGACCATAATTAAAATATCACCCCGTAAATAAGTAGTACTGACCTGCATGTTGTCGATCATATTGAATGCACTCACCGTAGCTCTAAGTAAATTCTACTGATGCAAATCTCCTCAAATCACTATACCTTCTTTTCTTCTCTCTCTCTCTCTCTCTCTCTCTCTCTCTCTCTCTCTCTCTCTCTCTCTCTCTCTCTCTCTCTCTCTCTCTCTTCTTGGTTCATCTCTGCTCCTCCTACTAATATCATATATAGAGCCTATCTCATATCTGGATGTTGGTGCTATCAAATCAATCTAATTCTAAATCTAGTTTCAATTAGTTAGGTATTAATTCTAAATCTATTAAATTGTTAATTTACTTTAAAATCATTAATTCATATGACAATCAAAACAATAATATCAATAACATCTTTTGAATCATTTTTCTTCATTGTGTCATATTAAAAGTCAAATTTTTATTTAAATATAATAAGAAATATATAATTCATAATACTTTCAAACCAAGTCTTATAAGCCTATCTCTATCATTTTTAACATAGACTTGATCTAATACATCTACTCATATAGCAGAGTCTCTCTAATCTTATATGCCATAGGAGCTACTCCAACCTTTTTGACTTATATGCTCATTACGAATTCTATCTCTATCTATAAGGCCACTCATCCATAGTACAATCACAATTCTTTTAATATTAATTTATTTATTAACATATTTAAATATTCATCTAATTAATTAGGCAAGTTAAAAATACAATAAACGCTTAAAAGGCAGAAGCTCAAATGCGACAAGTACGTGTTGCTTCAGGAGTAAAATCGGCTGAGTCGCCAAAGGACCGATGCTGACGTGTCACCTTTTGAGCTACTCTACTAATTAAAATATGGACCCCACCACCAAAAAGCAAACGGCAAGGCTTTGGCGCTGCTGATGTGGCAAAGTCAATGTCGTCCCATTGTGAAAATTTCGCACGTCGGAGGATTCATGCAAATATTATTTTATAATCTCGTTTATTGTACGTTACAAAAACATTTTTTGTAATTTCATGAGGGTGAAATGACGAAGTCCGTGAACCCTAGGAAGTTTATGATTTTCCGTACCCTCCTGTGTGTAGACTAGCTGGTTTAATCACGGACTCCGATGCCGACCAGAAAACTTGACCTTGAAGTTTGAAAAGTTTCACCCAAGAAAAATTTGAGTATTACTTTATTATTATTATTATTATTATTATTATTATTGTTGTGAAAAACAGGTTGGATATTTACTAAATATAACATTAATGGAGATCAATTATATAAAAAAAGAGTTGAGCAAACAACTCCAAGATCAAATACATCATTACAACCCATGTTTTGCAATAATAGATTGGATGAAATAGGTATAAAAAAATGGACTCAGAATGATCAAAACTTTCTAATTCATATGATGCTAGACTAAATATAGCATTGTGGCATTGAGGGGTTTAGTGTTATGGCACTTGGTAATATAGCGTCGGTTCGTATTTTCATTTTTCATTTTGTCATTAGGCAACCCAACTTAAAAATATAGCGAAGTGCATACTAGCAAGATAATAAACACAATCTAATTTGGCTAAATCAACAAATAAATACAATCATTTGGGTTGCCTCACAACTAGCATAAAGTTTATAGCCTTTAGCTATATTATGCTAAATATTATTCAAGATGATCCAATGCTAAGATACTCCTAGATTAGTCTTGTCCCCACCTAGATAAAGCTTAAGCCTATGACCATTAACTTTAGACTTATATAATAATACTTCGTATCTAGGTATACATTCTTTCATAATGATCCAACAATCATGCCATTTCTTACTTTTCTTGTTATAAATCATATCATTTTTTAGGCATCCAATCTAAATTTCTCAAGTTCATTCAACTATATCAGTATCTTCTCCTTAACATCTTTCAGAAAAAAAATTCAATTCTTTTGCAGCCCAAAAAGTCTTATTTCTAATTTTACTTGAAAGTGACAAGCTTTTCCAAAAACTAATCTATAAGGAGTTAATCCAATAGGAGTTTTAAATTTAGACATGTAAGACCATAAAACATCATTCAATCTAATAGTCCAATCTTTTCTATGCGGGTTTATAATTTTTCTAAAATTTTCTTATTCTCACTATTTCTGATTTCAACTTTTCCACTAGTCTGAAGTTGATAAGTTGTTGCTTTTCTTGATGAATACCTAGTTGATTTGGAGATTAGATTTTTTATTTTATATTACAAAAATGAATACACTTAAATCTAAAGATTGCCTGGGATATTTTAAATCTAAAATATATTTCTTTTCAAGAATTTAATGAAACATGGGCATCATTTGTGGGGCAAGCCAAACCTTCTATTTATTTTGATACATAGTCAAAACCTATCAAAATATACTGATTACCAAATGATTGAATATATGGTCCCATAAAGGCTGGCCCCCAAACAATAAAAAACTCAACTTCTAATATAAAACTCATGGGCAGTTCATTTTATTTTGTAATGTTACATGACATTTAGCAACTATCATATTTATTTGCATCCTTACATAAGGTAGGCTAATATAATCTAGATTGTAGAATCATGGATGTAATTTTATATCCTCCAAAATACGACCATAATTAGAGTTCTGACATTAGCTAATAGTGCTTTGCATTTCTTCAAAGGGACACACCTTCTAATAATTTGATCACTACCTCTCCTAAAAAGATATGGCTTATCCCAAATACTTAATACCATGCACAAGTTTGCACCTCTAGTGTTGTGACATATCAAATTGTATAATACCACAAACAATGTAGTTGATGATGTTGCATACCAAGGCACACCAATGTCATACAGTGCAAACAACTTCTCATCAAGGAAGAATTCATTAATTTCAACATTATTATGCACAAAATCCTCCCTCTATAATTTAGATATATGATCAGTCACTTGATTCTTAGATCCTTGATTATATAAGATCCTTATATCAATCTCCTATAACAATAAAATCCATCTAATCAATCTTAATTTAGCTACTTTTTTAGTTAACATCTATTTAATATTAGAGTGATTAATGAAAAAAACAACCTTGGGGACAATAAATATGAATTAAATTTATTGAATGCAATCATTATCATTATTAATTATTTTTCAACTGTGGTATAATTAATTTATATGCTATTCAAAGTTTTACTAGAGTAATAAATAACATGAAATTTCTTTTCTATTACTTATCCTAAAACTGCATCAATGATATAGTCACTAGCATCACACATCAATTCAAAATTTAAAAACTATTGAGGTAAAAATGATGATATATAGGTGTAGTTGTTAAGTATTTCTTAAAATTTAAAATATAATTAATCAGTTTGAGTCAAACTCGAATGGTACATACTTCTCAAGTAAATGACACAAGTACTTCATATTCTTGAAAAAATCTTTAATAAATCTTATATAAAAATTAATACGACCTAAAAGACTTCAGACTCTTGTAACAATAGCAGGAGGTGACAAATTCTCAATCACATGGATCTTTACCTTATCGACCTCAATACCCATCTCAGAGATCTTATGTATAAGAATAATTCATTCTTTAAACATAAACTAACATTTCTTTTTAATTGAGATTAAGGTTAGATTCCTCACATCTATTCAAAACTATTGTTAAATGATTTATGAAAACATCAAACATCATTTTAAATATAGAAAACTTATCCATAAAGATTTTAATGTCCTCCTCTATTAAGTCTAAGAAAATAGAAATCATATATCACTAAAATGTTGTAGGGGCATTGCATAATCCAAAGGGTATTCTTAAAAATGTAAAGGTTCTGGACATACTTGTAAAGGAATTGTTATCATTGTCTTCTACGACAATAGGAGTCTGATGGTAACCTGAATATTCATCTAAGAAATAATGAAAAGAATGCCCTACTAACCTATTAAGTATTTTACCTATAAAGGGAAACAAAAAATGGTCTTTCCTAGTGGCTTTGTTGATTTTCCTATAATCAACACAAATCTCCCTCCAAGTCATAGTTTAGTTGGGATGTGTTCATTTTTCATGTTTATGACTATAGTTAAAACTCCTTTCTTTGGCACTCGGTGAATTGGGATAACATAATAATTATCAATAATAGGGTAAATAATACATGGATCTAACAATTTAAGGATCTACTTCATCAATATTTCCTTCATTGTGGGGTTCAACATACTTTGTGAGTCAAATTGACAATCTTTATTTAGCAGGATCTTATTCCTGCACACTAATGGAATTATCCCTTAAATGTGCCCAATAGCCCACCCAAAGGTATTTTTATTATTTTTAATAACCCCCATTAATTTTTTCTCTTGAATTTCATCTAAATCATTATATATTATGTCACACCCCAAAATTTAATTAAACTAATCATCTACTTTATATTTTAAATAATTTACCATATATTCTATAAATCTTTAATAAAATCATTCTATCTTGGAAAAGTTATTGAATATCACACACAATGAAATATTTACAAAAACTCATTCACCAAAATCACATTTACAATACTGGGAGACCACTAAATATCACTAGTTTATCAATAGATCTTGACTAGAAAAGAATAAGAGAAAATATATAATAAAATTAAAAGAAGAACCTACGAATCTCAATTAGTTTAACTCCATATGGTCCTAACCCCTTCCCTGACCTAAAATCTATAAAATCATACAATGGGCTTACAAAGCCTAGTAGAGACCCAAAACTCGCTAAAGTAGCACAAGATTATGTCCCAACATCGAAGCCCTATATGTTGTGGTGCTAGGCCTAGCACCACAACATTCTATCCCAACATCGAAGCCCTATATGTTGAATTCAAAAATACTATAGAACAATAATTCCAATGTTGTGAAGGTAGGTTTTAGAGCCACCTTACTTTCAAGCCTAGTGCTGTAGTGGTACTAAGCATAGCACCAAAGCCCTCCAATTAAATAAAAATTCAAATTTTCATTTTAAAACATTTTTTCATATTTTGGATTATTGTAATATACCCACCATAGAAAAATATCACCCTCAGCATTTACATGAACAAAATAAAATCAAAATAAAATAAATCAATGAAAGTAAATTCAATTTGATTCAAAACAAATTCAATTTCATAATTTTATCAAAACAAATCCATACTATTCAAAACCAATAAATTAAACTAAATATGTTAAAAAATTTTCAAAATAATACTAAGCATTAACTTAACATTCATTCTATTCACTCAATCACAAGTTCGATCACCCACTTATGCATAATCATTTAACATTTAATCAAATACTAATAACTTAAAATTTAATGCACATGATTAAAATTTTTACTAGTAGAACCTCCAAATACATACCTATCATATTGCCATATCAAATTATAAATAATAGATTTTCCTTTATTTCTGAAGGTGCTGGAGAAGTGTTCCCTTCGGACCCAACGCCAGTTGGATGGGGCCGCCCTTCGAGGCTACTTGGGAAGGCCCCAGTTCAGCAAGCCCTGGGTTATCGGGACCCGGTTTCTCCACCCCTGCAGTTTGTCTTTGATCTTCAACAACTCCTCATCTAATTATCTTGCTCATAGATCCTTCAGTATTCTCTAGATCCCACAATCTGTTATCTATAACTGTACCTTGCTTGCTCTCCTATTAATCTAGATCTTGTTCCCTATCATTATAACAGATAATAATCCATTTGATGCCCTCACTTCCCACACTTAAAATAATTTCCACTTATAAAAAAATAATATCAAGTATGTCTCTTTCCACATTTTGCACACTCAAGTACACTGTTCACACCCAACTTAGATCCTTTCTTTCTGTCTAAAAATTTAGCCATGTTTCACTTCTATCTCTCTAGGTTGTATCATCTCCCAATGTCTTCTAACTCATATCCTGCCTGAACTAGGTAATAGCCAAATCATTCTCCCCCAATCTTATCCTCTCCACTAACTCAAAAATTATTGAATCCTTAGCGGTACAAGTGGATGCCTCAACTCATCCTTCAATCCTATTAGGAATATGTAGTATTTTTCATCTGTTATATTGATCAACTATGGAGCATGTATCACCAATAAAATAAATTTGGATTCATTATCTTTTCTCCTTGCTCTAATCTCACATTATCTACTTATATTTGTAGTTTGATTGACGGAGGTAGACACTAATCTCTGAAAATAATAAAAAACGTACTCTACACACAAAATCTTTGCATTTATTATGTCCTAAAATCTTTCCCTCTATTATCTTATACATTCTCTCTCATTCACTCCCTCGAATAGAAATATTATTAACAATACCTTTCAGTTCTCTGGACACTGCATGCTGTCAAATATTTTCTCTATCCTCAGTGGCTAGTCTTTAGTTGCCTCAGGTTTTATAATTCATTTAAATAATATCGCCTTCAGTTTATGAAACATTTGTAGATGTCTACCATCTTTTGATTTCTTATGTCCAATATGTTTACTTTGAGCTTTACTTATTAATTGTGCAAGCATACTATCAAGGTGCATCAAAAAATTAGAACTAATTGATGTTACTGCACACTGTCCATTATATGTGTCGTGATCATAGGGTCTATCTATATAATAATATAACTCTCTTTCCTAATCAATTAACACTCAAACTAACATACATGCATATGCAGATCAATTAATCAATCTATACTGCCCAACTTCTATCCCACTTATAATCATTTCTTATGACACTGGTTATAATGTAATTCTTCCAATAACTCCTATGATACCAATTTTTCATGCCTCAATATCTAATTACAACAATTGTCTACTTTATCTTTTAAATCATTTATCAAAGCTTTCATAAATCATCAATATAAATCATAACATCATACAAAATTTCTTAAATATCATATATAAGTAAACATTTAACTATATTTATTCACCAAAAATATATTTATAATAGTCAAGAGATCACTAACAATCACTAATCTAAGGATCTTAGTTAGTCTCACTCCACTCAGTCCTAACCCCTTCCCTAACCTAAAATTAGTAAAACCATATAATGAGCTTTTAAATCCTAGTTGAAATCCAAAATTCACTAAAGATCTCAATGCATGACTTAAAGAATCAACATACATGCTCAATATAATCAATAGCATTCAATATCACCAATGATCAATTATCTCTAGCACAGTTTAATATAAAAAATAATGAAATAAAATTTTATCATTTTATATTATATTATACCCATCTTCATCTATACTCATCATTATCATTATCATTACAGGTGGCTTTTAATAAATCATTTAGAGTCATCACCCTCTACCCATTGGTGTAATTTGGTCAATCAGTTATAGCCTATAACAAGAATTATATCACCAACTTTTTATTTAAAGGAAAGACTGTTTTCCCACCCTCTTGCATATAATATTATGCTTTATGAGCCAACCCAGATAAATTATAATATTAACAACAAGCCTTTCTCACTTATATGCATGTACTACATTTATTTCATATTACCAGTATCAATGAAATGCAATATATAAAAAAATAAGTATATTATGTGTAATATTAAAAATCATAAATTTCATTTTACCCATTGAAATTTAATCATATTATAGTCAAAATACTCATAAAATTTATATCTATAATATATGAATAGTTACATGATAAAAGTATAATAAATTTGTAGAAAATAGATTTTTATCTATTTAGAAGTGATTAAATTCGTCAAACCCAAAATCATTAAAAATTAGAGTGAGATTTGAGTTACTTACTATTATCATAATAATTTTTATAATCTACGTGATGGGAAAAAATGACCAAAACCCACTTTTTCTCTCCTCTCTCCTCTCTCCTCGCTCTCTTCTTCCCTGGTAAGCCTTCAAATTGGGGAGGTGGAGGCACTAGGGGTATTTTATTTAGATTATGATATATATAAAAAATATTGTTAGTGACATAACACTTTGGTGCCACATATTGAATTTAGAATTACCATATAACAGATACTACAACACCACAACAACAATTTATGGCACCGATGTGCTCTCAAGCACAAAAACCATAGTGCTACCAAGCATAGTGCTAAAGTGCTCAAGTTTAAATAGAAATTAAAAGTTTCATTTTAAAATACTTTTTCATCTTTATGTCTATTGCATATAATTACTAAGAAAGTTTATTAATTACCTAAAACTACATACTTAAGGTGGTTATGCAATTCTTTGAGCTCTAAATGGGTGCCTCTAAAATGGATAGCTTCAAAGATTTACTAACACTGAAGTGTCTATAGTCTCATACCTCTTAGAAAAATCTTTAACATCTTAGAGAATAGCATAGCATTATCACTCTTAGGCTCCTCTATGTCCTCCTTAATGAACATCTAATCTAACATCTCTAAAGCAATCATATCATCTAAAGCTTACTCTACACAGTCATCTACCACATCAACTCTTTAATAATGGTTCCTTTGTTGTCATTATTTGGAATTTTATTGACTTCAAAACATTAAATGTTACTTATTTATCCTGAACTTTCATGATTAATTTATCCTTCTGAACATAAATCATTGCCCTACTAGAAGCTAGAAAAGGTTTACCTATGATAATCGATGTTTTCCTATTTTACTCCACATCTAACATAATGAAGTGTACTTGGAAGATAAACTTGTCTATCTTAACCATACATCTTCTATCACCCCCAAGGGTAAGTAAACTATCTATTGTTACAAATCTAGACCCAAGTCCTATGATTTTGATGATAACAAATATTATTGAATTTCTTACTATGATATCTCCTATTAATTGATATTATTACACATCTGGTTTTTTCATGCACTAACATTTGAGGTCCACCATACTCTTGCAAGGTTGATCAACTCTATATTGGGTAGATTAAGGTTAAGTATGACGTGAAGAGTTCTTATTTTCAATTCTTATGTATTTTTATCTTTCTTGAGTCAAATCATGTATTTGGTGAATACTAAGATTGAAAATCATTCACACTCACACACACACACACACTTAAGGGAGTGAGTGAGTGACAAAGTCAGAAGTTAAATTTCTAAACTAATCATACTATATGATCCATCTCATACTATACGATCAAAATATTAGAAAATGATTAAAATGGTTAATTATGATAATTAATATAAGATGCACTAATCATACTATATAATGCATATTGCACAGGATGGTCAATTGAAAGCAAGATCCTAGCCGCTAATTATAATTTATACAAAACATTAAAATTCAAATATTATGCTCATCATATTGTCAATATATACCATATTGGATAATGTATTTAAAGCTTTCCTAAATTATCTTATGATTAGGGAAAAATTTTGGATTAATTAATCCAATCAGATCATACAGGGCGATTTGATCAATCGTATTGTATGACCTGATTCCTATATGGGGAGATAATTAAATTATTGTTAATCATACTGGATGATAATCCTTATCATTTGGACTAATTGTATCAAACGATGCTCTAATTCATCTCAGATGATCAACTCAATTCCTTGAAATATTCATATAACACTTAGTTTTTCATACAATATATGCATGAGTACTTTGAACTAATTGTACAAGATGATCCATGCTTGTATTGGACGATCATATTCACCATAACTGAATTTAGGGCTTTTTATAAGGCCTTGTATTTAATATATCTCATTATCTAGTTTTAAAGATTCTTGGCTATTGAGTTTTCTTAAGAGGGAGCATTGAGAAGAAGTTCAAGGATAGATTTAGGAAGAAGAGGAAGAGCTTATGTGTGAGGGAGAAGTAGTGTGAGGGGATCACATGGTTGCTCCAAGCAAGTGTCTTTCCTTATTCCTCCAAGTGTTTGTCAAAGTTTCTTTGGTGCCTCCGAGGAGGAATTCTTTATCTCAAGAATGTTGTTCTCTACCAGCACCAGGAGGATGAGAAAGGATCTCAAGGTACTCTACCTGCTCTAGGAGGAAGAAAAGATTGAAGGTTCACTGCCATCATATGGAGGGTGACAAAGCTTTTAGCTCTCAACCGCAGCGGGTTTGGTGTTAGGGATTTATGTATGGGCTTCTCCGCCTTGCTGTGGGGGAAAAAGGAGAGGCACTATACTAATAGGACATTAATACTCATAGTGAAGGACTCTAGGGAGTATAGGTAGGTTATTGTTTGACTGAAGCACTATAAATCTTTTGTGTATTTGTTTTGATTTATATGTTCCATATTTTAGTTTTTGCACTCTAAATTCATTATAACTACTAGGTGAAAAATCGTACTCAATGATCAGCTTTAGTGATTAAAATTTAATCATCATTATTTTCATGCTTTTGTAAATTCGTCTTGCTTCTGCACCAAGTAAAAATTACTACTAATTTTTCATATATATATATATATATATATATATATATATATATATATATATATATATATATATATATATCTTTATTTTTAAATTAAGTAATTAAAATTTTTAATTCACCGCCCTCTTGGTAGGCCTTGGGCTAGTTCATTGAGGTCTCACAACCATCTCAAACTATCATCTATAAGTTAACTATAACGTGGTAGTCATGGGTTGTACCTTAGTTAAGTCTAATCACTTTAAGATAGATAAAGACATAAGATTAATGCTTAATCTTAAATTATATAGTACCTTTTCATAGAACTTCTCCTTATAACACAAGGAATAGTAAAGCTACCAAGGTCCATTAACTTCTAAAAAAATTTACACTATAAGATTGCACTACATTCTATAATAAGATCAAACATCTCATAATCACCTAAATTCCACTTTTTTATTAGGATGTCCTTCATAAACTTAATATATCTAGCCAATTTATTTAAGGCTTTGGCAAAAGGAAGGTCTATGGTTAACTTCTTAAAGACCTCTAAAATTCTCTAAAGTTGTCTATCTAAATTTCACTTCTACGCTCTCTATTGGAATGGTGGTGGTAGTCTCTCTACAACATTTTTTAATAGTTTTATCTTAATGTAAGATCATGTTTAAGTTATTCTAGAGATAAGTTTGGATATATTGATTTCTTTTCTTAGTTTGTTCATCTTTTCTCTTTACCTCCTCTAATTTCTTACTTCTTATAAGCTAAATGGCCTTATAATACTCATTCACCTTCTCCTTATGATTAATTTCTATGTTACTAGATAAAGTTCTTAAGACTTATTATTTAGAGAAGTAGCAAATTTCCCTAACTAGTTTTCTAAGTTTCTAATGGCAACGACCTCGCTTTAAAGTTGGATTCCCATCTACAACTCTAAATCTTCTATAGAAGTCCTCTTATCCTTATTTTGGGTACTGGAAGTAAAATTTGAAGGATAACTAGGTCTAAGGTATTCATAATTTTATTGTGGAGAATTCTAAGTGCCTACAAGATTGGGTTATTGATTACTCCAATGAAAATTAGGTTGCTCCTTCCAACTTGGTTTATAGGTAATGTAATATGATTATTATATCTATTACTCATCAAATTTAAAGATTTTACTTTTTATGGGTTAGAATCACTAGGTAGTCCATATATTAGATCCTCAAGAGGCATAGGTGTTCATGAGTTTGGACTAACTTCTTAGTTTTCTAGTTTCCTAGAAATGGAAGTAACATGTGAGGAAAAAATTGATAACTCATTCAATTTATGCATAATAGAAACCTTTTTAAGGTTCATTCTATCGGAAGGCCACTAAAAATTATTGGTGACCATCTCCTCAATTAAAGCAATGAAGGGTTTGGACATCAAAGAACGCCCAGTTATGACATCTATAATAGCTCTAATGGAACCTACCCAACCATTATAAAATGTCTTGATAATCAACTAATCATGTAAAATATGGTGTGATCGAGCACTTCCTAAGCAAATCCTTCAACCTCTCTCATTTCTCATAAATTGACTCCTCGTCTATTTGATTGAAAGATTTAATGTCAATTATAAGCCTAATCGTCTTCAATGGTGGAAAGTACTTAGCTAAAACTTATAGGATAGTTTATTTTGGGTTGTGATAGGGCTTAGGGGTATGAAATTTAATCATATTATTTTCTTATCCCTCAAAATAAAGTGGAAATAATCAAAGTCTAATGGCGTCATAAGAGACCCCATTATATTTAGATGTTTTATATATTTCCAAAAAAATTAGCAATATGAAGGATAGGCTCCTCAACATGAGATCTCCCAAACTGAGTGTTTTGAATCATTTGAATTATTACGAGTTTAAGTTCAAAGTTTTTTGATTGATTGTTTGGCCTATTAATGCTTTGATGGTTAGCATGCATAAAAGGATTAATGCTTTCTCTTAAAAGACTAGGATGATCAATATTATTAATAGGGTTTGCCATGTTGAAATTATTATTATTATTTTTTAATTTTTAACTATTATTAATAGGGTTTGCCATACTATTAACACTGCCGTTGCCAGGTCCCAAGTCCTGGATGAGAAAAGTGGAGGGTTGCGTTAGGTAGTCGACAGCCAGCGTAAAACTTGTCGAACAAAAATGACATGAATCCTTTAAGAAATTGTGTAAATGCTAGGGCGTCCCCTGGAAGCGACGCGCTGTATGGCCTGAATACAGTGACAAGTGTGCAAGGGCCGCTGCACCGGCGCCCGGGTGCAGTGTTAAATAGGCAAGGGTTCCCGCATCAAGGACGGATGTGGGCAAAGAAGCTAGTCCATGATACTAAAATTAGGATAGGAACTTGGAATATAGGTTCCCTTACAGGTAAATTAATGGAGTTAATAGATATTATGATTCATAGGAAATTAAATATTTTATGCATTCAGGAAACTAAGTGGGTTGGAGAGAAGGCCAAGGAAATCGATAATTTAGGATTTAAACTTTGGTATTCGGGTAGGAGTCGTACTAGAAATGGTGTAGGTGTCATTATAGATAAGAGTTTAAAGGATAATGTTATAAAAATTAATAGGATTGGTGATAGAATTATAGCTTTAAAGATTGTTGTTGAGGATAAGATTGTTAATATTATAAGTGCTTATGCTCCTCAGGTAGGTTTGGATATAAGTTCTAAATTAAATTTTTGGAATGACTTAGAAGAATTAATACAAAATATACCTCTTGAAGAAAGAGTTTTTATTGGAGGAGATTTAAATGGACATGTTGGTAAAGAGGTAGTTGATTTTAAAAGCATTCATGGTGGCCATGGATTTGGAATGACGAATGAAGGTGGCAAGACCATATTAGATTTTTGTTTAGCTTATGATTTTTCAATTGCTAATACCTTATTTAAGAAAAGGAATGAGCATCTCATCACTTATAAAAATGGATGTAGTACAACCCAGATTGACTATTTTCTTATTAGAAAATTAAACCGTTTAGATTGCAAAGATTGTAAAGTTATTCCGAGTGAAAGTTTATGTACCCAACATCGATTATTAGTTTTGGACTTTAAGATAAAGGGGCATAAAATAAAAAATAATGTAAAACGTTTTTCGAGGATTAGATGGGGGCATTTAAAGAATATTAACCAAAATATTTTTGTGAGTAAGATTTTAGATCTTAAGATTTTGTCTGTGCATAAGGATGCTAATGTTATGTGGGAAAAAGTGGCTAGTGATATTAAGAATATTGCAAAAGATGTGCTTGGAGTATCTAAGGGAAAAGCTCCTAATAGTAAAAATAGTTGGTGGTGGAATCCAATTGTGCAAGAAAAGATTAAAAATAAGAAGATTTGTTATAAAAAATTGGTTTAATTTTAAAAATTCTGATAATTGGGAATTATATAAAGTGGCTCGTAAGGATTCTAAGAAAGCAATATGCGATGCAAAGACATTAGCTTTTAGCGATTTATATAATAGATTAAATACTAAGGAGGGAGAAAGATATATGTTTAAGTTAGCCAAACAAAGAGATAGGAGTAGTAAGGATTTAGTTCAAGTGAAGTGTATTAAGGATGAAGATCAAAAAATACTTTTCTTAGAAGATGATATTCAACAAAGGTGGATGAGATATTTTGCTAAACTTTTTAATGAAGAGTGTGAAAATAAGATTGACTATAGTGACCTTAGCACCCTAAATGAAAGTAAAGATTTCTGTTTTTATCGGCGTATTAGTAAAACTGAAGTTAGAGAGGCTTTAAATAGAATGAAGGGTGGAAAAGCTGTTGGACCTGATGATATTCCAATAGAGGTGTGGAAATGCTTAGGAGATGAAGGGATTTCTTGGCTTACTAAACTTTTTAATACTATTTTGAAGACTAAAAAGATGCCAGATGAGTGGAGAATGAGTGTATTAATTCCTATTTTTAAGAATAAAGGCGATGCACAGGATTGCACGAATTATAGAGGTATTAAGTTAATGTGTCATACTTTAAAATTATGGGAGCGAGTTATAGAGCATAGGTTGCGGCGTGATACTAATGTTTCTCAAAATCAATTTGGATTTATGCCGGGTAGGTCGACTATGGAAGCCATACATTTATTCAGAGGTTTGATGGAAAAATATAGAGGAAATAAGGAGGATCTACATATGATATTTATTGATTTAGAAAAAGCATATGATAAAGTTCCAAGAGAAGTGCTATGGAGAGTTCTTGATAAGAAAGGAGTCAATAATGCTTATATTCAAATCATTAAAGATATGTATGCAGGAGCTATTACTTGTGTTCAAACACAAGGTGGTTTGACCAAGTATTTCCCTATTTCGGTTGGGTTACATCAAGGATCAGCCTTAAACCCATATCTATTTGCTTTAGTCATGGATGTTCTCACTAGACATTTGCTAGATGATGTACCTTGGTGTATGCTTTTTGCTGATGATATTCTTCTTGTTGATAAGACTAGAGAGGGAGTTGAAGGTAAACTTGAATTATGGAGGTCAACCTTAGAGTCTAAAGGTTTTCGCTTGAGTAGATCTAAAACGGAATATATGGAGTGTAATTTTAGCAGTAATAGTCCTAGTGAGGGGATTGTGACTTTGGGCGATCAAGTCATTAATAAGAGTACACGTTTTAGGTATCTTGGATCTATTGTTCAGAGTGATGGTGAAATAGATGGGGATATTATCAGCAGAATTCAAGTTGGATGGTTGAAGTGGCAGAATGCATCGGGCTTGTTATGTGATAGTAATGTACCCCTCAAACTTAAGGGAAAATTCTATAAGATGGTAGTGAGGCCTGCAATGCTTTATGGTGCCGAATGTTGGCCATTAAAAGAGAAGCATAATACTAAGTTAAGTGTGGCAGAGATGAGGATGCTTAGATGGATGAGTGGCTTTACCCTTAGAGATAGGATACGAAATGAGCATATACGTGACAAGGTTGGAGTAGCTCCAGTAGAAGATAAGATTAGAGAGAGTCGCCTTAGATGGTTTGGTCACATAAAAAGGCGGCCTTCCGACGACCCAGTTAAGAGAGTAGAGGTATTAGATTTGACTTGTGTTAAGAAAGGTAGGGGTAGACCTAAAAAGACTTGGTTAGAAAATATTAGGAATGACCTTTCTTTATTAGATTTAAACGAGAATTTGGCTTTTAATAGGACACAATGGAGAAAAAGGATTCATGTAGCCGACCCCACGTAGTGGGATAAAGGCTTGATGTTGTTGTTGTTGTTGTAAGTGATTTTTCAATTTCTGGGTCAAACTGAGAAAGAAAAGCTTGAACCCTACTACACATGCATCATATATGAACAATTGTAAAAGAAAGTCTACCACCCTAAATTGTAAAGATCAAGTTTCTACAAATTGATAAACTATAATAGATGAAATAAGTTAATTAAACATGAACAAAAAAAAATCTTCAATTTTAAATTTGAATGTTACAATTGTACAATAGCATAAATAATTTTTGTTGCTTTTTTGCTTATGATAATACTAACATGTCTACTAACAAGAAGATAATAATGCAAATTTTAAACAGGGTTGAACATATGAAATAATATAGTAATAGGAATTGAAACTAGCAAGAATAACAACTAATTTTTGGAACTAATATCAACTTGCTCAAAATGACTTTTAAATACTTGGAAATGGCATAATAAAAACTTTTGATGAGACTGCAAAATATTATAAAAGTGTAATTAGTCTATGTGTCACAAATAAGTAATTTAATAACGAATAGAGTATCTTTCCTACCAAGATTAAAGTAAGTCTAATTTGAAAAGTTGATTAATAATTTTGCAAACTTCTCCAAGTTATCTTGCCAAATAAAAGTGAACTACCATAAGTAAATCTACCCTAAAATTGTTTTTGGATTTTTTCATTTTTATAATTATATAAATTTTCTAAACTAGCAATATTCTTAATTTTATGCAAATCAAAAATACACATTACAACAAGTGAAAGTGGATCAGAGCAATAGTAATCCTTTGTCTTTATTGAGATTGTCTAGATTCTAACAAATTTTCATTTTTAAATATCTGCCTAGGATCAAAAATTAAATTAGCCTATGTTTAGGTCTAATTTACATTTGTTCAAAATTCTATTATTGATTCCAATATGCCTTAATTGAGTCGTAGATCACACTTGATTTTAAAAAGTGAGTGGCCGACTACACAGTTAAATTAAGCATAAAAAATATGAAGCTTAACATGGCATTTCTCTAAATATGTAATCTATTTCTTGAAAAAACCTTAAAGTTGGTGCATCATTAGTTTAGAGAAGTGCATTTAATTATTGAACATGCTTTAAATAACAAGTACAAATTATTTTACTATACATCAAAATAGGAAATAATAGTAGAAGTTTCAGTTATATAACAAATATCGTTTAGGGACAATACTAGAAGTTGTATCCGATCATATCTCATCCCTCTATTTAAATTCTCAATATTACCCTTCTCTCTGATCACACACTTACAATACATAAGAATAAGCTAAGAAATACACTCACTTAGTCCACACTCTCCCATAACATACTTCCTTTGCATGAGAAATGTCTTGCCCCAAAATCAAATTTGAAAGAATGGTTCAATTTAAATATTTTTAATCATTTATCAAAGCTTATATTAATCATCAATATAAATCAATCTATCTAACAAAAATGATTAAATATCATACACCAATATTTATTTAACTAATTTTTTTCTGGAATCACATTTATAATAGTCATGAGATCACTAACAATTAATTAGTCTATCAATTATTTTTTTCTATAAAGTAATAAATAAAACAAAACAAAAATGAGAACTTGGAGATTTATCTAACTCACTTTTCAAAGCCCTGGACCCTTCACTGACCTGAAATTAATTAAAACAACATAATAAGCTTACAAAGCTTAACTAAAAACCAAATTTACTAAAGCTCCCAATACAATGCTTAAATAATCAATATGCATGCTCTGATCAGTTGATATAGTCAATAGCATTTAATCTCATCAATAATCAATTATCATTTTTTAGGCTAAAAAATGATCAATAACTAAAATAAGAAATCATTTCAATGAATCAATAATCGATACGAGAATCAATAAATCCATAAAGTAATCATTTTAAAAGCATTCATAAATCAGTAAATTAATCATAACATATAGGTGTTAAATCATTAGTCTTATCTATTTTAACTATTATCAATAATAGGGACCATATATAATCAATACATATAAATGTACCCATTATCAAAACTATCAATGCATGCATGCTTCATTATATGATTTAATAAGGCAGGACTTCCAAGTTTGATTTAGTGTTTTCATCAACTTTTAACCCCAACTGCTTCCTAATTGGTCACCAGTCATATCCATGATAATTATTATTTATCAGTAAAATAATTATCATTATATGTGACTTTTATTAAATCAATAAAGAGTTATCACTCTTTGCCTATTGGCTTAATCGGTCATCGGATACAGACTTCAACTAGGATAATACCACAAACCATCTTTAAAGGAAACCTCGTTATGATATTATATTTTAAGATCCATCTCGTATTAATTATATTATTAGTATCCATCCTTCCTCCCTTATACAAATGCCATATATATTTTATATCAATTATATCAATCTATCTTCTATATATTTAATGCAATTTAATATATAAAATGTAACATGAAATACTCAAATTTGTAAAAACAAAAATATTTATAAAGTACATTATAGCTTCAAAATTTTTTGGTATAAATCGATAAATTACAATCAAAATATTCATAATATTCATGTCTATCATATACAAAAATGTAAAACAATAAAAGTGTCATAAATTAGGAAAAAATATACTTTTATCAATTTAGGATAGAATAAACATGTGAAACTCAAAATCATTGAAAACTAAAGTGATATTTGGGATATTTTTAATGATCATAAGACTTTTTGTAACTAAAATAGTGGATAAAATGACCAAAATAGGCTCCCCTCTCTTCCCTCTCTCTTTTTCCTCTCCCTTTCCATCTCTTCCTTCCTAAGTAAGACATAGCAGTTGGCGGATTAGTGCTTAGGGTTTTATAATATATATATATATATATATATATATATATATATATATATATATATATATATATATATATATATATATATATATATATATATATATATATATACACACACACACACACACACACACTATTACTGCCTAGCATGCAATACTCATATCCATCATCGCAGCACTGCATGTTGAATCTATAATTATTATAGAACAGTCACTTAATATTGTGGTGGTAATTTTTAGTGCCACTGTACTCTTAAGCTAGCACCTTAGCATCACAAAGCTTAGCACTGTAGCAGCCCAATTCAAATAAAAATTTAGAGATTTTTTTTAACAGTTATTATTTTTTGTTTGCTATAAGAAATGAGCCACCTATTTATAAATTTTGAAAATAATGTTTCTAATGCCACAACATTGGCCTCTATGGAATTATGGTGCTGTTTAGTTTTCATTGTGGCACTAAATTTAATTTTGTGTGACAATTTATGTATTGTCACATTTATTTGCAAGTTCAGTTATCAATACTGGCATGGTGTTGGGAAGATTCAACATTATAATCGCAAAATGATGTTGTAGTGCTTCTACCTTGATGTCTTACTCTCTATCTTGAATCCTTTCCACGTCCATCATGGTTCTATTTATAGTTCTTTGTCACTATTGGGTGTGGCGTTGTAGTGCTCTAGTCAGTGGCATCACAATGCGTCTTCAATCATGATTCTTGTTTCACTCCTTTCCTATACAAAAAAGATAGATTTAGGTAGCATTTTTATAAACATAATTATAGTATAGAGTATATGTTTATTCCATTATCAAATAATGACAATTAAGAAGCTTCCTTGAATATTGTAAATATAAGTATATGCTTAAATAAATCAATAATATTCAATAAAGAATCATCAACTTAAAGTGAGTGCTATCACTAGATGGTTATGAATTCTTTTAATAGGGGTCCAACACTAATATCTTAAAATTTGGCAATGATTTCAACTTCAATGTCTATATAGAAAAACAATTTATGGGATGAGCTTGATACTTCAAAGAATGATAAGAAATGTATCTCCATAGCACTATGAGGTGTAACTCATCATTAATAGCTCGATTAATAGGTCTAAAGCAAGGATGGTGATCATAAATAAGAGAGGAAAGTGATAAATACTTTTGAGATTATTGCATAGAAGGAGCCACTAGTGAGAAGCACTTTAAAAGTGCCTTGGGTCATTCTTATTAGATAACTAGCCTCTTTTTATAATTACATTGTCTTGGCATAATTATTATGTCTCAAAAAATAAAAGGACCTTTTTTTTAGGATACTCTATAACTTCACTCATTTTTTTTACCTATTAATGCTCACCATCATATATCAAGATCCTTATTGTAGGTATAAAGTGAGCATAAATAATAGAAAAATTAAAGAAGAAAGAGAATATGATAATTAAATTCAATAAAATTTTGAATTAAGGAGCTTGGCATATAGATATTAATTACTAAAGAATTTCTTGAAAGTTTTTGAATAAGGATGTGTACCATTAGAAAGTTCTAGTATTGAAAACTCTTAATCATAACATGAATACACCATATGAGTATATGACTTTATGTGTTCTAAGTTGACCTATAAACTACCAAGCCTCACAATTCCCACTAGCTCTTCTCTAAATTACTCATTATAACTTTTACCCTAATATTATCCTGCTCTTTTAAATGAAGTTACCCACAAAGTTGAGCAAATAAAAAAAAAATTTATTACAACGGAACCATATCTGGGCAGAGGAGATGAGATCCTATGAAATGATAAAATTTAAGAGAATGTTAATTAACAATAAGCTTGCCTTAACAATATATAAAACTATTGGAGAAAAGGACCAATATGATGCAATCATGCACAAGATATTAACATGCACATCCCTTGAAGGTTTTAGCCTGGCTTTCTCTTAAGTCCAATTCTGCCTCCCACAAAACTGTTGTAATCATGGATGATATAAGTAAAGAGTTATTTTTGTTATTGAAATTATGTCAAGGATGTTATCCTTTCAATGTTATAATAAATGATAAAGGGATTTCCCTATACTAGCCATGTCTGGGACATTAACATGAACAACCTTTTAAGGTTGTGGCAAAGGTTTCCCTCTATAAATTACATATCATATGTGGAACTAACTATTGCTTATGGAGAATTTATGATAGCAAGAAGAAAGAGTTTAATGTCTTGAATTTATGTGAAGATCCATAATATATAAAGATAAAGAAAGAATTATAAGTGACACAAGTATTTTTACTTATGTAGAAAATATTAAAAAGGATAGAATATGGTGCTTAACCTTGATGAAATAATTTTGCTAGTGTATGACCTCAACAAATGGAAAAGGTACTGATGAACTATGATAGACATGGATATAAAGAATGAATTCAGTGGTGGTGAGTATTAGGAGAGCCTTGTGGTATTAGATTTATCTTCAAGAGATTATTTATGGTTTATTAGATCATTCTCTTTTAAGTATTGAAGGATAAAAACTATGAAGTTTATTATAAATTTTAGTCCTTATGTTGGGAGTTGCTAATATCAACTATATACATCAACCTTATAGGAAATTACATGCATCATTATTGGTGACAATGATAAGTAAAAAAGTTAGTGTGGATCAATATTAGTGTCAATAGTGTACATCATCATTAAAGGTGATGAAATTAGTGGTGATAACAAGCAATTTTTATTGGACATCTAGGTTTGTGTCAATAATGAGCTTTAGCCTAGTAATTGATGGAATGCATCAATATTTATAGTGACATTAAGTGTTGAAGTTAGCAAACATCAATGATGTGGAATAATCTTATAAATAATGGTGTGCATTAATGTCATTGTAATAAATGCAGGAAAACTTTGGTTGATAAACAAATGATGTAGAATTTTTATGCCAAAACTTTGGGTGAACCGCCAATAAGAGTGACTCGTAAATGACAAATACTACTGTATAATTCCTCTAGAGGTCTGTCGGTAAATCAACCGAAAATATTTCCGACAAAAAATTTCCACCGGGAAAAGGTTCCTGACGCATGTTTTACCGTCAACTACATTTCTGCCAGAAATGCACCATTTTTTATGAAAACTTTCAATTTTCAGTAGATATGGGTCACTAGTAATGAGATGTTTTCCTATAGTGAGAGGATGGGTGGCAAATCAGTAGATATTAGTTTTGAAATTGATGGAATTTATCATCTATATAAGAGATGGCATACATCAATATTGGTGGATATGATGGGCAATGAAATTGGCAAGCATAGTTTTGGTATTAATGGTGTACATCATACTCTTAGATAATGGCTTACATCAATTTTGGAGATCAAAATAAGTGATGATGGCTAAGAGATTCTAGTCATGCAATGTGATTGGGAGACCAAAGTTTGGTGATGGTGGTTAGGTGATTGAACTATGGTGATAATAATTGGATGATGGTGTATTAGAGATCATAATTAGATATTGATGATTGGAAGATCATAGTTAGGAGATGATACTTTAACACTAGTGGCCAAGAGTTTATAATCGAAAAACGATGGTCAAGAGATCATAGTCGGGTGATGGTGGTGGTTAGGAAATTGTAGTCAATCGACAGTGGTTGAGAGACTATTATTAGATGATTGTGTTTGAGAAACCTTAGTTGGGTATTGCTGGTTGGGAGATCATAGTTAAAAGATGGTGGCTAGGAAATTATAGCAGAACAATGGTGATCAAGAAATCATAATTTGATGATGGTGTTCTGAAGATCATAGTAGAGTAATAGTAGTTAAGAGAATATAATTTGGAAATAATAATCAACTGATGAAGGTCAAGAGACTATAATTAGGCAACGATGGTTGGTATACTATAGTTATGTGACGTCAACTAGGAGACCATAGTTAGATATCTATGGTTGTAAAACTTAAGTTGGATGATGATGGCCAGTGAATGGTAATTAAAAGGTCATTATCAGATAATGATGGTTAGGAGATCAACATCAAGTGTCGATAATTAGGAGATTGTAGTTAGTAGAAAATGATCAAGAGAATGTACGTGGTTAGGTGGCAGTGGTTATGAGATTGTAATTTGGCAATAGTGATTACAAGACTAAAGTTAGTTGATAGTAATTACAAAATAATACTAAAGGGACTATAATTTAACAATAATGGACAGAAAAATCCAATTGGGTGATATTGGTCTAATGATTAAAGCTGGTAGATTATTGTCAAGAGGCCATCATCAGATATGGTGGTCATGACCCTATAGTTAGACTATCGTGGTTGAGTGACCATAATTGAGCAACAATGGTCGGGACAACGTTGTCAAGCAATGGTAGTTGGAAGATTATAATCAATTGATTGTTGTTGAGAGATTATAGTTGAATAATAGAGATTGAGAAGTCATAATCAAATAATATTGGTCTAAATACTAAAGCTTAGTGATATAAGTTTGAGATTCTACAATCGGGTGATAATGGTCTAGCGACTGTAGTCATATAAATGTGTTGGTAAACCATACACTATAGGAAAAATGTCATTTTATGGTGGGTCATTTTTGCTGGAAAATGGATAAAATCCATTGGTAATTTACATTTTTGTCTTATTTCCTACAAAAAATTATCCGATGGTAATTCACCTGTATGAAAACAAACACTATAAAAAAATCCGTTGGAAATGGCCTAGACAAAAGTTTTTTTTAAAAAATTGTCTTAGGTGGGTCAGCTTCCATCACCGTTGGCCTGTGATCGAGGGCTGCCCGTGGGCCTGTGAACTAGTCGCAGATACTAAGCTGCCATCTCTGCGGCCTGTAAACAAGGATCGCCCACGAACTAACCATGCCCGTGAACTAGGCCCCCCTGCAAACCCATGGGACCGTGAACAAGTCCCGCTAGCTAACCCACCTGCCTGTGTTGCATTGCCACCCTCCTACCCAACCGCCTGAGTTCTTATGCATATTATGTTTTATTTGTTGCATTTTTATTTAAATTATTCTTAATTTATATTATTTATATTTGATATTATGTTTATATTATTTAATCTATTTGACATACTAATAATTATTTAAAATAATAATATTTTGTTTAATTAATTTTTAATAATATTTTGTTTACTTATTTTTTTAACAATATTTTCTTTAATTAATTTTATTTGACAAAATGAACAATTAATAAATTTTTTTTTATTATTTAAGCTTAGCACTGTTTAGTATAATTAATTTTATTTAACAAAAAGAATAATTATAAAAAATTACACTAAACATAATAATAATAATTAATTTTTTTTAATATTTTAGTTAAACAAAATTAGTTTAATTAAATTTATTTAACAAAATGAATAATTTTAAAACTTAATACTAAATATTTTACAAAAAATCCAAAATTCCTTCAGAAAAATTTGCTGACAAAAATGTCGGAAATATTTTGTTAGGGAAAACACCGAAAAATCAGCCATAATTTCTAACGGATTTATTTCAACCGAAAATGAGCATTTATCTTGTAGTGATAGTCCGTGATGGTGGTTTGGAGATTATAAACAATCAGGGATGGTCGGGATATTGTAGTCAAGCAATCATAATCGATAGATTTTATTCATGAAATAGGAGTCTAGAGATCAAAGTTGTGCATGACCATTATCAGATGATGGTAGTCAGTAGGTCATAGTTGAGTTATAAAGGTTTGGTTACAGTTAGACAATGGTGGCCAAGAGTTCATTATCGGGAGATATATGGTACTTAGAAGATCATAATTTGATGATGGTGTTTAAAAGAATATAGTTTGTTGATGGTGGTTTAGAAAATACAGTTGGTTGTTGGTGGTTAGGAGATGATAATCGACAAAAGAAGCTCAAGAGACTATTGTTGGTGAGGATGCTCGAAAGAACATAATATGGTGAGGTTAACTGAGCGATGGTATTAAGTCCATAATGGTTGAGAGATCAAATTCCAACAACTATAACCGTGTGATAGCGGTAGGCAAACTATAGTAGGGCGACGATGGTTTGGAGATCATATTTAGGCTATGATGGTTGTGAGATGGTAAATAGGTGTTATGGTCTGAAGACCATAGCCGAGTGGCTTGGTCGAAAGATCAAACTTGGGTATTGATGGATGAGCAACTATTGTCTGGTCATAGTGGATGGGAGGTCATATATGAGTAACAATGGTTGGGAAATCATAGTCGTTGATTAAGAGGAGGTAAGTAGCTAGCAAAATTCTTACGACTTTTAACCATCTTCATTTTCTTATAAAGCATACAAATAAAATTATATGTCACAAAAATAGTGAAAATTGAGGCAAAAAGTGTCCAAATTTAACACCTCCTCGTCTCAAATGAAAAAAACTTCATTTTTTCTCTCAAAATAAATTGCTCTTTGACTATCATAAAAGAGTGTAATTCTTCTTTTTTTTTTTTTTTTGCAAAATTCTTCTAAAAAGCTTTTAATCAAATAATGATTTAATATTTAATTAATTAGCTAAGACAAATCACTTTAAACTACATTATAAACATAGTAGCAAACTAAATTCTATAAAATTTCATAATGATTTAGGCTCCGTTTGGGACAGCTTTCTTACTATTTTCTAAAGAAAATTTCTAGTAAAAAATTTCTTGAAAAACAATTTTACAAAGCAACAAAAAAATTATCCCAAATAAAATTCTAATCATACATAAAATTATCTTCATAATAGATGCTTTGGATAGATAGGTAAAAAATTAAATATTTTATGGTGTACAATTGCTCAAATGGAATGAAAATTTTTGTGCTTGCATAATAATGCAATAAATTAGATGGAAGTGGTCCTTTCAACATCGTACGTACTCATAATCATCTGTGTAAAATTTTTTGAAAAAACGAAGAAGAAGAAGAAGAAGATGAAAAGCTATTTCCAATGCAGCTGCGCCAATAAAAGAATACGTAGTGAAGGACTATAGATGAGCAGCTTTGACTGTCAGCAGCTTGAGTGTTCAACTGCAAACGTCAAACTTCTCCTGTGTAAGATTTTCCCAACTGTCCCGTTGAGTAATTAATAACGCAAACAATAAAAGATTTCTTTTCTGAACCATATTCAATCCCTACTCAAAACTAGTTTGAAGCTCTATTAAAATTTACTTTTCACAATTTCTTCGGAATAAAGTTTCAAAATTTTGTTCGAATTAAGTTCAAGCTTTATGTTCCTCATTATATTGAATGAAATGGTTTCATTTGATTTATTAGGATAAATAATGACCACACTCTACACGTGTTTGCCTACATTATCGAAAGAGTCAAGTTTGATTTCATGTTGGAAATGTATTATATCAACATCAAGGTTATTTCTATAGCTCATACGCTTATATGGTCTCAAATCTATTATTTTGCAATAGTGATTGTATGTGAAATCGCTTGAGTAAAAAAAAATTGAACTCTTAAACGTTGATCGAGGTGTTTTTTGATGTAATTGTTAGAATTTTATTAAAATTTTAGAAGTTAAGCGTGCTCATATGCCTTGGGGTGAGTAACCTCCTGGGAAGTTACACCAATGAGACAAAATTATGAGGCATTTAGGTCAATGTGGACAATACGTCAAACTACTAGTATAACAATGTATTTGATTTATCTCCTACTCAAAATGAGTTAAATTTTTTGGGAGATTCATCTGTTGATGTATAAATGCGTCATAGAAAAACTTGTAATTATTCTCAACATAGTTAGTTCTAAAAAAAATTGTGAGTGAATATTGATCAATAATTCTTGCATTTTATTATTATTATAGAAATTTTGTTGCAGTTATAAAATATGAGATCTTATTTATTTATCCTTTGAATGCCTATTTATTCATGTCTTAATATAAAGTTTGATTGGTCTTTATAATAAAGTTGATATAAGAATTATAAAGAGCTCTTAATTTTTCTATAATACTGTTTAAGATTTTTTTTAGAAGACTAAGAACTTCAGATGTCCTTAACACTATATGACATCTCCAAATTTTATTATTGGACAACTTGTAATAAAAGTCATTATATGCTTTTAATGTAAATAAGGTTTATGTATCTGCTAAGACTTATGTCTTATGAGTTATGAGGTTTATGATGAATAAAATGTACATACCTTCTAGGGCTTATACCTTTTAAGATTTTAAAATAAAATACATATACCTTATAAGATTATGCCTTTTAAGTTTTTTTCATAAGTAAAATGCATGTACCTTCTAAGGTTTATATCTTTTAAAATTTATAGATGGTGGAGAACTTGGAACTTTTTTGGCTTCTGCCTTCTAAAAACTTTTGATGAGATAAAAATGTGTACCTTCAAAGGCTTAATCTACTACAGGAAAATCACCGAATACCGGCAGAATGTTTAGTGGTACAATACTAGCAAAATTTCTAGCTGTACAATGCCATCGGAAACGAAGAAATCCCTAGAAAAGTCACAAATTATGTAGGGTAAATCCATCGGTAATAAGTGATTTTCTTAAGTTTTTTTTTTTTTTTTTATGGTGAATAATGTGTATTTTTAGGCTTATGCCTTATGATATCTTAAGGAAAAAAATATTCACATTCTAAGGCTTAAAACTTTTGATATTTTGAGAAATAATTTGTACCTTCTAAGACTTATGTCTTCTAAGATTTTTAAATGAGTTTGGACTCTATCAATCACCAGATACATGGTGTCTTTCTATCAAGGACCTTTTATCTATTATTTTCTCATTAAGTTTCATTGTATATAAGTTTTAGGGGTTTAGAGTGAAGACCCTTTTGTCACGTACTCTTAAGGGATCTTCCTAGTAAGTACCTTATCTAACACAAGTTTCCATCAAAGCTTCCTTACTAGTGCCTTCATAGAAGCATTTCCCATATATGGTGCCAAATAATTGTGCATTGGACAATTCATGGTAGTATAGCTGAATATATTCATGGTAGTATAGGAAAAGAGAGTGTATCATCTTAGCATTATATGGAGCTCCTAAACAAATATGATAATATAACTTAATATAAGATTTATATGTGATATAAGTAAACAATGGTTGGATGATACGGTCGAGCAATGAAAGTCCGGATAGGACTACTAAATAATAATGAATATGCATCATTGGTTCAACAATGGTGGTTACCAGGGGTGATTGTCGACATCAAACATCAAGGGAAGCCCTATTATTTTTCGAACCTATAAACTTTTATCAATTTTAAGTCAAGGTTCAAGTGAAAAATGAGTGTATATTTGTAGTGTTTAGGCATAATTCTTTCATAATTTTAGCTAAAATCTTTATTTATAACATTAATACTTATTTCTAAATTTTAATCAAAATTTTTTGACCATATTATTATCAATAGAATGAATAGATTTATTCACATTTAAAAATTGTTATTTATTCATCTTTTAAATATTATTAATAAAATTTTATCACATCATCAAACAATTTTTTGCTTATATATATATATATATATATATATATATATATATATATATATATATATATATATATATATATATATATATATATATTTACAACGGAATTGTAAAAAAAAAATAAATGAGAATTATTAGATATTGGAAATATGGTAGCAATATGTACCTTTCCGAATTAAACGGTCAAATTTAAGTACGTTTGCATTTAAATAGGTCAAAATAATGATATCCAATATGATTTGTACGGTAGTGTTTGCGTAAATGCCGTGCAATATTTATGTGCATGCAATAACACTTCCAAAATTTTAATAAATATGATTTTCTAAATACCTAAATTAAAATAAAAGTTAAAAATCCAATATGTCACATTTTATAATTTTATAAATTACTTAGAAGCTCATGGTAGTTGATAATATTATGAAAAAAATGATAGCGTAATATTTTGATTAAATTTTTATTTAAAATAAATATAAAAATTTTAAATTTATTTTATTGTAAGAATAATAAAGTAATAATATTTTAAATCATACCTTTTTATTTCTTTGATTTTATTTCTTAAATTTTATATTTTGACTCTATATATATAGAAAACAGATGAATAATTATTTTATATTTATTTTAATCATGATGCTAAAATTATGTGAAGTTATGGGGATAAATTTTTAAAGGGATTTTTAAAATTATTTTGTAATTATTTTGCTTCTAATGGTCTAAGTAAAATATGATATTTAATATATGTGACAATGACGGACAAAAAATGAACAAAATAAAAAAATTCAAGTTTGGGATTGATTCGGTTAATTTTAATGTTGTGTTCGGATTAAAAATTTGACTCATGCAATTAATTTTTTAGCTATGATTTAGGTTTAGGGGTGCAAATGAGTCAAGCCAACTAGCAAGCGAGTTCGAGCTCATGAGTCAAGCTTATAGAGTTTCAAGTTCAACCTCAAGCAAAATTTTGAGTTCGTTAGATTGTCTAGCTCATGTTCGAACGGTGGAAGGCTTGACTCGATTACTCGTCGAGCGGCTCAAATGTGAAATAGCGGGGGCGGGCCTTGAACGAGGAAGACTGAAGGCAGAATGACGTGGGATGAACCAGAAGTGAAAGCATGTGTTACGTTCAACCTGCAGAAGCGCATGGGAATCATGTGCGAACAACAGATCGACCAACATCTGCGTGCGAATCACGAAATTGAGAAGCTGGTCGAGCTCATTTTCACTGGCAAGTCGAGCTCTATGATAAATTAGTCAATTTTAGGTCGAACATAATTGAGTCGTATTAATTTCAGATCAGTCAAAAACCCGATTACAAATTCAGATTGACATCCTAAAATACCATAAGGTAATTTAAAAAACAAATTATTATAATCCTTAATAAAATACCTTAATTTTGTCATTAATGACGGAGCTGTAGATAGTTTGTTATACGTAAGGTCGATTTGGAAGTCAGGCTAAATTTTTTGAGTGGGAGCCACTCAAGCCGGCCTTCAGACTTGTCCAATCACCACAAATCTGGCACGTGCCAAGCAACATCAAATCAAACTGTAAGTTTTAAAATTCAGGGCCATTTTTAGGACAATCATACTGTATTTTGCTAATGAATTTATACAAATTATATTTATTTCTACTCATCATAAATTATATTAACATATATGAATATTTTTTTTTAATTTCATATAGAGCATGTAAATATTAATATTAATAGTATACATGAATTCTTTAAATTTCAATTTTTTATTTTTTATAAATTGTTTAACATTGTTATTATATTAGAATTTATACTTATTTAATGTTTGGTTAAGTTTAGATACATAAATGAGAATTCTAAGGCTTATAACTATTTATTTGACTTTCTTTTGTTTATCTTTGAGGCGCAATGTTGTGTCATATAAAGCTCCTTGACCTTATTTATGCATTTAAATGGAAGGAAAGGGCATCCTAAAAACCTAAGGATTAAGAAAATTTCCCTTATAAAATTTTGAAAATAGTTTTTAAAAAATATCAAAGTTCTATGATAATATGACATAATTCAAAATAGATAGATACTCTCTCTCTCTCTCTCTCACACACACACATGCACACAAAAACATTTTTGCTATGGCTAGGACTTGGCAGTTGTTTTCCTCATTTTGCCAAGCATTGCACCTTATCTTCTACTCTTGTCCTTTTTATAATTGGTTTATATCATCATCCCTTACTCGAAATCTAGTCATTTATCTTAAGTCAAAGGAACTTACTCTTCATATATATATATATATATATATATATATATATATATATATATATATATATATATATATATATATATATATATATATATATATACTCTTCAATATTTTCAAACACGTAGCTTTTCTATATAATCAAATAAACAATAATTAACAATATTGACCTTCTTTCATTTGCTTCACAAGACAAAAATTAAAAGAGTTATACATAACAATCTTGGTCTAGTTCTCTTTCCACCCAATCATATTTAGTCGCTTTGAATGTCAAAATAAATAGACTATAAAATAAACATACCTAATTCGGGTCACAATTGATATCAGAAATCTCTACTCAAATTGAGCCTTATCCTTTCATGAAAATAACACGCATATGTAAAGTAGGGGTGAGCAATACTTAGTAGTTTACTCGAAATATACTACATAATTCAATATACATACATAAAATAACTTGTGCACAAGTATAATATTGTATGAATAGTAAAACATATTTATAGTAAACTAATGTGATGTTTAAGTGTCTTCTAACTATTAAATTTGTGTCAGTACAAAACTTGTGTCCCAACACAAGGCACATGTTAGAAACAACAACATAAGCATTTATTTGAACATGATGTCATAAATGAAAAAAATGGGAAAAATAATATTTTATATTTTATTTTAAATATTTTACACTTTTTTCCTTCGTCTCCTTATATCTTAACTTCCACTTATACCTCAACATGTTCATATTTCTCCTTCGCCTCTTATATTTTCACTTGTTTATATTTCTCCTTTGTCCATTATACCTCCAGTTACACTTATGCATCTACTTGTTCATATTATATCTATTCAAGTGTATCAAATGCACAGATGGATAATCATATATAAGCATAAGCCCTTATATCTCCACTTGAATGCACATAAGACATTCACCACCAACCACTTTCTCTTTCCTCCTCCCCCTAAGCCTCTTCGCACACATATTTGATATATGAGAAAAGAAATATCAATGCTTTCAATATGTATAAATAATATCTAACTTATTAGAACAAATATAAAATGCACACAAAGTATAAATCATAAGTACAAGTATTTTTTTCCCCCTTTTAACATACTTTCAAATATATGAGCATAGAAATATCATTACTTTTAGCATGTTTAAATAATATTTAAAATATCACATAAATATACAAAAGTTCATATATATGGCATAATAGTATGGTTTACAAAGATAAACTTCTAGACACATTTCAAAAGTTAAAAATTATAAAACCATTCATATGTAATATTCACAATAATATTTCATATAATACCTAAAATAATTTCTATTAATGCCAGTATACTTATTAAAATACCTAAAATATCATATAATAAAAAATATCTAATTAAAATTTAATTTATACATACTTTTATGACCAAAATATCTCATTCTATAAGATACTAAAAGTTACAATATGAAAAGTTTTCCAATCTTCGTAAATCTAAGTTTCTGCAAAATTTGACTAGATAAAAAACCAAATTTCATACAATAGACTTAAAATTAAAATCTAAAGTGTGATGATGGTAGCCTATCTTGAGCAGAACAATATTCTCACTTATCCTGACAAACGAAATCAACTCCAATACCTCTTAATCATGCCTTCTCTATCTTCTTCCTTTTTTTCTTTCTCTTCTCCTCTTCTCGATCTAGCCAAAGGAACAAAATAAGATGAGGAATAGATTTTGAAAGTGAATTTAAATATTTATATAAAATTTCATTCCTAAAACTGAGATAACAAAGCTTCAATGTCATAGTGGCCCTAAGGGCCAAAATTATCATCTTGAAATTTGAGAAATGAGCATCGCAGTGCTAACACGATAGCATCATAGCACCCCCAAGAAATGTTTTTAACTTATCTAATTCTTACCACATCATAGCATTATGGTGTCACAAAATAAAAATATAGCACTGCAACACCAATAAGACACCACCATAGTGCTCCTAAAGGACACTTCCAACTTATCAAAATTTTCTCCCAAATTCAATAAAAAAAATAATAATTTATAGAAACTTAATAAATGCCACATAAACATGTAAATCTTACCAAATCTTAATTAGTTCACTATATGTAGTTTAATTATTGTAAAACTAGTCATTATATCCTCCCCTTCTTAAAATAACATTATCCTTAACATTCACTACTAGCTAGTGTTAAAATTAAGTGTAGTTTGAGCTTCCTCATCTCAGCATCCTCCTCTAATATGGCCTCTTTATCTGGCATTTTCTTCCACTGAACTTTAAACAAATGAATTTGCTTTCTCTTTAATAGTCTCACATCATAAGCAAATATACACTTAATTTATTTTCTACAAGTCAATTCTAGTCATATCTTAACTTCATTCTTAGGAACTTTGTGCTCAAGATCAGTAACCCACTTTCTTAGCACATAAACATAGAATAAATCATGCTCATCAAACATATAATTTGGAAACGATAACCTGTAAGCAAAATTTTCAACTCTATTGATCACCTCGAATGGTCCAGTGTATCTCAAACTCACCTTTCCTTTTCTATCGAATCAGCTCACACCATTCATAGGGATAACCTTTAAATGCAAAATTTCTCATCTAAAATTCACTTTACCGATACTTCATATCATAATAAATTAATTTTCTATATTGTGCTGCTCTAGATCTATCCTTAATTAATTTAATATTCTCAGTGGCATTATCCACTAAGTCAAGACCCATCAATCTTCTCTCACCCACCTCTATCCAAGATAAATGTGCCATGCATCTCCTATCATATAATTCCTCATATGATGACATACTAATACTTTATTGAAAGTTTTTATTATGACCAAACTCAACCAAAGTGAAGTAATCCTCCCAACTTCCTTCAAAATCAAATACATGCAATCTTAATAAATCCTCAAACACTTGAATGGTCTTCTCGATTTGATCATTAGTCTATAGGTATAAAGCTCTATTGAAATTCAACTTAGTCTCCAAAAACTATTGAATACCTCTCCATAATCTAGAAGTGAACCTACCATCACGATCAGAAGTAATAATCTATAGTTTTTAATGCAGTTTGATAATCTCACATACATACAATTGTGCCAACTTTTTAACTATATTTATCTGCCTTCAAGTAAGAAAATGTGCTAACTTTATGTGCTAATCAACCAAAACCCATATTGCATCATTACCCTACCTAGACCTCGAGAATCCCATACCAAAATCTGTCATGATATCTTTCCATTTCTACTCAGGAATAAGCAAGGTTGCAATAAAACACTAGGTTTCTAATGCTCTTCCTTTACCATTTGATTAGTTTCACATCTCAAAATAAATTCTTCCACCTCACACTTCAACCCAGGCTACAAAAATATTAATTTAAATCATGATACATCTTATTACTCCCTGAGTTAATTATGTATCCAAAATAGTAAATCTCATGCAATATCTCTATTATCAACCCAACTCTAGCAAGAACTTAAAGTTCATTCTTATAAGTCAATACAACATGATCATACACATACAGGAAGCTCTCCTTCCAAATTGATTTTGGTCAACTAATCCTACATACTCATCCTATAGTTTATGATCCTCCTTATTCCTCTCATACAAGTAAGGCCGAACAATCATCTATGAAAGAACATTTATATATATCTTTGCCAAATAGATACACAACTTCCATCACTATTTTCTCCACTTCTCAAATCAAAGCCTCCTTAAATTTAATCATATAGGTTTCCATCTTAGTAGATTATCTACTTAAATCATCAGTTACCACATTAGCCTTATTAGATTAATACATTATATTGATCAGAATCATTAATCAGCTCCAACAACCTCCTTTATATCAAGTTCAACTCTTTTTGAGTAAATATATACTTCATACTCTTACGATCTATATAGATTTCACATCTCACTCCATAGAAATAATATCTCTAATTTTTCAAAGCAATTATAATCAATAGCAACTCAAGTCATGAGTAGGATGATTATTCTCATCTAGCTTCAACTACCTAGAAGCATATGCAATGTCCTTCCCATGCTACTGGAATACACAACCCAATCCTCCAAGAGAAGCATCACTAAATACTTGAAGACCTTCAACACCAATTCAAATAATTAGAATTGGTGTCAAAACTAACCAAATCTTCAAGATCTAAAAACTAGCCGTATACTTTGATGTCTAATCAAAAGGCATCATCCATTGAGTCAATCTTGTTAAAGGAATCACAACTAATAGAAAACCCCTGACAAACTTTCCAACCTAATACCAAGAAAACTAATAACCCCTAACACTATAGTCAGTCTTAGCTAATCAACTATTGCTTGCACATTTTGAGGATCAACAAATATCCCATCATTAATAATCATATGGCCTAAAAATACTACAAATTTTAGCCAAAATTTGCACTTTAAAAACTTAGCATGTAACTAGTATTACCTCTAATTCCAACCTCAAATGAGTTGTATGACCATCCTTAATTCTCAAATATATGAATATATCATCAATAAAAATGTCAGAAGGACTGTAGTCAGAGGGCGACATAGGTCAAAAGGAAGAACCATAGTTAGTGAGTGATAGTGGTCGGAAAGACCATAGTCTAGCAATGGGGGTTGGAAGGACTATTGCCTAGCAACTAAGATTGGAAGGACTATAGTCTGGTGATGAAGATTAGAAAGATCGTAGTCTAGTGACAGAGGTTGAACGGATCATAGTAGACAGGCAACAGAGGTCAAAAAATCATAGTCGGCGGGTGATAGTGGTTAGAAAGACTGTAGTCTTGCGACAGAGGTTGGAAGGACCATAGTATAGCTACTGAGGTCAGAAAGATCATAGTCTGGCGACAAAAGTTGGAAAGATCGTAGTCTAGCTATGGAGGTCAGAAGGACCTTAATCAATGGGCGACAAAGGTTGAAAGAACCGTAATTGATGGGTAACAATGGTTAAAAGGACTATAGTTTGGCGACGGAGGTGGGAAGGACAACAATCTAGCAACCGAGGTCAGAAGGACCATAGTTTGGCGATGGAATTTGGAAGTGTTATAACTCAAATTTTTTAAACATGTATTTTTACCTGCAATAGTTAAGAAGATATTTTGGAGCCATTATAAGCCAAAATCATAAATCATCTTCTTCATAACATTTCTTATGTTGTGTTTTAGTTTCCCTAAATTTTTCAAAACTTTTGGGCACTAGCGAAATTTCTTAAGAAATTGACATCTAACGGAACAAGTGGGGGTTTTGGGACCATCATGTGTCCATTTTGCAACTTTATTTCACCTAAATTTTTAAATATAATAAGATATTTTTATGGATATTTTTCTATAATTTTTTGAATCCCTAAAAGAATTTCTACTATTTTTATATTTAAAAAATAATTATAATATTATAATATTCTTATTTTATTATTAAAATATCTAATAGCACTTACTTAAGCCATTACCCATTTCATTCGTTTTAAATAGAGAAATAATCAGGAAAAAAAAGGAAAATGTGAAGAAAATGAGAGAGAAGGAAAGAGAAAAGCTTGGTTTTGGCGATTATAGAGCAATTTTTGTCCGTTGGCCTAGTTGAAAAATTTGCTCGTCTCAAGATAGGTTACATTTTGCCTATTTCAGGTTTCAATAATTTTGTATTTTTGTTATTTTTCCGATCAAATTTGTATTTTCATTAGTAAATAATGACGATAACTTTATTTTGGTAAAACTTTCACCGCATAAATTTTTATATGTTGCAGAGATTGTTATTACAAATATTTTGAGTATATTATGGATATTTTTTGTTGGGTTATTTTTTAAAAGGCATAAATTTTTTTCTACTTAAAAATTTATTTTGACATCTAAAAATAGTGCTTCAGTTCAATTAAAGCTTTAAAATGATGTTTTACACAATTCGTGATAATTTGATTATGTTTGAAAATTGTGAATTTTTACTGAGTAGTATTCATGTTGTATACTGTTGGAATATTTTGGCAATTTTTAAATTCAGTCCAATTATATTTTAATTAATAAAATACATTAAAAAATATATTGTAAAGTGTTGTGATGTGATGCCGGTGCCAATGGGAAGTCGAGATGGGGTTTTGTTACGCCGGCAATAATGGGCTGCCGAGGTGAGATTCTATTATACCGGTGCTAGTGGTCGACTGAGGAAGGATTATGTTGCATTGGTAATAGTGGATGATCGAGATGGAATTCTATTATGTTGGCTCCAACGAGTGACCGTGGTGGGATTATGTTATGCTCGTGAGATTTCATTACCTAAGTGTTATTATGTCGAAGTCAATGGGCTACCGAGGTGGAATTCTGTTATGAAGTATTTGCTTATAATTTAGTTCATTTTAGTATTTATTTAATTATATTTAATTATATCTTATAATTCAACACATTGTTCTCGATTCTTTTGGTTTTGATTTTTTATTTCTGTTTTAGACTAGAATAGCCTACTAAGCCGTGTTAGCTCATTCCTATTTTTGCTTTTATTTTCAGGCCCGGAGAAGGATAAGGGATGAGCTGAGTAGTTAGGATAGTAGGCTTTGATCTATGATGTAGGTATGTTTTATTAGTTCTGATTTTTGCGAGCTTGACTTTTTTTATTGTGCTCTATGTTGTCAAGCATTGTTGTAGATAGATATCAGATTATATATATTTTGGATGATATATAGAAAAATCATATTGAGATTCAATAGTCTTCATACTTGTATTGCATTCAATAGTGACTCTATGTAATATATAAATTGGAAGTTTTGTTTTATTACTTCTTCAATTAGATCTTGGGGTCAGTCTTGCTACAATCGGATACGGTATGACTTGTCTGATATCGAGTCATATCGGGTCGAGTTGTGATTGGAAGGACTATAGTCGACATGAGACAATGCTAAGAAAGACTATTGTCTTGTGACGGAGGTCAAAAGGATCATAGTCACTGAGCGATAGTGGTTAGAAAGATCGTTGTCTAAAAATGAAGGTCGGAAGGATAATAGTCGGTGGGAAACAGAGGTTGAAAAGACTGTTGTCAAGAGATGGAGGTCGAAAGGACAATAATTGGCATTCGATGAAGGTCAGAAAGATTGTTATCTAGTGACGGATGTTAGATAGACCATAATCAACATACTACGGAGGTCAAAAAAGTTGTAGTCTAGAGAAAGAGGTCAAGGATCATAGTCTGCCGATGGGAGGTCAGAAGGACTGTGTCATTGAGCGATGGTGGTAAAAAAAGATCGTTAATTGGTGACAGATGTCAAAAGTATCATATACAGTGAGCGAGAGTTGCCAGAAAGACCATTATCTGGCAACGGAGGTCAGAAGGACCGTAGTCGGCGGGTGACGGAGGTAAGAAAGATCATAGTCTGATGACGGAGGTTGGAAGGACTGTTGTCTGGCAACGGAGGTCATAAGGACCATAATCGACGGGAAATAGTGGTCAGAAAGATTGTTGCCTAAAGACGGAGATTGGAAGCACTGTAGTCGGTGTGCGATAGTGGTAAAAAAGATTGTTGTCTGGCGACGGAGGTTAGAAGGAATCGTAGTCTGCAGACGATGGAGGTTTAAATGATCATTGTCAGACGATGGAGGTCGGAAGGACTGTAGTCAACGGGAGACAGAGATCTGAAAAACTGTAGTCTGATGATAGAGGTTGGAAGGATCGTAGTCGACGGGCGACATTGGTCAGAAAGACTCTTGTCTAGCGATGGAGATCAGATGGATAGTAGTATGCAGGCGACAGTGGTCAGAAAGATCGTTGTCTGGCAACGAAGATCGGAAGAACCGTAATCTAGCGATGGAGGTCTGAAAGATCGTAGTTGACAGACGATAGTCGTCTTCATCATTCACGTGTTATCTTGAGCAAGAGAAGCTGATGGATGAGACAAGCGGTAAGGAACCTTGAAATGAGGGTGTTTAATGAAATCCTTCATCCCAAGGTGTGTAATAATTTCATTAACTCAATTAATGAAGTGTTATTTTAAATAAATATTAAAATTTTTATATTAACTATATAAATGATAAAAGTTTAAGCATGATGTATATAAATTCCCATAAATATTAGACTGAAATTTGGTTGAAAATGAATAAGAAAATTGACTTATTAATAAACTATCAAGAGTTAAATTTGATAAATAAATAAATTAAATTTTTCTCATAAGTCACATTATTTTATAAAATAATCTAAATATACTAAAATCATTACAATTCAACAGACTAACCAAAAATAAAAAACTAAATTAAATTAAGATCTCCTCATAACCTCCTAAAAATTAACAACTTTTCTCTTTTTTTTTTTTTTGTTATATTTTATTTATTTTTATTTATGATTACAATGATGTGACTCAATTTGTACTCGTTTTCTCGTTTTGACGAAAGATTGCTACAGGGACCACACCACCACCGGACTCCATTGGTTTACCGCCGCAGCGGGAGGTGACCATATCGCTACCCTAATTCACTTTACGCAATTTATCCGGCTTTCCTCGGGTATAAAAGGGCTCCTCCGCATGCCCTCGTCGGAGATTTCAGTTCGGCTTCTACCGTCTCTTCTCGCCGGAGATATCTTTCTCTGAGCGCAATCTCTCTCCACGAAATAGATCTTCAACCCTCGATCGTCCGATGGAGAGGGAGAAGGAAACAGCAACGCGGCGATTTCGCAGATTCCGGCATATCGGACGTCTTCTCCGCTTCCTTGAGCTCGCCGGTGCCCTTGTCGTGCTCTCCTACTCCTACAACTACGTTCCGTCAATCGCGAGGAATTCCGGTGTGTTCCTCCGCCGCTCCGCAGTTGTTCTTATTAGCCCTACCTTTGTATTTCTCCTTGGAAACGCCATTGTCGTCGTCCTCTTCGCTAAATCCGGCCAAATCGCCTCATCATCGGAATCCTGCTCCGCTCTCTCCGCCGTGGACGGATCTGATGAAATATCCTCTAATCTATCGTACCCAACGCCGCCGCATTTGGGGGAGGCGGAGGAGGTGGTGTACGAGGACAAGGAGGTATGCGTGGAGATTCGTGCTTCCCCGCGGAGCCGGTCGGAGGAATTGGAGAAGATAAGGGAGGAGCCGAAGATGCTACTCTTGGAAACGGAGGTAAGCAGTGGCGAGGCGAAGTTGTCTTCGTCGCCGCCGCTGAAGCTGCCGCAAGTGAAGGCAGTTGCGGCGCAAGATAGAGTGGATGCGGAGGCAGAGGAGGATGCCGAGCAGTTTCGGCGCACGGTGGAGGAGTTCATCGCAAAGCAGCAGCGGTTTCAGAGACAGGAGTCGCTCTCCGTTATCTCGTACTCCGCGGGATTACCAGAACCTGTTGCTGTGTAAATATAAAAGAGAAGAAATAATATGTTTTTTAAAATGAAATTCTTGCGGGTTTTTTTTTTTTTTTTTTTTAATTTGTTCTCTATTCTGAAAGAGCTTATTTTTTATGCTTCCGAGCTGAGGTCCTTTTAAATTTATTTAAAACATTATTTGGTATTTATTTTGTAACTTAATTAAAATTAGAATAATACTAGATATTTTATTTAAGTCCAATTTTTCAAAAGATTATTTATATTTTTAAGCGTCAAATAAAGTTAGTTATAATGATAGAAAGAATTGGTCCAATTTTTGAGATTAAATATCCCATGAAAAAAATATATTTTTTGATAATTCATTTTTTTTGAAAAAAATTTAATTATTTATTAAATCTACTTATTTTTTTTCTTTCAGTAAAAAATATTATTATTATTATTATTATTATTATTATTATTATTATTATATCAAACAATTTGAATGTATCCTTTCATAATAGTTAAAGGCCTATTTAAAATGCTCTAAAAACATCCTTTTAGCACATTTAAAAGCAATAAAAAAGTAATAGCCAAATAAAACTTAGGCTTCGTTCCGGACAGTTTTTTTTTACTTTTTAAAACGGAGTTTTAGTAAAAAATAAAAAAAAAATTGTTATTAAACTCCATTTTAGAAAGCAATAAAAAAGCTATCCGTCTGGGACCGCTTTCTTATAGCTATCCGAATTAGATTTTTAATATAAAAACTTTTTGAACTAGAAATTTTAAACTTGAAAACTATTTTTAAAAGCACTAAAAAATATGTTCCAAACTAAACTTCAATGCATAGGAGCTATAAAAAATAGTTATTTTACATTACACAATAACTTCACAATCATATTTTTCAAAGTTATAGCAGCTCTAAATAGGAGAAATTATTCTGTGCGGACACCGAACGTAACTCTGTGTTTGGAGGAGAATCAAAGCTCGCCACGTTACCCGGTACACAGATACGGCCTGTGTCGTGAACCAGTACGCAAGCGGCCAAGCCTATTTGAGGAATGGCTAAGCTTTAAGACATTGGGCATAATCTTTAATTGGGATCCACTTTGAGGTTTCAATTTGCATATATTTATATAAGAATAGCAATATAATCTCAAGATAAATTTTGAATCACTTACGTAAAAATAGTAAAATACAAATCTGTGTTACTTTTAGCAGAAGTTTCCTCTTCAAAAAAGGCACATGGGCTACTTTGTTTTGAAAAGAAAGGGAAAAAAAAAAAAAGATTTTTTGAAAGGCTGGCAAGCTAGATTATTTTTACAGTTTCTGTTTCCAATGCTCTATTTTAATATTTGATCAGCTAGAATTCAATTAACAATGCCCTAAATGAATAAAAAGGTGAGGTATAATTTTTAATTATTTTAACAATTTTGCTCTTAAACTTCAAAATGTTAATATATTTTAAGTATATTTTATATTAATATTTTTAAATGAGGTTCATGAGTTATTGAATAAAGTCAAAGTTGACTCAAGCTTGACTCGTTTGCTTATCGAGCCCGACTCATGAGTCCGCTTGACTTGCTTACACCTAGAGGTGTAAACAAGTCGAGTCGAGCACGAGTCACTCATGGCTTGAGCTTGATTAATAAATCGAGTTCGAGCTTGAGCTCAAATTTTATTCTCTGAGTTCAAGCCGGGTTTATTATGAAAGAAAGAACATGATTATGATCAAGCAATTATTATAATAAAATGGTAAAAGAATGAGAAGTTAAAAGAAAATTAATAAAGAAATACTTATCATAAGAAAGTGAGATACTTTTTAAAACATTTGTAACAATTTGTAATTAGAATCCTAAATGTTAATATATTTTAAGTGTATTTTATATATTAACATTTTTTAAACAAGCCGACTCGCAAGCTCACGAGTCGAGTCAGGATTGACTCAAACTTAGCTCATTAGCTCATCAGGCTCAACTCACGAAATATATATCTTGCCGACTCGTGCTCGACTCGAGCACACTCACGAGTCGGCTTGACTCACTTACACTCCTAATTCAGCCTCACAAAAGCTTCCAAATATGATATAATTAGCATGTTGATTAAGAACATAATTAGTCACATTTTGCGTTTTTACAGAAAACAAAAATCATTTTCACAAAATTAAGAATAAAATGTGAATAATTCTGAGTTATATGAGAGATAAATTTGCATGTAAGGTTGAGGATATTGACAGCTAGTAATAATATGGAGCATTAAGAAAGGCTTAGCACATGGAATAATATTTTATTAAATCGGGGTTTATGTAAAAACAAAGCTAATAAAATCTCCAAATGGATGAAACAGCTTGAGCAGGTGGGATTTCACCATAAAAATATTAATATTAGAAATACTTATTTATTAATTACATTTCTATAATTAGATATTGCTTTTTCAAGAAAGTAAAATGATTAATAGTTTAAGGCTTCGTTTGTGTCATAGTTTTTTTCCTGTTTTTTAAAACAGTTTTTTTTAATTTTTTTTGCTAAGAAACTATTTTAGAAAGGAGTAAAAATATGGTCCCCAAGATGACAGTGTTGTAATTTGAATGAAATATTATATGTAATTAATTTTTTAAAAAAATTATCTCAAAATATCCTCAAATTGATTTTACAAATTATTATAACTGCTTTAAGATTAGTATTCTATAAAGAATAAAATTATATTGCACTAATCTCAAAATAAATTTTTTAAATCAATCTAAATAAATTAATCTCAATAAATAAAATTAATCTTAATCATCCAAATATATTGAAGAGAATCCAAATCCATCTATTGAGGAAGAAAACAGGAAATTTAAAAAAAAAATAAAATTAAAATTAGAAATCAATAACAGTCCATAAAAATAATTACTATTATTTTCCATTTAAATAAAACCTAGACAGTTTTAAATTTTCTTGAGATTTTTTTAGTAAAAAAGTTATATTTCTAAATAAAGGAAATTACATCACTGTATTGTAGTTCATTTAGTTTGATTATTTATTAGAAAAATAAAGAAAAATTGTGTGTGATTCTTATTTAGAGTAGAGCTGGGGTGTGTGAGTGACAGCCTAGCTACCAAATAAAATATGCCTCTACATTTGAAAATTATTGAAGCTCCTATCCAACCATGTCAAACACATTCATTTCATTTGATAAAGACAATTGAGAAAGGTTACCGCCACAGCTCATTTTGATCTATTGATTAGTAGTTTTGGCTATTAACTAAGGCTTCGTTTGGTACGGCTTTCTTTCTGCTTTTTAAAGCAGCTTTTTAATACAATTAATTTGTATTAGTAAGCTACTTTAAGAGGCAGAAAGAAAGCCGTGGAATGGCATCTTTATTGTTTCTTAAAATAGAGTTTTAGAACAAAAATTTTAATTTGAATGAAATATAAAAATCGTCCCAAACAATGCCTAAGTAATTTAGGTTCGTAGCTTTCGATGATGTGACTGTGTGTTTGCCTTATTTGTGTATTTTCCCATCAAATTAACTAAGGTTTCGTTTGGGATAGCTTTCTTACTACATTGCTTTTTAGACTACAATCAAAATTTATATTTGATAACTGCTTTTTCGTTGCTTTCAAAAACATTTTTTTGCTGAAAAGCAATTTTTTATAACAGCTTTAGAAAATTATTTTATCTACAGCAGTTTTACAGAACAATAAAAAAAGATGTTCCGAATGGAATCTAAATGGAATGCTTGAATGGTTGGAGGTGAAGCATTCCATGTATTCTCTTTGTTAGTTGAGTAAAAAAAAAATTGTGTAAAGATATTGTGACTTGTTTTGCATTAAAATTGGCTTAAATGCTCTTGAATTTACATTAAAATTAGTGCTAAATTGTTGAATTTGCTTTATTATTGTTGTCAAAGCTTAGATCATTTTTCTAAGCAGTTGATGAAAAATAAGAAGGGGAAATATTTTTATGTTAATAATATTTAAATCAAAAATTCAAACACAATCGTTTCTATTTGGTTGATTTTATTCGGTTTATTAAAAATGTCGTTTTTTTTTATTATGGTTATTTACTTTTTTTTATTCTTTTTATGGCTCCATTTAAAAAAAAAAAAAAATCGTCTGAACTGAAAGACAAAATGCCAATAATAAATATTCAATTCCAAATAAACGAAATGTCATTATCCAATTCCTTTGCATAATTACTATAAAAGTTTTTTTTTTCGGCAGAAATTAAAGATATTTTTAAATTTTAGGTATATCAAAATTGAATCAAAATAATCAAATTAAGGGTCCATTTGAAACGATTACAATTTTTTATAAACATATTGCTGTAAAACTACTCTAAAAAGCAACTTCGATGTATAATTTTTTTTTTAAATAGTAGTCAAATCAAAACTATGATTGCGATCTTAAAAGCAAAACAGTAATAAAGCTATTCCAAACGAAACCTAAATTGCTGGTCAATTGGTTATATTCAACATATTATTTTGTCGGTTCAATTCTTCCTATAATTTGATTCAGTTTATTCGAATTAACAAATCTATCAACCAATCCATCCAAATCGATAGAATATACACCCCTATATATTTTATTATGAATCATAGTTTGACCCATATTTATAAGGTGAATTGTTAAAGTATAGAGTCTAATTAATTTTGATGTAGTGTATATATATAAACTTTAAATTCAAAAATATTATAGTAAAATGAGTTGAACCCAACAATACAAAAAATGATTCGATTTGAGTCCAAATAAACCCAAATCAAGTACTCAAAAGTATATTTAGAAACTTTGTGACTTTAATTGAAGGACCAATTAGTCTCCAAATCTAGAAAGCTTGTTGTCAAATAGAGCCCCTCGATTGTTATACCCATTCTCATCATTCGATCAATGTTATTCGGCTGCCACTGCTCGACCACCATCATTTGATTGGCATCGCTCACTCACCGTCACCCAATCACTCTTTCCAACCACATTGACCAACCATTGTTGCTCAAAAATATCATCTAATTGGCATTATTAATCCCCACAATATCGCCACAACAATCTTTACGAAAAATAGATGAAACTAAGCAAGTGCTTCCAACTTTGTAATCCTGTCTTCTCTAGTTGTGGGGAAGAAATATTTTTTGTAAATTCAAGTATGTAGTGTATATTTTAATGGGGTCAAATCCTATGAATTTTTTTCTAAATTTGCCACCAAAAACTTTGCTTTCTTCTATATCATTCCTTTTTAAGTATGTGTATTGAACCTTCAAGCAAAGTTACAACATAAATCTCTCTCTCGTCATAATAATTCAATTTAAGATGAGCATCTACAGATTTTGTTAGTCTATTCAAGCAATATATATCTCTCAAAATGATGGATAACAACTATCTTATTTTTCCACTAATGAGAGAAAATGATTAAACTAAAAATGGTGGAGAGGTTATATTTGGTTTCGTTTGAGACAACTTTCTAAATGTTTTCTAAAACAACTTTTTATTTAATTTTTTTTTAAATTAAAAAATTTTGTATTAAAAAGTTGTTTTGAAAAGCAATGAAAAGTTGTTTCAAACGAAGCCTTAGGCTTCATTTAGGACGGCTTTTTTATTGCTTTCTAAAACAGAGTTTTAGTACAAAAATAAAAAAAATTGTACTAAAACTCCGTTTTTGAAAGCAGTAAAAAAGCCGTCCCAAACGAAGCCATAGTTTAATGGACCACTTAATTTTAAAAAATGAATAAATTAATTGGAACATTAAACATTGTTTAAATTAAAACATTTCGATGATGTTAAAGTGTTCAAGGAGGGTTTTCGAGATTCTTTCACTTGACCTATTAATCTTAGGTTTCGTTTGGGACGGCTTTATTTCTACTTTATAAAGCAGCGTTTTAGCATAAAGAATTAAATTTTTATATTAGAAAGATGCTTTAAGAAGTAGAAAGAAAGTCATTCGAAACGAGGCTTTAATTTCATACTTATTATCATATAAACATATTATCTCTATCAAATCACAAAACTAAAATATAAGATTATATATATATATTGATACGTCATCATGAAATTATCTTGATCGGGCACAAATCTCGGCGAAAAAGTCAAGTTGGCTTCAAAAATCAAATTTGGAAACACCTAAACTCCGATTTCAGTGAGCTTATAGTCAAACTAATAGCGTCTCGGAAATACGAACCCAACGACATCAAATCCAACTCAAGCCGAGCCCAAATGAACCCAAATCAAGCGCCCGAAGTGCTGTTGGAAAGCTCGTACCATAATTTGAGTTATCAAACAGTCTCCGATTTTAACGAGCTTATAGTCAAATCGAACGGCCTCGGCGAGACGAATCCAACGAGCCCAAGATCATCAAATTCTGACATCACTAAGGCCTTCAAATATCTAACGAACGGTGCGCGATCAAGGGATTCAATATCAGCCGTCCATTCAACCACTCCCTATTTGACCCTAATCTTGCACCTATTTACAAGTTATGCCACTCCAGAAAAATTATAAATAGAGCTCTCATTTCTTCACAAGAGGGAACTGTAGCAAGAGAAGTGAGAAGAGAGAGAAGAAGAGAAGAGAAGAAGGAGGAGAATCAGCTCCTCCTCGATCACCACCGGAGTTCTTTCTGCAGCCTGAATACACCGGAATTCTGTTGGATTTTTGGGAGACGTCGGAATTCTGTAAAACTTTGTAACTTTGTTTCAATTTAGAGGAAACTGATTGTAATCTGATCATCCTGACTTGTGGTGCGAATCAACCTATGTACTTCAAACAAATACTAGTAGAATTACTTCAACTAGGAGTGGCCCCATATTTTTTTCCCTCCTTCAAGTTTTCCACGTAAAAATCCTGGTGTTCATTTTATCCTTTCTTGTTTGTGTGCGCTGAATATTCGTACAATGCTTGGACGTAAAATTACAAACTCTATCGCCGTGTATATTCTAGCTCGTAATAGTTTGGCGTCGTCTGTGTGAATCGAACCCACAACTTCAAGTATTGCTACAGTGGTCAACAGACGTAGCAATCGCATCGTTGGAGCTTCCTGCTCCAACTCCCACAAATCTAGAAATCAGTCTGTGAATCACAGACGCTCGATGTCTACCTCTTTTCATCCTTGGGGGGGGGGGGGGTGCAAAATGCTGCCGGAGAAGGAACATTGGGACCTTCTTTAGAAGAAAGAATCCAAAAGATGGAAGAATCTCAGAATGAAATTCTTCAACTCCTACGAGAGACTCGACAATCAACACTACCACAAAGGGAGGAAGTGCTTCTCCCTCGAGATCCACCACGGGTTGAAGATGTTCAATTCGAGCATCTTCAAGCAGAAATTCCTCTTCCTCCCCCCAAAAAGACAAATACATCAGAACAACGAACTTGCACTGATACAACAAGTTCTACACATCCTTGGCCCTCAACTCGGCAGGCTCGTATTCTTCCAGATCTCCTAGAAGACTCAGCCCAACCGCACATTGTTGAGCTCCTTCACAATGCTCTACGTCATGAATTGTGAAGATTGGTACGGAAAGAGTTCCCCCGAGGAGATGTGAGGCAAGCTCTCCGATAGAGGAACTTCCAGGAGTCATCACCTCTAACTGAAGCCATTCTTTAGCACCCCATTTCGGTCAGATTCAAAGTGCCAAATGTTGAGTCCTACAACGGGACGACCGACCCGTATGAGCATATAGACTACTATAAAATCATGATGCATATTCAAAGAGCATCAGACTCACTCCTTTGCCAGGTTTTTCCTGCCACCCTTAAAGGACAGGCTCGAAAGTGGTTTTATTCGCTTCCGTTTAGAACGATCCCTTCATTCATCAAATTAGCCAAAGTATTCGTTGAACAGTTTGTGGCTAATCGAAAAATTGCTAAGGATTCTCTCCACCCCTCCGGGATCCGCCAAAATGAGGGAGAATCATTGAAGGAGTATTTTTAGCGGTTTTCCACTGAGGCTCAACAGATTCCAGGAGTAGACCCTGAATTACTCAGAGGGGTCTTTCTTGGAGGTCTTCGTCCTGGCCCCTTCTATTCAGCACTCATGCGCGATACTGTTCATTCATATGCTGACCTGTCCATCATGTGGAAGGGAAAATTTCTATAGATGAAGCTATAAATGCTCACAATAAGAAGTTTGGGCAAATCAACAAGAAGCGCAAAGGTGTACCTGGGATGGATAATTCATTCTCATAACAGAAAAATCTAAGGAAGAATGATCTACCTCTTAGGCCTCCATTACCATGATGGGAACCCCGACAGGAGAAGGATTATACCCCACTTAACACATCTCTAGCAAATGTATTGATGGTTGTTCGAGATCAAGATACATTAAAATGGTCAAATCCTTTGAAGTCGAACACATCAAATTCAGATCAGTACTGTCACTTTCATCGTAGTCGTGTTCACACTACCGAAGCCTGTAAGCAACTCAATGATGAGATTGAAAGACTTATCCGCTAGGGCTACCTTTGACAATTTATTCAAGATTCACCTACCCGAGAGGAAGCTCGTCCCGCTGGGGGGCAAAGTCAACAACAAAATCAATCTTTGAATAATATTCAAATGATTGGTGAGATTGAATGATCACGCACTTCGTGCATTTGTATTAGCAATACTACTTGTCTTGTTGTCTTTTTTATGTTGAGTAAGGTGTCACTTTGATATCTTTAATGTCTTCTTCCAAGTTAAATGTTGTATTGTGCCCGTACGTATATCTTATGTGATGAGTCATTATATCTTGTAAATTCCTAAGTCATACTAGGAAACTATTGTACTGTCTTACATAATACAGTAATATGATGTTCACGTTGTTGTGATATTATTTTCTCTTATAAAAGATAAAAAACTTCTCAAACTCTTTTTCCATGATTCGAGAAATACACAATCTATATTATACTCAATCACCGGATGGTCAATCCCAGGGAGATTTGATCTGACCTCTTCCACACAAGTTAAAGTCATCGAGTAGGGCTCTGATATACAACTTGGATAGGTCTTACATCCTCGGTGGATTCTCTCGACTTCTTCCATACAAGTTAATGTCATCGAGCAAAGGGGCGATAAGAATTTTTTGAAATTTTCTGGGATTTTTTCGCAATTTTTCATATTTAAAAAATCCATGGGGGGCCCACAAAAAAAATCAATTAACCGCACGGTTAACCGCGCGGGACTCGCCTGTTGGCGCACAGCGTGGGAGCAGCTGCCAGCGGCGGCCAGCTGACCGGTTCGGCCTCCTACGCGTTTCTAGGCCAGATTATTGGCCCGGACGGTCCGAATCAAACATTTTTACGGTCCTCGAACACATTTTTTGACGTTCCGAACTCAATTTCGACACTTTTGGAGCTCAACAGGGCCTCTACGATCATGTTTGAGCAGCATTTAATTTTTGGAACGCAATTCTTTACAATTTGGCTAAAGCAATTTGCCGAAGCATATATTTTCGAACTCCAAGAGCTTTGACATCCAAAAATATGGGGGCAACTGATACGTCATCATGAAATTATCTTGATCGGGCACGAATCTTGGCGCAAAAGTCAAGTTGGAAACTTCAAAAATCAAATTTGGAAACACCTGAACTCCGATTTCAATGAGTTTATAGTCAAACTGAGCGTCTCGGAAATACAAACCCAACGACATCAAATCCAACTCAATCCGAGCCCAAATGAACCCAAATCAAGCGCCAGAAGTGCTGTTGGAAAGCTCGTACTATAATTTGAGTTGCCAAACGGTCTCTGATTTTAATGAGTTTATAGTAGAATCGAACGTCTTGACGAGATCAATCCAACGAGCCCAAGATCATCGAATTCTGACATCACTGAGGCCTTCAAATGTATGATGAATGGTGCACGATCAAGTGATTCAATATCAGCCGTCCATTCAACCACTCCCTATTTGACCCTGATCTCGCACCTATTTACTAGCTATGCCACTACAAAAAAATTATAAATAGAGCCCTCATTCTTCACAAGAGGGAACTGAAGTAAGAGAAGTGAGAAGAGAAGAGAAGGAGGAGAATCAGCTCCTCCTCGACCACCGCCGGAGTTTTTTCCGCCGCCTGAATACGTCAGAATTCTGCCAGATTTTTGGGAGACGTCAGATTCTACAAAACTTTGTAACTTTGTTTCATTTTATAAGAAACTGATTGTAATCTGATCGTCCTGACTTGTGAGACAAATTAAGCTCTGTACTTCAAAGAAACACTAGTGGAATTACTTCAACTGGGCGTGGCCCCGTGGTTCTTTCTCTCTTTAGGGTTTTCCACGTAAAAATCCTGGTGTTCATTTTTTACTTTCCTATTTGTGTGTGCTGAATATTTGTACAATACTTGGACGTAAAATTATAAACTCTACCGCCGCGTATATTCTAGCCCACAACAGTTTGGCACCGTCTGTGGGAATCGAACCCACGACTTCAAATATTGCTACAATGGTCAACAGACATAGCAGTCGCATCGTTGGAGCTTCCCGCTCCAACTCCCACCAATCTAGAAATCAGTCTGTGAATATCAAACGCCCGATGTCTACCTCTTTTCATCCTAGGGGGCAAAATGCTGCCGGAGAAGGAACCTTGTGACCTTCTTTAGAAGAAAGAATCCGGAAGATGGAAGAATCCTAGAATGAAATTCTTCAACTCCTGCGAGAGGCTCGACAACCGACACTACCACAAATGGAGGAAGTGCTTCTCCCTCGAGATCCACCACGGGTTGAAGATGTTCAATTCGAGCATCTTCAAACAGAAATTCCTCTTCCTCCCCCCAAGAAGACAGATACACCAGAACAACAAACTCGCTCATACAGCAAGTTCTACACATCCTTGGCCCTCAACTTGATAGTCTCGCATTCTTACAAATCTCCTAGAAGACTCAGTCCAACCGCATATTGTTGAGCTCCCACACAATACTCTACGTCACGAACTACGAAGATTGATATGGGAAAAGTTCCCCCGAGGAGATGTGAGGCAAGCTCTCCGATAGAGGAACCTCCAGGAGTCATCACCTCTAACTGAAGCCATTCTTTAGCACCCCATTCCGGTCGGATTCAAAGTGTCAAATGTTGAGTCTTACGACAGAACACCGACCCGTATGAGCATATCGACTACTATAGAACCATCATGCATATTCAACGAGCATCAGACGCACTCCTTTGCCAGGTTTTTCCTACCACCCTTAAAGGACAGGCTCGAACGTGGTTCTATTCGCTTCCATCCACAACGATCCCTTCATTCATCAAATTAGTCAAACTATTTGTTGAACATTTTGTGGCTAATCGGAGAATTGCTAAGGATTCTTCACACCTCTGTGGGATCTGTCAAAATGAAGGAGATTAAAGGAGTATTTTCAGCTGTTCTCCACCAAGGCTCGACAGATTCCAGGAGTAGACCCTGAATTACTCAGAGGAGTCTTTCTTGGAGGTCTTCTTTATGTCCTCTTCTATTCAGCACTCATGCGCGACTCTATTCATTCATATGCTGACTTGATCCATCGTGTGGAGGTGAAAATTTCTACAAATGAAGCTATAAATGCTCACAGAAAGTAGTTTGAGCAAATCAACGGAAAGCGCAAAGGTGCACCTGGGATGGACAATTCATTCTCACAACAGAAAAATCAAAGGAAGAATGATCTACCTCCTAGGCCTCCATTACCGTAATGGGAACCCCGACAGGAGGAGTATACCCCACTCAACACATCTCGAGCAAATGTATTGATGGCCATTCGAGATCAAGATACATTAAAATGGTCAAATCCTTTGAAGTCGAACACAGGAAATCCAGATCATGTACTGTCACTTTCATCGTAGTCGTGGCACACTATCGAAGCCTGTAAGAAACTCAAGGATGAGATTGAAAGACTTATCCGACGGGGCTACCTTTGATAATTTATTCAAGATTCACCTACCCAAGAAGAAGCTCATCTCGCTGGGGGGTAAAGTTAACAACAAATATAATCTTTGAATAATATTCAAATGATTGGTGAGATTGAATAATCACGTACTTTGTGCATTTGTATTAGAAATACTACTTTTCATGTTGTCTCTTTTATGTTGAGTACGGTGTCACTTTAATATCTTTAATGTCTTCTTCCAAGTTAAATGTTGTATTGTGCCCGGTCGTATATCTTATGTGTTGAGTCATTGTAACTTGTATATCCCTAAGTCATACTAGGGAACTATTGTACTGTCTTACATAATACAGTAATATGATATTCACGTTGTTGTGATATTATTTTCTCTTATAAAAGATAAAAAACTTTTCAAACTCTTTTTTCATGATTCGAGAAGTACACAATCTATATTGTATCTCAATCACCGGATGGTCAATCCCAAGGGGATTTGATTTGACCTCTTCCACACAGGTTAACGTCATTGAGCAGGGCTCTAACATACAACTTGGATAGGTCTTACATCCTCGGTGGATTCTCTTGACCTCTTCCATACAAGTTAATATCGTCGAGCAAAGGCTTCGACATACAACCTAGGATAGGTCTTATATCCTTGATGGATTCTCTTGACCTCTTCTACACAGGTTAAAGTCATCGAGCATGGCTCTGACATACAACCTCGGATAGGTCTTACATCCTTGGTGGATTCTCTCAACCTCTTCCACACAGGTTGACTCATTGAGCAGGGATCTGACATACAACCTCGGATAGGTCTTACATCCTCGGTGGATTCTCCCGACCTCTTTCATAGAGGTTAATGTCGTCGAGCAAAGGCTTCGACATACAACCTCGGATAGGACTTACATCATTGGTGGATTCTCCCGACCTCTTCCATACAGGTTAACATCGTCGAGCAAAGGCTTCAACATACAACCTCGGATAGGTCATACATCCTTGGTGGATTCTCTCGACCTCTTCCACACAGGTTAACATCATACAGCAGGGCTCTGACATACAACCTCGGATAGGTCTTATATATATCCTTGGTGGATTCTCTCGACCTCTCCCACACAGGTTAATGTCATCGAACAGGGCTCTGATATACAATCTCAAATATGTCTTATATCTTTAGTGGATTCTCTTGATTTGTTCCACACATGAATATAAAATTCTGGAAGACTAAAAAATCTCAAAAAGCACGAAAGGCACATTCAAAGCATACCTCAAAGAGGCGTGAAACAACTTAGTTTTCTTTGGATGACGAGTTCATTTCAAATTAAAAACAAGCATCGATCTCATACAATAATCTCAACTTCATATACAATATCATTGGAGTTATATTACAAGATTGTACATCAAGCAACAAGACAGATTATAATTTGATCTTCATCAAGCCTCAACTCAGTTAGCAATATATGTGTGTTGCCAGACCACTAACATAACACACTGCCCCCCGCCCCTTGACTCAGTGATATCTGTTGTTGGTACACTTCAGTTTGGATGCATATTGTATGGACAAAATGCCACTGGACTCTTGCCATCATTCTGTCATTCGTTTGATATTTACTGGTAGTCCTTCACTTCATATCGGTCATCATCGGTTTCTCGCTCAACTGCTACTTGCAGCGCACCCTCAAACTCTCTCCTTTAACTCTACACTCGATCGTTGACTGCTAATGGGCTTCAACTTGATCGTCCATCGCTGACAGACTTCCGCTCAAATGGCGTTAAAAATTCTCCTTCTACACAATAGAGAAGTACTAATTTTGTGTAGGAAAAATCACCTATGAAAAATAGTAAAATGCCTCCCTTATTAGAAAGTCAGAACGTTGGGAGGAGAAAGAAAAGAAAAGGCTGCAAAAATTCTAACCTCTACACACGAAGAAAGGCACTAATTTTGCATAGGGAAAATCACCTACGAAAAATAGTGGAATGCCTCCCCTGTTAGAAAGTCAGAACGTGGAAGGAGAAAGAAAAGAAATGACTGCAAAAATTCCAACCTCTACGCACGAAGAGGGGCACTGATTTTGCTCAGGAAAAATCACCCACGAAAAATAGTGGAATGCCTCCCCTATAAGAAGTCAGAAAGCCAGAGGGGGAAAAGAGAAGAAATCCCCTAACTTCTGCACAAGAGGAGGGGTGCTAAGTAGAGTATGGAAAATTTCTCACGCAAAAATAGCGGAAAGCCTAAACTGTCAAAAAGTCGGGGGGAGGGAAGAAAGAAGAAAAAGAGAAATCCCCTAATTCTACACAAGAGGAGGGGTGCTAAGTCGAGCAGTTTAAATTTCCCACTCAAAAATACCGGAAAGCCTCAACTGTTAGAGAGCTAGAGGGAGAAGAAGAGAAGGGACAATTTTTCTAAACGCCTTGGGGTCTATTTATAGTTTTTTTTTTTTTTTTTGGAGAAGGGGAAGTTTCTAGAGTTTTTTAGAATTTTCAAAAATTTTGAATTTTTCGGAAGTTTTTGGAATTTTCAGTGAATTTTTTGGATTTAAAAAATCCATGTGGGGCCCACAAAAAAATCAATTAAATGCACGGTTATCTGCGCGGGACGCCCCCATTGGCGCATAACGCGAGTGATGCCACCAGTGGCGGCGACCGGCCGATTCGGCCACCTACGTGGGTTCAGGCCCAATTTTCAGCACGGACTGTCTAAATCAAATGTTTTTGGAGTCCCGGACACGTTTTTTGACGTTCCAGACTCAAATTCGACACTTTTGGAGCTCAACAGGGCCTATACAATCAAGTTTGAGCAAGCATTTAATTTTTTGAACATAATATTTACGATCTGGCCCAAGCAAATTATCGAAGCATATATTTTTGGACTCCTGGAGCTTCGATGCTCGAAATAGGGGGGCAACTGATACGTCATCATGAAATTATCTTGATCGGGCACGAATCTCAGCGCAAAAGTCAAGTTGGAAACTTCAAAAATCAAATTCAGAAACACCTAAACTCTGATTTTATTGAGCTTATATTCAAACTGAGTGTCTCGGAAATACGAACCCAATGACATCAAATCTAACTCAATCCGAGCCCAAATGAACCCAAATCAAGCGCCCGCAGTGCTGTTGGAAAGCTCGTACTACAATTTGAGTTACCAAATGGTCTCCAATTTTAACGAGCTTATATTCGAATCGAACGGCTCGACGAGATGAATCCCTCGAGCCCAAGATCATTGAGTTCTGACATCACTAAGGCCTTCAAATGTCTGACGAACGGTGCACGATCTAGGGATTCAATATCAGCCGTCCATTCAACCGCTCCCTATTTGACCCTGATCTCACACCTATTTATGAGCTATGCCACTCCAGAAAAACTATAAATAGAGCCCTCATTCTTCACAAGAGGGAACTAAAGTAAGAGAAGTTAGAAGAGAGAGAAGAAGAGAAGAGAAGAAGGAGGAGAATCAGCTCCTCCTCAACCACCGTCAAAGTTCTTTCCGCCGCCTGAATATGTCGGAATTCTGCCAGATTTTTGGGAGACGTTGGAATTCATCAAAACTTTATAAATTTGTTTCAATTTAGAAGAAACTGATTGTAATCTGATCATCCTGACTTGTGGGACGAATCAACCTCTGTACTTCAAATAAACACTAGTGGAATTACTTCAACTGGGCATGGCCCCATGGTTTTTTCCCTCTTTCGGGTTTTCCCCGTAAAAATCCTGGTGTTTATTTTTTCCTTTCCTGTTTGTGTGTGCTATATTTTCGTACAACGCTTGGACTTAAAATTACAAACTCTACCACCGCGTATATTCTAGTCCGCAACTATATATATATTTTGTTCATCTAAATTGATTCCATCATGTTTTTAGACTTCGTCTAAGGAAATACAAAATAATAATATATGATTGATAATTTGTTTTATGCAAAATTTATATGGATGCCTAAAATGTTTTACAACATTTGTGCTTGGTGTTGTTACTTTGAATGGATGATGAATCACAAAGGCATGTGGGTTGTGGATTCGCCCATTACTAAATACCATCAAAATAAATACAAGGGTCATTGGATTAAATGCTAAGTAACAAAGTAGGAAAAGCAGCCATTAAATGATATTGACAACATAAATAATTATAATAAGATCCTAAATGGCTTTTTATCTGGCAATATATCATTTGCACAACTTCAAATGCAGAAAATAAAATGCCAGCATTAAAGATGGGAGGTGTGGCGAGGATGTAACAAACGGTCTTGATATTTTTTGACAAGGAGATCAATGTAATGGGTCTTTTAAGGATGATATTGCAATGATTATGCAAGTAGCTAGGAGCATCAGAGGTGTAAAGACTAGTGCATGAAATAAACTCAAAACTATAATTATAGAGATGATGTTAAGTTAGTAGATTATGGTGATCTCCACAAAAAGAAAAATTAATAAGAAAAATTTTATATTTTAATATTACATATATGTTTGATATTAGAGTCTTACATATTACATTTGGACCTAGAATTGCCCTGATATTTGCAAATTATGTGATATGCTCTCATTTTAAAATTGCCCTGATATTTGCACTAATATTTAATATTACATATATGTTTGATATTTAATATTACATATTACATTTGGACCTAGAAGCTCAATTTCCCTGATATGCTCTCATATGTTTCTTACATCCTATGATATCACATAATTAGAGTCTTACACAACTTCATAGGTTATAGCCTTTCTTGACAATGTAGCTTTACGAACAACATTTTTCATTCCCTCTGTCGAGTCTCAGTAGAATGAAGAATAAGTTTAACTCCTTATGACTATTTATGAAGGTTAAACATGAATTAGTTTCTGATGGAAGGTTCTTCTCCAATTTAGAGAGTTCTCTACGAATTTTTATCATATGGTTGTGATACCTACAATGCTTTATTGTGAGACCTACAATGCATTCCAATTCAAGTAAAGTACACTTATTCGAAAGTATAACACGTACACTTATTCATGGTGTATATCTTCTAATAATTAATTTTATAAGTATGTAGGAGGATATTTGCTTTAACGTCCAAATGACTATCCATGAAAAGAGATATTATATATATAACAGACTGTTACCATATCAAAGAGGATTAAAAGATGAATTTATACAGGGAGTTGAGACTTTTATTCAAATTGCATCTCAACTATCTTCCATTAAGTTCGATAAAATATTTAGATGTCCATGTTTGAAGCATAAAAATCAAGCATTTCTCAAGCCCGATGATGTGAAGCTTGATTTATATCGTAGGGAATTTCTTCCATACTACTGAATTTATACATTACATGGTGAGTACGAGCCACATAGAGATATTCATACCGATCCATCTACAGCTTTTGAAATATTTGATGAAGATCAAATGACTAAATTATATAAATAACTTATTTTTGATGTAGCAGATCCTAATTTAAGGGCCAGTATGGAAGTGCCACCAAATACAGAAACTAAAAAATTCTTTGAGTTACTACATTCAGCTCAAAAATCAATTTTGGATGGTTTCAAAACTCATCCAAAATTATCGATTGCAGTGAGAATGCTAAGTATTAAAACTAAATATAATATTTCTCGTGATTGTTTCAATGACTTTATTGATCTTCTCAAAGAAATTAATCCAACGGATAATTTAATTCTCTCAAATTTATACCGAACGAAGAAATTAGTATCCAAGTTGGGTCTCATTGCTACAAAAATTGATTATTGTATTAAAGGATGCATGTTATACTACAAGGATGATATAATAGAAGTTTATTGTCGCACCTATAATGCGCCTCTGTTTAAGCTAAACTTAGGAAAACAACATTGTCAAAAGAAATATATTTTATATTCTCATTTATTTTATTTACGAATCATTCAAAGACTTCAGCGACATTATGCATCAATAAGTTCAGTAGACCATATGAGATGGCATAAGGAGAAATTTGCAAAAAGTGGTATTCTTTCTCATCCATTAGATGTTGATGCATGAAAATATTTTGATCGAGTGCATGCTTTATTTGTTGTTGAACCCCGCAACATAAGATTGAGATTATTTGCCGATAATTTTACCGTATATAGTCAAGCAGCTACACCGTACTCTTGTTGTCCATTTATAATAACACCATACAACCTTCCACCAGAGATGTGTATGACTACTCCATATATGTTCTTAACACTTATAATACTTGGATCATATAATCCAAAAGCAAAAATTAACATTTTTTTGCAATCATTAATTGATGATCTCAAGTTATTATGGGAAGAAGGTGTTCTCACATATGACATATTAATAAAACAAAATTTTCTCCTTCGAGCTTTATTGCTTTGGACCATTGGCGATTTTCTAGCTTATAGTATGTTGTTTGGTTATAGCACAGTAGGAAAATTAGCTTGTCCTTACTGCATGGAGAATACTAAAGCTTTCACACTAAAATATAAAGAGAAAAATACTTAGTTTGATTGTCATCGTATGTTCCTACCTGCTGATCATCAATTTCAAAGGAATAAGGAAGCATTCGTTATAAACAGAGTTGAGATGTTATCTTCTCCACCCAAATTAAATGGCGATGATATACTACAAAGACTTTCTGACTTTTTAATAATTATTAATTTTCTAATGTCATCAGAGTAAATATTCGGGATATGGTGTTCAATAATATAATTGGATTAAAAAAAGTATTTTTTTTGAATATTATCATATTATAGAACTAATTTGATAAGGCATAATTTAGATGTTATGCATATTAAGAAGAACTTTCTGGATAATATTTTTAATATAATTATGGATGTTAAAGGTAAGAGCAAAGATAATGTTAAAGCAATGATGAACATTAAAGAGTACTGTTGGCAAAAAAATATGGAGTTAGTAATAACCACTGATGGTAAAATAATTAAGTCTAAAGCATCTTACTCTTTTACGTTATAGAAAAAAAAGATCAATATATCAGTAATTTAAAAGGTTTAAAAATACATGATGGTTTATGGATCAAATATAAGGCGATATGTTGACTTGAAATCTATGAGGTTATATGGACTAAAAAGTCATGATTGTCACATAATTATGGAGGTTCTTCTTCCAATCATAGTATGTATGTTACCATATTACATATCAAATTCGTTGATTGAGCTTAGCATTTTCTTCAAAGACTTAAGTTCATCTAAATTAAGCGAAGATGATTTACGAAGGAACGAAGTGAACATACCAATCATCCTCTGCAAGTTAGAAAAAAAATTTCCCCGAGGATTTTTTGTTTATATGGAACATCTTCCAATCCATTTATCTTATGAAGCTAGAGTTGATGGACCTATACAATATCGTTGGATGTATCCTTTCGAGATGTGAAACATATTTTTATTAAATCTTCAAATTTTTTGAATAAGTTGAGAACATGCATTTATTAACTTGATAATTATAATTGTTTAATAGATATTTGAACAAGTTGAAGAAATATGTTAAGAATAAAGCACGATCAAAATGATCGATATGTGAAGTATATTTATCTCAAGAAGCTACTCACTTCTGCTCCTAATATTTTGAGCCCCATGTAAGGTGTACAAAAATAAAGACTGATCGTAACATGGACTTCTATGTAAAAGAACAATCACAGACTATACTATCAGTATTTAGAAGTCATGAAAAGCCCATTGGTAAATGTGTTAAAATATTTCTTAACTATTTAGAAATTAAAATAGGGAATTTATATGTGCTACTGAAGTGTGAAGAAGTTGAACCAATCTTTTAGTCAGTTCTTTCATAATATGCATAATGAATAATGTTTATTTAAAATACTAAATTATTATTTGGATGATTTATCACCAGATATTTTGTAAGCAATTTGCCTCAGACAGATTCTACGGATATTAAGCAAGTTGTTACAAATGAATTCCCAGGTTGGTTTAGATCTTATGTGAGCTCATAAATTTTAAAATTTTTATTTGAATTATATCTTATTTAATACCAAAAATACTAACATTTAAAAAAAAATTTAGTTACATAATCCTGATAACAATTATTTCGATAAAGGTTTCTAAGCACTAGCATGGGGTCCAATGCGAAAAGTAAAGACCTCGCCAATATATATAGTGAATGAGTTTAAAGGTGGTAAGGAAAATGATGAGAGGTAAAAAGCTGGCGGCTAGGGGAATATTTAGCCGACAGTTAAAGGATAAGGAGGTGAGGGATTAGAGTAAGAAAATAAATCGCGAGTTTCAGACTCTTCCAAAGACTGATAGGTGATGCTTTACCCTTCACCAAGAGACTTCAAGCCACTTAAGTAAGAGTAAAAATAGAAAATGCATAATTAAAATAAAAATTTAAGATGATGTAGGACGATCACAATTATCGATCTTCAGCTCCTCCTCAGATAGGCATGGACGGTTGGATATATGCATCAGTTCAATTGTCCACAAGGACATCAAATCGACTACATGCACTCTATAAGGAACATATTGACCGTGAATAGGTAAACAAGGTTCTTATTCTTTGTCAGGAAGTGGAATCCAAAGATAATAACTATCTCTAAAGCTTGTGATTTAAAATTTATTTTATTGGCAACTTGCATGAATCTCTTTTAGCACGTATGTATAAACTTATATACAAGAAAAAAGAAATTTATTAAAATATCAAGCAACTAAAATTATTATATGTTAGCCATAAATACTACCATCTTCATATATATAAATGTTGTCAACTAAATCATACGAGAAATAAAATGAATAATTCATCAAAACATTCGTAATTATAATTGTTTAATATATATTTAAACAAGTTGAAGAAATATGTTAAGAATAAAGCACGACCAGAATGATCGATATATGAATATTTATCTCAAGAAGTAACTCATTTTTGCTCTTACTATTTTGAGCCCCATGTAAGGAGTACAAAAACAAAAATTAATTGTAACATGGACTTTGATGTAGAAGAATAATCACAGGCTATATTATCAATATTTACAAGTTATGAAAAGCCTATTGATAAATGTGTTGAAAGATTTCTTAACTATTTAGAAATTAAAATAGGGAATTTATATGTGCTACTAAAGTGTGAAGAAGTTGAACCAATCTTAGAGTAAGTTCTTCCATAATATGCATAATGAGTAATGTTTATTTAAATTACTAAAGTATTATTTGGATGATTTATCACCAGGTATTTTGTAAGCAATTTGTCTCAGATAGATTCTACGGATGTTGAGCAAGTTATTGCAAATGAATTCTCAACTTGGTTTAGATCTTATGTGAGCTCATAAATTTTAAAAAATTTTATTTGAATTATATTTATTTAATACCAAAAATACTAATATTTAAAAAAAAAATTAGGTACATAATTCTGATAACAATTATTTTGATAAAGGTTTTGCAAGCACTTGCATGTGGTCCAATGCGAAAAATAAAGACCTCACCAATATATATAGTGAATGGGTTTAAAGGTGGTGGGGAAAATGATGAGAGGTAGAAAGCTGACTGCTAGGGGAAGATTTAGCCGGCAGTTAAAGGATAAGGAGGTGAGGGATTAGAGCAATAAAATAAACCGCGAGTTTCAAACTCTTCCAAAGACTGGCAGGTAATGCTTTGCCCTTCACCAAGAGACTTCAAGCCACGAGCCGGCCGGACCCATCCTACGGCTGGTGAAAACTACGGTTCCCTCCATAAAAATTCTCACTAATGTCCTCCCAAGAAACAAAAATGTAAAATAAAATTTTATTAAAACTTCATCATTCCATTACAATAATAAGGGTCTCTATATATAGGCCTCAGAAAATAAAAGAAACTAAAATAAGACGATCATGCTCCTAAGGCTTATATAAGATTAGACCCTTAAGTAAGGGTAAAAATAGAAAATGCATAATTAAAATACAAATTTAAGATGATGTAGGACGATCACAACTATCGATCTTCAACTCCTCCTCAGATAGGCATGGATGGTTGGATAAATGCATCAGTTCAATTGTCCACAAGGATCACAAATCGACTACATGCACTCCATAAAGAACACATTGACCGTGAACAGGTAAATAAGGTTCTTATTCTTTGCCAAGAAGTGCAATCCAAAGATAATAATAATCTCCAAAGCTTGTGATTTAATAATTTATTTTATTGACAACTTGCATGAATCTCTTTTAGCACGTATGCATAAAATTATATACAAGGAAAAAAAAACTTATTAAAATATCAAGTAATTGAAATTATTATATCTTAGCCATAAATACTACCATCTTCATATATCTAAATGTTGTGAACTAAATCATACGAGAAATAAAATGAATAATTCATCAAAACATCCATAATTATAATTGTTTAATAGATATTTGAACAAGTTGAAAATATATGTTAAGAATAAAGTACGACCAGAATGATCGATATGTGAAGCATATTTATCTCAAGAAGCCACTCACTTCTGCTCCTACTATTTTGAGCCCCATGTAAGGAGTATAAAAACAAAGATTGATCGTAACATGGACTTCGATGTAGAAGAACAATCACAGGCTATACTATCAGTATTTAGAAGTCATAGAAAGCTCATTGGCAAATGTGTTGAAAGATTTCTTAATTATTTAGAAATTAAAATAGAGAATTTATATGTGTTACTAAAGTGTGAAGAAGTTGAACCAATCTTAAAATAAGTTCTTCCATAATATGCATAATGAGTAATGTTTATTTAAAATACTAAAGTATTATTTGGTTGATTTATCACCAGGTATTTTATAAGCAATTTGCCTCAGACTGATTCTGCGGATATTGAGTAAGTTGTTGCAAATCAATTTCCAGCTTTATTTAGATCTTATGTGAGCGCATAAATTTTAAAATTTTTATTTGAATTATATCTTATTTAATACCAAAGACATTAATATTTTAAAAAAAAATTAAGGTACATAACCCAGATAACAATTATTTCGATAAAGGTTTGCAAGCACTAGCATGGGGTCCAATGTGAAAAATAAAGACCTCATCAATATATATAGTTAATGGGTTTAAAAGTGGTGGGGAAAATGATGAGAGGTAGAAAGTCAGCGACTAGGGGAAGATTTAGCCGACAATTAAAGGATAAGGAGGTGAGGGATTAGAGCAACAAAATGCTGCCGGAGAAGGAACATTGGGACCTTCTTTAGAAGAAAGAATCCAAAAGATGGAAGAATCTCAGAATGAAATTCTTCAACTCCTACGAGAGACTCGACAATCAACACTACCACAAAGGGAGGAAGTGCTTCTCCCTCGAGATCCACCACGGGTTGAAGATGTTCAATTCGAGCATCTTCAAGCAGAAATTCCTTTTCCTCCCCCCAAAAAGACAAATACATCAGAACAACGAACTTGCACTGATACAACAAGTTCTACACATCCTTGGCCCTCAACTCGGCAGGCTCGTATTCTTCCAGATCTCCTAGAAGACTCAGCCCAACCGCACATTGTTGAGCTCCTTCACAATGCTCTACGTCATGAATTGTGAAGATTGGTACGGAAAGAGTTCCCCCGAGGAGATGTGAGGCAAGCTCTCCGATATAGGAACTTCCAGGAGTCATCACCTCTAACTGAAGCCATTCTTTAGCACCCCATTTCGGTTAGATTCAAAGTGCCAAATGTTGAGTCCTACGACGGGACGACCAACCCGTATGAGCATATAGACTACTATAAAATCATGATGCATATTCAAAGAGCATCAGACTCACTCCTTTGCCAGGTTTTTCCTGCCACCCTTAAAGGACAGGCTCGAAAGTGGTTTTATTCGCTTCCGTTTAGAACGATCCCTTCATTCATCAAATTAGCCAAAGTATTCGTTGAACAGTTTGTGGCTAATCGAAAAATTGCTAAGGATTCTCTCCACCCCTCCGGGATCCGCCAAAATGAGGGAGAATCATTGAAGGAGTATTTTTAGCGGTTTTCCACTGAGGCTCAACAGATTCCAGGAGTAGACCCTGAATTACTCAGAGGGGTCTTTCTTGGAGGTCTTCGTCCTGGCCCCTTCTATTCAGCACTCATGCGCGATACTGTTCGTTCATATGCTGACCTGTCCATCATGTGGAAGGGCAAATTTCTATAGATGAAGCTATAAATGCTCACAATAAGAAGTTTGGGCAAATCAACGAGAAGCGCAAAGGTGCACCTGGGATGGATAATTCATTCTCATAACAGAAAAATCTAAGGAAGAATGATCTACCTCTTAGGCCTCCATTACCATGATGGGAACCCCGACAGGAGAAGGATTATACCCCACTTAACACATCTCTAGCAAATGTATTGATGATTGTTCGAGATCAAGATACATTAAAATGGTCAAATCCTTTGAAGTCGAACACAGGAAATTCAGATCAGTACTGTCACTTTCATCGTAGTCGTGTTCACACTACCGAAGCCTGTAAGCAACTAAATGATGAGATTGAAAGACTTATCCGCTAGGGCTACCTTTGACAATTTATTCAAGATTCACCTACCCGAGAGGAAGCTCGTCCCGCTGGGGGGCAAAGTCAACAACAAAATCAATCTTTGAATAATATTCAAATGATTGGTGAGATTGAATGATCACGCACTTCGTGCATTTGTATTAGCAATACTACTTGTCTTGTTGTCTTTTTTATGTTGAGTAAGGTGTCACTTTGATATCTTTAATGTCTTCTTCCAAGTTAAATGTTGTATTGTGCCCGTACGTATATCGTAGGTGATGAGTCATTATATTTTATAAATTCCTAAGTCATACTAGGAAACTATTGTACTGTCTTACATAATACAGTAATATGATGTTCACGTTGTTGTGATATTATTTTCTCTTATAAAAGATAAAAAAACTTCTCAAACTCTTTTTCCATGATTCGAGAAATACACAATCTATATTATACTCAATCACCAGATGGTCAATCCCAGGGAGATTTGATCTGACCTCTTCCACACAAGTTAAAGTCATCGAGTAGGGCTCTGATATACAACTTGGATAGGTCTTACATCCTCGGTGGATTCTCTCGACTTCTTCCATACAAGTTAATGTCATCGAGCAAAGGGGCGATAAGAATTTTTTGAAATTTTCTGGGATTTTTCGCAATTTTTCATATTTAAAAAATCCATGGGGGGCCCACAAAAAAAATCAATTAACCGCACGGTTAACCGCGCGGGACTCGCCTGTTGGCGCACAGCGTGGGAGCAGCTGCCAGCGGCGGCCGGCTGACCGGTTCGGCCTCCTACGCGTTTCTAGGCCAAATTATTTGCTCGGACGGTCCGAATCAAACATTTTTACGGTCCTCGAACACATTTTTCGACGTTCCGAACTCAATTTCGACACTTTTGGAGCTCAACAGGGCCTCTACGATCATGTTTGAGCAGCATTTAATTTTTGGAACGCAATTCTTTACAATTTGGCTAAAGCAAATTGCCGAAGAATATATTTTCGAACTCCAAGAGCTTTGACATCCAAAAATATGGGGGCAACTGATACGTCATCATGAAATTATCTTGATCGGGCACGAATCTTGGCGCAAAAGTCAAGTTGGAAACTTCAAAAATCAAATTTGGAAACACCTGAACTCCGATTTCAATGAGTTTATAGTCAAACTGAGCGTCTCGGAAATACAAACCCAACGACATCAAATCCAACTCAATCCGAGCCCAAATGAACCCAAATCAAGCGCCAGAAGTGCTGTTGGAAAGCTCATACTACAATTTGAGTTGCCAAACGGTCTCTGATTTTAATGTGTTTATAGTAGAATCGAACGTCTTGACGAGATCAATCCAACGAGCCCAAGATCATCAAATTCCGACATCACTGAGGCCTTCAAATGTATGATGAATGGTGCACGATCAAGTGATTCAATATCAGCCGTCCATTCAACCACTCCCTATTTGACCCTGATCTCGCACCTATTTACTAGCTATGCCACTACAAAAAAATTATAAATAGAGCCCTCATTCTTCACAAGAGGGAACTGAAGTAAGAGAAGTGAAAAGAGAAGAGAAGGAGGAGAATCAGCTCCTCCTCGACCACCGCCGGAGTTTTTTACGCCGCCTGAATACGTCAGAATTCTGCCAGATTTTTGGGAGACGTCAGATTCTACAAAACTTTGTAACTTTGTTTCATTTTATAAGAAACTGATTGTAATCTGATCGTCCTGACTTGTGAGACAAATTAAGCTCTGTACTTCAAAGAAACACTAGTGGAATTACTTCAACTGGGCGTGGCCCCGTGGTTCTTTCCCTCTTTAGGGTTTTCCATGTAAAAATCCTGGTGTTCATTTTTTACTTTCCTATTTGTGTGTGCTGAATATTTGTACAATACTTGGACGTAAAATTACAAACTCTACCGCCGCGTATATTCTAGCCCGCAACAGTTTGGCACCGTCTGTGGGAATCGAACCCACGACTTCAAATATTGCTACAATGGTCAACAGACATAGCAGTCGCATCGTTGGAGCTTCCCGCTCCAACTCCCACCAATCTAGAAATCAGTCTGTGAATATCAAATGCCCGATGTCTACCTCTTTTCATCCTAGGGGGCAAAATGCTGCCGGAGAAGGAACCTTGTGACCTTCTTTAGAAGAAAGAATCCGGAAGATGGAAGAATCCTAGAATGAAATTCTTCAACTCCTGCGAGAGGCTCGACAACCGACACTATCACAAATGGAGGAAGTGCTTCTCCCTCGAGATCCACCACGGGTTGAAGATGTTCAATTTGAGCATCTTCAAACAGAAATTCCTCTTCCTCCCCCCAAGAAGACAGATACACCAGAACAACAAACTCGCTCATACAGCAAGTTCTACACATCCTTGGCCCTCAACTTGATAGTCTCGCATTCTTACAAATCTCCTAGAAGACTCAGTCCAACCGCATATTGTTGAGCTCCCACACAATACTCTACGTCACGAACTACGAAGATTGATATGGGAAAAGTTCCCCCGAGGAGATGTGAGGCAAGCTCTCCGATAGAGGAACCTCCAGGAGTCATCACCTCTAACTGAAGCCATTCTTTAGCACCCCATTCCGGTCGGATTCAAAGTGTCAAATGTTGAGTCTTACGACAGGACACCGACCCGTATGAGCATATCGACTACTATAGAACCATCATGCATATTCAACGAGCATCAGACGCACTCCTTTGCCAGGTTTTTCCTACCACCCTTAAAGGACAGGCTCGAACGTGGTTCTATTCGCTTCCATCCAGAACGATCCCTTCATTCGTCAAATTAGTCAAACTATTTGTTGAACAGTTTGTGGCTAATCGAAGAATTGCTAAGGATTCTTCACACCTCTGTGGGATCTGTCAAAATGAAGGAGATTGAAGGAGTATTTTCAGCTGTTCTCCACCAAGGCTCGACAGATTCCAGGAGTAGACCCTGAATTACTCAGAGGAGTCTTTCTTGGAGGTCTTCGTCATGTCCTCTTCTATTCAGCACTCATGCGCGACTCTATTCATTCATATGCTGACTTGATCCATCGTGTGGAGGTGAAAATTTCTACAAATGAAGCTATAAATGCTCACAGAAAGTAGTTTGAGCAAATCAACGGAAAGCGCAAAGGTGCACCTGGGATGGACAATTCATTCTCACAACAGAAAAATCAAAGGAAGAATGATCTACCTCCTAGGCCTCCATTACCGTAATGGGAACCCCGACAGGAGGAGTATACCCCACTCAACACATCTCGAGCAAATGTATTGATGGCCATTCGAGATCAAGATACATTAAAATGGTCAAATCCTTTGAAGTCGAACACAGGAAATCCAGATCATGTACTGTCACTTTCATCGTAGTCGTGGCACACTATCGAAGCCTGTAAGAAACTCAAGGATGAGATTGAAAGACTTATCCGACGGGGCTACCTTTGATAATTTATTCAAGATTCACCTACCCAAGAAGAAGCTCGTCTCGCTGGGGGGTAAAGTTAACAACAAATATAATCTTTGAATAATATTCAAATGATTGGTGAGATTGAATAATCACGTACTTTGTGCATTTGTATTAGCAATACTACTTTTCATGTTGTCTCTTTTATGTTGAGTACGGTGTCACTTTAATATCTTTAATGTCTTCTTCCAAGTTAAATGTTGTATTGTGCCCGGTCGTATATCTTATGTGTTGAGTCATTGTAACTTGTATATCCCTAAGTCATACTAGGGAACTATTGTACTGTCTTACATAATACAGTAATATGATATTCACGTTGTTGTGATATTATTTTCTCTTATAAAAGATAAAAAACTTTTCAAACTCTTTTTTCATGATTCGAGAAGTACACAATCTATATTATATCTCAATCACCGGATGGTCAATCCCAGGGGGATTTGATTTGACCTCTTCCACACAGGTTAACGTCATTGAGCAGGGCTCTAACATACAACTTGGATAGGTCTTACATCCTCGGTGGATTCTCTTGACCTCTTCCATACAAGTTAATGTCGTCGAGCAAAGGCTTCGACATACAACCTAGGATAGGTCTTATATCCTTGATGGATTCTCTTGACCTCTTCTACACAGGTTAAAGTCATCGAGCATGGCTCTGACATACAACCTCGGATAGGTCTTACATCCTTGGTGGATTCTCTCAACCTCTTCCACACAGGTTGACTCATTGAGCAGGGATCTGACATACAACCTCGGATAGGTCTTACATCCTCGGTGGATTCTCCTGACCTCTTTCATAGAGGTTAATGTCGTCGAGCAAAGGCTTCGACATACAACCTCGGATAGGACTTACATCATTGGTGGATTCTCCCGACCTCTTCCATACAGGTTAACATCGTCGAGCAAAGGCTTCAACATACAACCTCGGATAGGTCATACATCCTTGGTGGATTCTCTCGACCTCTTCCACACAGGTTAACATCATACAGCAGGGCTCTGACATACAACCTCGGATAGGTCTTATATATATCCTTGGTGGATTCTCTCGACCTCTCCCACATAGGTTAATGTCATCGAACAGGGCTCTGATATACAATCTCAAATATGTCTTATATCTTTAGTGGATTCTCTTGATTTGTTCCACACATGAATATAAAATTCTGGAAGACTAAAAAATCTCAAAAAGCACGAAAGGCACATTCAAAGCATACCTCAAAGAGGCGTGAAACAACTTAGTTTTCTTTGGATGATGAGTTCATTTCAAATTAAAAACAAGCATCGATCTCATACAATAATCTCAACTTCATATACAATATCATTGGAGTTATATTACAAGATTGTACATCAAGAAACAAGACAGATTATAATTTGATCTTCATCAAGCCTCAACTCAGTTAGCAATATATGTGTGTTGCCAGACCACTAACATAACACACTGCCCCGGCCCCTTGACTCAGTGATATCTGTTGTTGGCACACTTCAGTTTGGATGCATATTGTATGGACAAAATGCCACTGGACTCTTGCCATCATTCTGTCATTCGTTTGATATTTACTGGTAGTCCTTCACTTCATATCGGTCATCATCGGTTTCTCGCTCAACTGCTACTTGCAGCGCACCCTCAAACTCTCTCCTTTAACTCTACACTCGATCGTTGACTGCTAATGGGCTTCAACTTGATCGTCCATCGCTAACAGACTTCCGCTCAAATGGCGTTAAAAATTCTCCTTCTACACAATAGAGAAGTACTAATTTTGTGTAGGAAAAATCACCTATGAAAAATAGTAAAATGCCTCCCTTATTAGAAAGTCAGAACGTTGGGAGGAGAAAGAAAAGAAAAGGCTGCAAAAATTCTAACCTCTACACACGAAGAAAGGCACTAATTTTGCATAGGGAAAATCACCTACGAAAAATAGTAGAATGCCTCCCCTGTTAGAAAGTCAGAACGTGGAAGGAGAAAGAAAAGAAATGACTGCAAAAATTCCAACCTCTACGTACGAAGAGGGGCACTGATTTTGCTCAGGAAAAATCACCCACTAAAAACAGTGGAATGCCTCCCCTATAAGAAGTCAGAAAGCCAGAGGGGAAAAAGAGAAGAAATCCCCTAACTTCTGCACAAGAGGAGGGGTGCTAAGTAGAGTATGGAAAATTTCTCACTCAAAAATAGCGGAAATCCTAAACTGTCAAAAAGTCGGGGGGAGGGAAGAAAGAAGAAAAAGAGAAATCCCCTAATTCTACACAAGAGGAGGGGCGCTAAGTCGAGCAATTTAAATTTCCCACTCAAAAATAGCGGAAAGCCTCAACTGTTAGAGAGCTAGAGGGAGAAGAAGAGAAGGGAATATTTTTCTAAACGCCTTGGGGTCTATTTATAGTTTTTTTTTTTTTTTTGGAGAAGGGGAAGTTTCTAGAGTTTTTTAGAATTTTCAAAAATTTTGAATTTTTCGGAAGTTTTTGGAATTTTCAGTGAATTTTTTGGATTTAAAAAATCCATGTGGGGCTCACAAAAAAATCAATTAAATGCACGGTTATCTGCGCGGGACGCCCCCATTGGCGCATAACGCGAGTGATGCCGCCAGTGGCGGCGACCGGCCGATTCGGCCACCTACGTGGGTTCGGGCCCAATTTTCAGCACGGACTGTCTAAATCAGATGTTTTTGGAGTCCCGGACACGTTTTTTGACGTTCCAGACTCAAATTCGACACTTTTGGAGCTCAACAGGGCCTATACAATCAAGTTTGAGCAAGCATTTAATTTTTTGAACATAATTTTTTACGATCTGGCCCAAGCAAATTATCGAAGCATATATTTTTGGACTCCTGGAGCTTCGATGCTCGAAATAGGGGGGCAACTGATACGTCATCATGAAATTATCTTGATCGGGCACGAATCTCAGCGCAAAAGTCAAGTTGGAAACTTCAAAAATCAAATTCGGAAACACCTAAACTCTGATTTTATTGAGCTTATATTCAAACTGAGTGTCTCGGAAATACGAACCCAATGACATCAAATCTAACTCAATCCGAGCCCAAATGAACCCAAATCAAGCGCCCGCAGTGCTGTTGGAAAGCTCGTACTACAATTTGAGTTACCAAATGCTCTGCAATTTTAACGAGCTTATATTCGAATCGAACGGCTCGACGAGATGAATCCCTCGAGCCCAAGATCATTGAGTTCTGACATCACTAAGGCCTTCAAATGTCTGACGAACGGTGCACGATCTAGGGATTCAATATCAGCCGTCCATTCAACCGCTCCCTATTTGACCCTGATCTCACACCTATTTATGAGCTATGCCACTCCAGAAAAACTATAAATAGAGCCCTCATTCTTCACAAGAGGGAACTAAAGTAAGAGAAGTTAGAAGAGAGAGAAGAAGAAGAAGAGAAGAAGAAGGGAGGAGAATCAGCTCCTCCTCGACCACCGTCAAAGTTCTTTCCGCCGCCTGAATATGTCGGAATTCTGCCAGATTTTTGGGAGACGTTGGAATTCATCAAAACTTTATAAATTTGTTTCAATTTAGAAGAAACTGATTGTAATCTGATCATCCTGACTTGTGGGACGAATCAACCTCTGTACTTCAAATAAACACTAGTGGAATTACTTCAACTGGGCATGGCCCCATGGTTTTTTCCCTCTTTCGGGTTTTCCCCGTAAAAATCCTGGTGTTTATTTTTTCCTTTCCTGTTTGTGTGTGCTATATTTTCGTACAATGCTTGGACTTAAAATTACAAACTCTACCACCGCGTATATTCTAGTCCGCAACTATATATATATTTTGTTCATCTAAATTGATTCCATCATGTTTTTAGACTTCGTCTAAGGAAATACAAAATAATAATATATGATTGATAATTTGTTTTATGCAAAATTTATATGGATGCCTAAAATGTTTTACAACATTTGTGCTTGGTGTTGTTACTTTGAATGGATGATGAATCACAAAGGCATGTGGGGTTGTGGATTCGCCCATTACCAAATACCATCAAAATAAATACAAGGGTCATTGGATTAAATGCTAAGTAACAAAGTAGGAAAAGCAGCCATTAAATGATATTGACAACATAAATAATTATAATAAGATCCTAAATGGCTTTTATCTGGCAATATATCATTTGCACAACTTCAAATGCAGAAAATAAATGCCAGCATTAAAGATGGGAGGTGGCGAGCATGTAACAAACGGTCTTGATATTTTTGACAAGGAGATCAATGTAATGGGTCTTTTAAGGATGATATTGTAATGATTATGCAAGTAGCTAGGAGCATCAGAGGTGTAAAGACTAGTGCATGAAATAAACTCAAAACTATAATTATAGAGATGATGTTAAGTTAGTAGATTATGGTGATCTCCACAAAAAGAAAAATTAATAAGAAAAATTTATATTTAATATTACATATATGTTTGATATTAGAGTCTTACATATTACATTTGGACCTAGAATTGCCCTGATATTTGCAAATTATTTGATATGCTCTCATTTTAAAATTGCCCTGATATTTGCACTAATATTTAATATTACATATATGTTTGATATTTAATATTACATATTACATTTGGACCTAGAAGCTCAATTTCCCTGATATGCTCTCATATGTTTCTTACATCCTATGATATCACATAATTAGAGTCTTACACAACTTCATAGGTTATAGCCTTTCTTGACAATGTAGCTTTACGAACAACATTTTTCATTCCCTCTGTCGAGTCTCAGTAGAATGAAGAATAAGTTTAACTCCTTATGACTATTTATGAAGGTTAAACATGAATTAGTTTCTGATGGAAGGTTCTTCTCCAATTTAGAGAGTTCTCTACGAATTTTTATCATATGGTTGTGATACCTACAATGCTTTATTGTGAGACCTACAATGCATTCCAATTCAAGTAAAGTACACTTATTTGAAAGTATAACACGTACACTTATTCATGGTGTATATCTTCTAATAATTAATTTTATAAGTATGTAGGAGGATATTTGCTTTAACGTCCAAATGACTATCCAAGAAAAGAGATATTATATATATAACAGACTGTTACCATATCAAAGAGGATTAAAAGATGAATTTATACAGGGAGTTGAGACTTTTATTCAAATTGCATCTCAACTATCTTCCATTAAGTTCGATAAAATATTTAGATGTCCATGTTTGAAGCATAAAAATCAAGCATTTCTCAAGCCCGATGATGTGAAGCTTGATTTATATCGTAGGGAATTTCTTCCATACTACTGAATTTATACATTACATGGTGAGTACGAGCCACATAGAGATATTCATGCCGATCCATCTACAGCTTTTGAAATATTTGATGAAGATCAAATGACTAAATTATATAAATAACTTATTTTTGATGTAGCAGATCCTAATTTAAGCGCCAGTATGGAAGTGCCACCAAATACAGAAACTAAAAAATTCTTTGAGTTACTACATTCAGCTCAAAAATCAATTTTGGATGGTTTCAAAACTCATTCAGAATTATCGATTGCAGTGAGGATGCTAAGTATTAAAACTAAATATAATATTTCTCGTGATTGTTTCAATGACTTTATTGATCTTCTCAAAGAAATTAATCCAACGGATAATTTAATTCTCTCAAATTTATACCGAACGAAGAAATTAGTATCCAAGTTGGGTCTCATTGCTACAAAAATTGATTATTGTATTAAAGGATGCATGTTATACTACAAGCATGATATAATAGAAGTTTATTGTCGCACCTATAATGCGCCTCTGTTTAAGCTAAACTTAGGAAAACAACATTGTCAAAAGAAATATATTTTATATTCTCATTTATTTTATTTACGAATCATTCAAAGACTTCAGCGACACTATGCATCAATAAGTTCAGTAGACCATATGAGATGGCATAAGGAGAAATTTGCAAAAAGTGGTATTCTTTCTCATCCATTAGATGTTGATGCATGAAAATATTTTGATCGAGTGCATGCTTTATTTGTTGTTGAACCCCGCAACATAAGATTGAGATTATTTGCCGATAATTTTACCGCATATAGTCAAACAGCTACACCGTACTCTTGTTGTCCATTTATAATAACACCATACAACCTTCCACCAGAGATATGTATGACTACTCCATATATGTTCTTAACACTTATAATACTTGGATCATATAATCCAAAAGCAAAAATTAACATTTTTTTGCAATCATTAATTGATGGTCTCAAGTTATTATGGGAAGAAGGTGTTCTCACATATGACATATTAATAAAACAAAATTTTCTCCTTCGAGCTTTATTGCTTTGGACCATTGGCGATTTTCTAGCTTATAGTATGTTTTTTGGTTATAGCACAGTAGGAAAATTAGCTTGTCCTTACTGCATGGAGAATACTAAAGCTTTCACACTAAAATATAAAGAGAAAAATACTTAGTTTGATTGTCATCGTATGTTCCTACCTGCTGATCATCAATTTCAAAGGAATAAGGAAGCATTCGTTATAAACAGAGTTGAGATGTTATCTTCTCCACCCAAATTAAATGGCGATGATATACTACAAAGACTTTCTGACTTTTTAATAATTATTAATTTTCTAATGTCATCAGAGTAAATATTCGGGATATGGTGTTCAATATAATTGGATTAAAAAAAGTATTTTTTTGAATATTATCATATTATAGAACTAATTTGATAAGGCATAATTTAGATGTTATGCATATTAAGAAGAACTTTCTGGATAATATTTTTAATATAATTATGGATGTTAAAGGTAAGAGCAAAGATAATGTTAAAGCAATGATGAACATTAAAGAGTACTGTTGGCAAAAAAATATGGAGTTAGTAATAACCACTGATGGTAAAATAATGAAGTCTAAAGCATCTTACTCTTTTACGTTATAGAAAAAAAGATCAATATATCAGTAATTTAAAGGTTTAAAAATACATGATGGTTATGGATCAAATATAAGGCGATATGTTGACTTGAAATCTATGAGGTTATATGGACTAAAAAGTCATGATTGTCACATAATTATGGAGGTTCTTCTTCCAATCATAGTATGTATGTTACCATATTACATATCAAATTCGTTGATTGAGCTTAGCATTTTCTTCAAAGACTTAAGTTCATCTAAATTAAGCGAAGATGATTTACGAAGGAACGAAGTGAACATACCAATCATCCTCTGCAAGTTAGAAAAAAAATTTCCCCGAGGATTTTTTGTTTATATGGAACATCTTCCAATCCATTTATCTTATGAAGCTAGAGTTGATGGACCTATACAATATCGTTGGATGTATCCTTTCGAGATGTGAAATATATTTTTATTAAATCTTCAAATTTTTTGAATAAGTTGAGAACATGCATTTATTAACTTGATAATTATAATTGTTTAATAGATATTTGAACAAGTTGAAAAAATATGTTAAGAATAAAGCACGATCAAAATGATCGATATGTGAAGTATATTTATCTCAAGAAGCTACTCACTTCTGCTCCTACTATTTTGAGCCCCATGTAAGGTGTACAAAAATAAAGATTGATCGTAACATGGACTTCTATGTAAAAGAACAATCACAGACTATACTATCAGTATTTAGAAGTCATGAAAAGCCCATTGGTAAATGTGTTAAAATATTTCTTAATTATTTAGAAATTAAAATAGGGAATTTATATGTGCTACTGAAGTGTGAAGAAGTTGAACCAATCTTTTAGTCAGTTCTTTCATAATATGCATAATGAATAATGTTTATTTAAAATACTAAATTATTATTTGGATGATTTATCACCAGATATTTTGTAAGCAATTTGCCTCAGACAGATTCTACGGATATTAAGCAAGTTGTTACAAATGAATTCCCAGGTTGGTTTAGATCTTATGTGAGCTCATAAATTTTAAAATTTTTATTTGAATTATATCTTATTTAATACCAAAAATACTAACATTTAAAAAAAAATTTAGTTACATAATCCTGATAACAATTATTTCGATAAAGGTTTCTAAGCACTAGCATGGGGTCCAATGTGAAAAGTAAAGACCTCGCCAATATATATAGTGAATGAGTTTAAAGGTGGTAAGGAAAATGATGAGAGGTAAAAAGCTGGCGGCTAGGGGAATATTTAGCCGGCAGTTAAAGGATAAGGAGGTGAGGGATTAGAGTAAGAAAATAAATCGCGAGTTTCAGACTCTTCCAAAGACTGATAGGTGATGCTTTACCCTTCACCAAGAGACTTCAAGCCACTTAAGTAAGAGTAAAAATAGAAAATGCATAATTAAAATAAAAATTTAAGATGATGTAGGACGATCACAATTATCGATCTTCAGCTCCTCCTCAGATAGGCATGGACGGTTGGATATATGCATCAGTTCAATTGTCCACAAGGACATCAAATCGACTACATGCACTCTATAAGGAACATATTGACCGTGAATAGGTAAACAAGGTTCTTATTCTTTGTCAGGAAGTGGAATCCAAAGATAATAACTATCTCTAAAGCTTGTGATTTAATAATTTATTTTATTGGCAACTTGCATGAATCTCTTTTAACACGTATGTATAAACTTATATACAAGAAAAAAGAAATTTATTAAAATATCAAGCAACTAAAATTATTATATGTTAGCCATAAATACTACCATCTTCATATATCTAAATGTTGTCAACTAAATCATACGAGAAATAAAATGAATAATTCATCAAAACATTCGTAATTATAATTGTTTAATATATATTTAAACAAGTTGAAGAAATATGTTAAGAATAAAGCACGACCAGAATGATCGATATATGAATATTTATCTCAAGAAGTAACTCATTTTTTGCTCTTACTATTTTGAGCCCCATGTAAGGAGTACAAAAACAAAAATTAATTGTAACATGGACTTTGATGTAGAAGAATAATCACAGGCTATATTATCAATATTTACAAGTTATGAAAAGCCTATTGATAAATGTGTTGAAAGATTTCTTAACTATTTAGAAATTAAAATAGAGAATTTATATGTGCTACTAAAGTGTGAAGAAGTTGAACCAATCTTAGAGTAAGTTCTTCCATAATATGCATAATGAGTAATGTTTATTTAAATTACTAAAGTATTATTTGGATGATTTATCACCAGGTATTTTGTAAGCAATTTGCCTCAGATAGATTCTACGGATGTTGAGCAAGTTATTGCAAATGAATTCTCAACTTGGTTTAGATCTTATGTGAGCTCATAAATTTTAAATTTTTATTTGAATTATATTTATTTAATACCAAAAATACTAATATTTAAAAAAAAAAATTAGGTACATAATTCTGATAACAATTATTTTGATAAAGGTTTTGCAAGCACTTGCATGTGGTCCAATGCGAAAAATAAAGACCTCACCAATATATATAGTGAATGGGTTTAAAGGTGGTGGGGAAAATGATGAGAGGTAGAAAGCCGACTGCTAGGGGAAGATTTAGCCGGCAGTTAAAGGATAAGGAGGTGAGGGATTAGAGCAATAAAATAAACCGCGAGTTTCAAACTCTTCCAAAGACTGGCAGGTAATGCTTTGCCCTTCACCAAGAGACTTCAAGCCACGAGCCGGCCCGACCCATCCTACGGCTGGTGAAAACTACGGTTCCCTCCATAAAAATTCTCACTAATGTCCTCCCAAGAAACAAAAATGTAAAATAAAATTTTATTAAAACTTCATCATTCCATTACAATAATAAGGGTCTTTATATATAGGCCTCAGAAAATAAAAGAAACTAAAATAAGACGATCATGCTCCTAAGGCTTATATAAGATTAGACCCTTAAGTAAGGGTAAAAATAGAAAACGCATAATTAAAATACAAATTTAAGATGATGTAGGACGATCACAACTATCGATCTTCAGCTCCTCCTCAGATAGGCATGGATGGTTGGATAAATGCATCAGTTCAATTGTCCACAAGGATCACAAATCGACTACATGCACTCCATAAAGAACACATTGACCGTGAACAGGTAAATAAGGTTCTTATTCTTTGCCAAGAAGTGCAATCCAAAGATAATAACAATCTCCAAAGCTTGTGATTTAATAATTTATTTTATTGACAACTTGCATGAATCTCTTTTAGCACGTATGCATAAAATTATATACAAGGAAAAAAAAAACTTATTAAAATATCAAGTAAATGAAATTATTATATCTTAGCCATAAATACTACCATCTTCATATATCTAAATGTTGTGAACTAAATCATACGAGAAATAAAATGAATAATTCATCAAAACATCCATAATTATAATTGTTTAATAGATATTTGAACAAGTTGAAGATATATGTTAAGAATAAAGTACAACCAGAATGATCGATATGTGAAGCATATTTATCTCAAGAAGCCACTCACTTCTGCTCCTACTATTTTGAGCCCCATGTAAGGAGTATAAAAACAAAGATTGATCGTAACATGGACTTCGATGTAGAAGAACAATCACAGGCTATACTATCAGTATTTAGAAGTCATAGAAAGCTCATTGGCAAATGTGTTGAAAGATTTCTTAATTATTTAGAAATTAAAATAGAGAATTTATATGTGTTACTAAAGTGTGAAGAAGTTGAACCAATCTTAAAATAAGTTCTTCCATAATATGCATAATGAGTAATGTTTATTTAAAATACTAAAGTATTATTTGGTTGATTTATCACCAGGTATTTTGTAAGCAATTTGCCTCAGACTGATTCTGCGGATATTGAGTAAGTTGTTGCAAATCAATTTCCAGCTTTATTTAGATCTTATGTGAGCGCATAAATTTTAAAATTTTTATTTGAATTATATCTTATTTAATACCAAAGACATTAATATTTTAAAAAAAATTAAGGTACATAACCCAGATAACAATTATTTCGATAAAGGTTTGCAAGCACTAGCATGGGGTCCAATGTGAAAAATAAAGACCTCATCAATATATATAGTTAATGGGTTTAAAAGTGGTGGGGAAAATGATGAGAGGTAGAAAGTCAGCGGCTAGGGGAAGATTTAGCCGACAATTAAAGGATAAGGAGGTGAGGGATTAGAGCAATAAAATAAACCGCGAGTTTCAGACTCTTCCAAAAACTGACAAGTGATGCTTTGCCCTTCACCAAGAGACTTCAAGCCACGAGCCCGGATTCATCCTGTGACTGGTGGAAACTACGGTACCCTCCATAGGAATTCTCACTAACATCCTCACAAGAAACAAAAGTGTAAAATAAAATTTTATTAAAACTTCATCATACCATTACAATAGCAAGGGTCTCTATATATAGGCCTCAGAAAATAAAAGAAACTAAAATAAGACGATCATGCCCCTAGGGCTTCAATAGGATTAGACCCTTAAGTAAAGGTAAAAATAGAAAATTCATAATTAAAATAAAAATTTAAGATGACGTAGGACGATCACAACCGTCGATCTTCAGCTCCTCCTCAGATAGGCATGGATGGTTGGATATATGCATCAGTTCAATTATCCACAAGGATCACAAATCGACTACATGCACTCCATAAGGAACGCATTGACCATGAATAGGAAAACAAGGTTCTTATTCTTTGCCATGAAGTGGAATCCAAAGATAATAACTATCTCTAAAGATTGTAATTTAACAATTTATTTTATTGGCAACTTCCATGAATCTCTTTTAGCACGTATGCATAAAATTATATACAAGGAAGAAGAAAACTTATTAAAATATCAAGCAACTGAAATTAGTATATGTTAGCCATAAATACTACCATCTTCATATATCTAAATGTTGTCAACTAAATCATACAAGAAATAAAATGAATAATTCATCAAAACATCCGTAAAGGGTCATAATTGACCCAAGATACAAGCGTAAAAACTTTGATCAATATAGAGTTCTCTACTAAAAATCAAACTTTCATACTGTGTCAAATATTAACACCCCTACTAAGGTGGATCCTTCTCTGATCCACCAGACATGAAGCTCTGATCTGAACCAGATTTTGGAATATTGAAATCGTGGTTTTCCTTCATTCATAACTTGATCATTCTTGTTTTAAGAATCAAACTACTTGTCATGGAACTTTCTCATCATCCATTTTCCGAATGTTTCTGTTGATTTGGTAAAAGTGGAATTTTGAGGAACTTTCTAGCGATTTTGTTTGAACAAGGATGAGTTCAGAATGCTCACATTCATAGACTTGCTAGCAATCTAGATAGTCTTATGTGATTGGTTTCCATTTATTTGAATTTTACTGAACTTTTATAGAAGGATATGCTATGATACAGTAGGGGTGAAAAAAATCAACAGTTTTTTCTTAGTTCTACCTACAAATTACTTAAAAATTTGATCTTTAGGTATCAAAGTAAATATTATTGCGCATAAAACAAGTTCATAAAGTTTTGTATAATATTCAATTCAATGATATTTGTATAATATATGAGCACATATACCTACAAATATGGTAGTTTGTGGTTTGAAGTCAAGAGCTATTGTTATAGCCATGTGAGCCTCATGTAAAAAATTTAACAGGTGGCGCATTGATTATGCATTATGCGTCTGATTTGCTGCATCCTAATCATCGCTTTCATTAACTGCCTAATCCAGCTAAGCTTCTTTGGTTCAAGCTACGAGTGTAACGAGTCGGGTCGAGTCAAGTATCTGTCTAATCGAACTAAGCTTGTTTAGTTGTTATTGAGCTTGAGCTTGAGCTTGAGCTCGGCTCGTTTAATAAGCTCTAGTTCGACTCGTTAAAAAATTTATAGGCTCGAGCTCGACTCAATTGCTTGAGCTCGAATAAATTGTTGAGCTCAATTTCTTAGTTTTAAATTAAAAAATTCAGCTATTTTAAGAATTTTAATTTTTTTTAAATGTAGAATTAATTTAAATTTATTAAATATATTATGTAATTATAATTTAAATTAATTATTACATACATGTTAATTTAATCGAGAGGCTCAACAAGCTTTCGTGCCAGGCTTGAGCTCGAGCTCAAGCTCGTTCAATATACGAGCTTGAACTCGTGGCTCGATAAGCTCAACTCGGGAGCTCATTAATGAGTCAAGCTTGAGCCGACTCGCGAGCCGGCTTTTGGCTCACCTACACCCCTAGTTCAAGCATTCAATCCATGTAAAAATAAATTAGATTAAGTGTTATTATTCAATTTTTAGTCTGAATAATAGCATGAAAAATAGGTAGAAAATTGTAAGATTATTTGGATAAACAAAACAATGGGAAAAAAAATTTTTTTTGCCTGTTTTGTTTTTCACAATTTACTTCAAAAAATAGTTATAGAACATTAAAAAAATGATAGACATAAACAAACTTTAATAAAAAATTGAGTTGGAAGTGAATAAACTTAAACTTTGACAATAATAGTTATGAGTGAGGTTTGTTATTGTGAGAGAGAATGGGTTGATCTATTCTCCACTTTAACTCAACTTGAGTTGCTTATATCTAAAAAACTTAAAAGTGGCTCTAAAATGAATGAAGTGGTTTGTGTGCGTCTTTAATCTATTGGCTCGGAGCTTAGGCTATCTACCAAACGATCTTGAGTTTGAAACTTGCATATGTGTTGTGTGTGTGAGTTAGCATTAATTCGCTCAAAAGTCACAAAACTTATTTCGGTGGGTTAGGCTCAAACTAATTCTATTTATCTTGATTTGAGCAAACGATCAATTCGATCAAGCCGAATTCATTCTCACAACCCATCATATTTATCTTGATTCGAGCCTAAATCAAGAGAACAATCTATATTTAAAAGGCCCTTAAACTTACTCTCCTAATTTAACTCATTTTAAGCTATTGATTGAAAGTTTTAGTTACCAACCAAGAAGTATATGATGTTTTAGTTGGCCTGCTTGATTTCATCAAGTTACCTCACAATGGAGTATTTCAATTTAACTACTATATAAAGCAACTTAGGTGTCTCCATGGATGGACATTAAGGTTTCATTCAATTGAGTCCAATCAAGGTTATGAATATCATACTGAACAACGAACCGAAAGGAGAAGTTCACAATTCGATGGTTCAATCAGGCTGAACTGAATGATGTAATAAATACTTATGTTATTCAAATATAAGATAAATTACATAATAATTAAAATTTTGATAAAGAATACATAACTATTTTGATTAACTCATAATCAAGTTTGATTAAGGCTCAATATAAAGCTTATTAAAAAGCTTGATTGGCAATTAATGTGAATATAAATATATTTATATTATAAATATATATAATTATATGCATAATAATTAGGTCTTAAAATTAAAATGTTTAATAATATAAAAATATTTTGTAATAAGAATAATAATATAATATATAAATTTTATAATATAAAAAATTATCTTCCAAAGTTTAATAAATTATATACATTATCAACTCTTTTTTTTTTCAAATTCAAAAACGAAACCCTAATGTGATAATTTCATGAGGGGCAAGAAAAAAAAAACAAATTTCGAATTATTTTTCCATGCTCTATATAGAAAGAATTGCTGAATTGGCTCACATAATTGCAGCTGAACCAATTTTCTTATTTTTATTAATTTCCCCCAAGAAGTACTTATTTGATAATACAAGTCTTCTCTTAATAGAAAATTCTGCCTCTCAAAAACTCCAAGGCTAATCATACCAACTATTTCTATTAGCCTTATTACAATAAAGTCACAAAATAAATCAATAATTGCATAAACAACCCTAACAATCATAAACAAAACATTTGTCTAACTTGGGGTATCGTCGTTAACGCATGCCTGACTTCCCGTCTGATGGGCTCCGCCGCCGCTGCCGCCGACGCCTCCGCCAATAATCGACGTAATGGCGGCGGCCAGGGCCGCCGTGAAGTTGGGATTTGCGGTGAGTGCGGCAGTGGCGGCGCTCACGGTATCAGCTATTGACTGCTGCTCCTCGCTCTACCAGAAAATAAATAGATTATAGTTCTATTTTTTTAAATAATTCATTAATCTAATAAAAAAATTACGTCAACGGCCTTTGATAAAAAATTGAAATAAAAATATTTTTATAAGAAATAGAAAATACTTTTCTAATAAATATAAAATAATTATTTTAAGCAATATTAAATTCAACGTTATTTCACATATTATTTTTTTTTTTTTTGATCATTTATCTTAAATGGAAATTTCATCAGGATTTAAAGATATAATTTTTTTAAAGATCTTTATGCTGTTCATATAATTGCTAAATGTTTATATATTTAATAGTTATCTATATAATACTGAAATATTTAAATTATATAAAAAATATTACTAATTTTAATCTCAATAAAATAAAATATTATATATATATATATATATATATATATATATATATATATATATATATATATATATATATATATATATATATATATATATATATATATATATATATATATAATTGAGATAATAAAATATTATATAAATAAATATTAAAATTTAAATATCAAACATGTAAATATATAAATATTATGTGATAAGTATGTAATTTTTTTTCTATTATTTATTATTAGTAATGAATTTTAAAATCATTAAATGTGTTAATATAAATTCTATCCGGCAAAAATTTTTTTGTCAATCAAAAGTAATAAAAGCGCAAGCACCAACCTGTAGTGATTGGCCGAAGATCTGCGGAATTGCCGTCGGGCGGCCGATGGCCGGAATCGAGAACTGCAACTGCGATGAAGGCTTCTGAAACTGGAGAGGATTTGGGGGCTGTGTGAGATCGAGTGTGACAGTGGGGAAGGGCGCCGATGCAGAGATGGTGGCGAAACCCGATGGGCAGGGGAGCACAGCTTGAGCTAATAGGTTAGGGTTCATGAGGCTGTCGGCACTCGCAATGGTGCCGGAGAGAAGCATCGATGCGGCGGCGGAGGTGGTGGAGGCCATCGACATGGCGGCCGGCGGCAATGGATGGTTGTGCTTTCCTTCATAGCTGGTGATTAGTATAGTTTGATCGTCAGCGCAACGTTGGACCTGTGTGAAAGGTAAGATCGACCATCATCAAATTTCGAAAAAATGATCGAGTGATCAATTAAGTTAGTATGGAAGGGATTCTGAATGATGATTTTTTCAATTAATGTTGAGTAAAATAAATCACAAAATAAATGCAGTGATAAAGAGAAAAGGTGATTAGGGTTCTTTACTTGTTTGCGAACAGGGCAGCCTACAGCCATGGTGCAGCGGTAGTATGCTCGCGGGCAAGTGCTCCCTTTCGCCATCTTCTGCCCGTACTTTCTCCAATGGCATCCGTCCGTGATCTAAAAATATCATTTTTATTAGTTGATCAATTAGGGTTAGGGTTAAACGAGTTAGATTAGACTGAGCTTAAGGTTTTATTTCGGACGGTTTTTTTATTATTTCTTAAAGTAATTTTTTAATATAAAAATTTTATTTTTAGAAGTAGAAAATAAACTGTCTCAAACGAAATCTAAATATATCAATATAATCAATTTATTATCAAGTCAAAGACTCAAAGGTCGAATAAAGTTTTGTTCGTAATTAACTCATCATTAGGTTTTTTTTTTTTTTTTTTTTTGACATTAGGATTTATTTGGGCATATTTTTTTCTATTTTTTAAAAGTAAATTTTTAGTATAAAAATTTTTTGAACTAAAAGTTTTTGTACTAGAAAGCAATAGTAAAGTTATCCCGAATAAAGCCTTAAAATTTGTTTGGGATAATTTTTAGTCATTATTTTTTATTATTTTCAAAATATTTTTGTGATCAAAAGCTTCTAAAGAAAAGGAAGATGAAGCATTAGGCTTCATTTAAGACGGTTTTCTTCCTATTTTAAATTTTATATCACAATCATAATTTCTATTTGATCAAAAAAAAATATACTAAAAAGTTACTTTCTAGAACAACTTTAAAAATGTATTTTTTTCTACATCTGAATTGCAAATCAATAAGAATGTCCTGTCAAACGAAGTCATAGGTTTCATTTGGAACAGTTTTCTTTCTGCTTTCTAAAGCAACTTTTTAGCACAAAGATTTCTCATTCGTGATATTTTTGTACTAAAACGTTGATAATAATAAAACTGTCTCAAATGAAGCATTAGAGTGCATATTACTTCTATGTATTGGTCGAATAATAAAATAAAATGTTTAATAATTAGATTACCATGGGAGCATCAGAGCGAACTCTGACTGAAACGCGAGCTTTCCTCATAGTAGCCTCCTGTGCTTGCTCGCAACTCTTTGAAGAAGAAGAAGACAATAGAGAAACAGTCTCCTTCCCCTCCTCTTGATCTCCATTAAAGCTGCTCTTCAGAGCGCAATGATCTCCATTAAAGTTCCCCTCCGTCGAACACCGACCCTCTAAGAACTGCTTCGGAACAATTCCATCTCTTCCTTCTTCCAGCTTGTTTAGTTCCTTTTTGTTCATAAAATGGCCTTAATTATTAAATAATCATCATTAATTATGTATAAATATACGTTGATTATAATTACCTCGTTGCTTAGATTGGTGTTTCCCTTCGTACTCTTATTTTTATGCATCATTGAGATGAACTGCATTTGCAGAAAACTGTAGTTTTGATTCATTTGTGCAAGAATGTTTCTTAGTCTCTGGTTCTCCTCTTCCATTTGCCCCATCTTGGCTTTCATTGCTGTTATCTGCTTACATTTTTCAATAAAAAATGGTCAGGAACACAGAAAAATAGAATTTATAAATTGTAGTCTGACAAAAATATATATATATTCAAAAAAAAATTATATTTTTTAGTGTTAAATATTAAAATAAAGAATATTGATCTTCACTTGTAAATTTTATATAGTTAATAATGATTTAGTAATCAATCAATTAGCATGCTCATGATTTTGATGTCATATTATATCCATCTTAGGGCATCTCCAACCGAACGGCAAACAAGTGTTTGCGGTTCTTGCTTTGCTCCAACCGATCGTCATTTTTGACGCCATTTGATCGCGGATGAACAGTGCGACGCCAATATTGGCGTTGCACTGTTCATCTACGCCAATTTTTTCTCTCTACCGAACAGCTAGGGAAGAAAGGCGCGAAAGAAAACGACTGTTTTAGCGTCAAAATGGCGTTGGATTGGAGATGAAAAACGGCATTTTTTGATTTCCCTGCATTTTGGAGTGAAAAATGACATTTTCGGTTGGAGATGCCCTTAGGAAAGAAGCGTAAGGGGGTGATTTGTTGAAAAAAAATGCGGACAATTTTGAAATTTGAGTATTTGATTTGATGGAAAAGGAATGTAATGAGAAATTTTAATAAATTATCTTTTTAACTTGTTCTTTTTTTGTGTTGTAAACTCATCAGTTTTGACTGAATTCCATTTTCATCGTAAGATAACTATATTATCACTAATCGTCACAGACTGTCTTTGTCGGCGGCCTCTCGCCAACTACCACCACCCGAAGCTATCGTTGGTGCAGACCACCACCGCCTGCCAACTGCCGCCACCATCATCACAAACTATTGCTAGCCACCCCCATCATTTTTTACTTTACATTATATTCATTTTAATTAAAGCCAAATAAAAATAATAATCTCTTGATTTTGACCTACATTTATCCAAATATCTTCAAATACCTGAAATTTATTTTGCATTTTATTCTTTTTACTCTGCATTTTTTTTTATCATAAATCAAATTCATCCTAATTTTTCAATAACTACGTACTTTGAATCCCATTAATACAAATGTGGTTTTTAATACACAGAGCCTTTGAATGATGGAGAATTAAAGATCATGAGCGAGCGATCCTAACCTCGCTCTTCCTTTCACCAGTTTCCTGAGCAGCTACTAAGAATCCATCGCCCATTGAGAGATCGCTGCCGGAAAGAAGGTGCAGTCCAGTCTACAAATGAAAGCAAGCAAATTAATCTGCTGATAAACTCTCATTTAATCGCTTGAATTTAAAAATCAATTCTAAAAACAATACAAATTTTAAATTTATAAAGCAAGGCGTTGCAGAGGATCGATACTAACATCCATGGTGAGATCCTCCTTCTCCAGGTTTAGATTCTGAGCCTTATAAGCTTCCTGCTCTTTTTCAGTCCGGCTCTTCTCCATTGAAAAGAAGTCCATTTCGTTGACCACTCTCCGGTCCTCGTCGGCCTCCATTGTCGGCGAGGCGAGGCTCATCGGCAAGTCAACGAGACCCATGGAATGAATTGAATGAAGAAGATAAGAGAGGAAGAGAGAAGAGATGCGTATCAAGTAATAGTGTTTCAGGTCTGAGGTCTTTCAGGCATTTTATATAAGAGAGAAAGGGAAGGAAGAAGGGATTCGGATTCAGCCGTTTAGACGATTAGTAGTAAATCTTTTTTTTTTTTTTTTAAGAATTTGACGACGAGAAACGACGGAGTGGACAGATGGCGGAAAGGAGAGGAAGGAAGTCCTCAGATGGCGGGAAGGCGGCGGGAAGAGGGAGTCAAGTGGTGATCGAACCGCTTACTGGATCGAGTCCACCGCGCTGCAGCGATAGTGCAGGCGAAGTGGGGGAGAGAGAGAGAAACGGTCAAAAACTCTTATTTTCCTCATTGAAGGATAAGGGAGGTGACCGGACCGCTCCTGCTGGGTGATGAGGCCTACGTGGACTTGATTTTAGACTTTCTAGACCTACTGTTTATATAAGGAATCGAGCTCAAGTCATCTATGATTTGAGCTTGATAATTAATCAAGTTTAGGATTTAGGTCAGTACGGATACGACACATCATCCAATATACTGCATGTGTATTAGGTAACATGGCGTGTACGGATTGATCTCCGGATTCTTCAAAACACCGCACGTAGTAATTTTTCACTTGGGACGGACTTCGACAATATTTGCAGCATATGAAGGAGACTGAGAGCTTGTTATGAGGTGAAATTAATCTGTGCGGATGTTGAACGCTGTCCGGAGACCAACTAAATGCGCCACGTCACCCACTGCTCGGTACCGGGCTCAGTACTGCTCGGTAGGGGTGTCAATATTTGACACGACACGAAAACCCGACCCGGACCCGACCCGGAAAATCCGGGTTGAACCCGACCCGATTTCAAAACGGGTCGGGTTCGGGTTCCAGAAATCGACCCGTTTCAAAAAACGGGTCGGGTTCGGGTTGACCCGGCGGGTCCCGCCAACCCGTTTAATTCGAAAAAATTCAAATCCCGCCTCTGCCCGCTGCCTGCCCGCGCTGCCCGCCGCGCGCCTGCCCGCGCTGCCCGCCGCGCGAGACTGCCCGCGCCTGCCAGCGCCGCCCGCGTGCCCGCGTGCCCGCGCCTGCCGCGCGCCCCCCAGCGCGCCCGCGTGCCCGCCTGCGCCCTACCCACGCCCGACCGCACCCCCGCCGGACCGCGCCCGCTCCCGACCCGCGCCCGCCTCGCGCCCGCGTGCCCGCGCCCGACCGCGCCCGCCCGACCGCGCGCCCGCCTCGCGCCCCGCGTGCCCGCACCCGACCGCGCGCCGCGCCCGCGCTGTCGCGCTCGCGTCCGCCCGTCGCGCTCGCGTCCGCCGCCGTCGGCCGCCGCGGTTCCGGCGCCGGCCACCCAAACCGGGTCGGGTCGTGTCAACCCGGCAACCCGCCGGGTCGGGTCCGGGTTCGGTTTTTCGACCCGTTTGTCTACCCGGGTCGGGTTAGGGTTGACCCGTTTGAACTCGGGTCAGTTCGGGTTCGACCCGAACCCGACCCGTGACCCGAAATTGACACCCCTACTGCTCGGTACTGTGGTTCAATACCGCTCAGTACCGAACTTGGTACTGCTGACATGACGTATTATGATTGATCTTCAGACGGCGTCCGCACAAAATAATCTCTCCGTTATGAGAGAGCTTATTGAGGGAAAATATATATAATGCAAAATTTGGTTGGAGAACTTCTCTCGATGTAATGGTAGGCTACAGGACATTAATAAAAGATGACAGTATTGTTTAATGGGGGCATGTTTGGTATCTGGTGTAGACTTTCAACCAACCAAAGTAAACTCGCAAAATAAATCTTTCGTTGTTACTCTTCAACTCAGTGAAATATGTTAGATATATGGCCTCTCAAAATATATCTCGAGCGCATAAAAATCTCCCCAAATTGCTCACTTGCATTATAGATCATACATACAATGATGAATTCATTTTGCAACCACTTTGTTTCATTGCTTGAATAGTCAGGATTATTTATGCTTCGTTGAAGGTAGCTTTTTGACTATTTTTAAAGTAATTTTTTAATTTATATAATAATTTATCTTTTTTAAGATTTTATTTGGAATAAATTTTTTATTATTTTCTAAAATAATTTTTGAGTTTTAAAATTTTTATAATAAAAAATTATTTTAAAAAACAATAAAAAAAATATCTCAAACAAAGGAACAAATCTTTTTAGAAGTAGAGGAGAGCTAGCACAGATGAAATTCTTAAATTTAGTGTCAAATTCAGTTTGCACTAAAAGCATGGACAGTGGAACTTGAACTTATCGAGTTTGCACTAAAAGCATGGACAATCAAACTTGAACTTAAAATAGGCCAAGCCAATTTGAGCTGACAAGTTGAACTTATCAAGCAACAAGTTTGAACTCGAGCCCATATATTAAATGAGCTTGAGCTCAAGCTCAACTCGAAAGCTCATTAAGCCACTCAATTAACTTTTAAAATTAATTGTATATAAAAAACAAAAAAAATAATTTAAATTTAAAAAATCGAACTCAACAATCAAATCAAGCTCGAGCATCAAGCCTAGCTCGATCATATAAATCTTTTAACAAGTCAAGCTTTAACTTAGTAAACGAGCTCGAGCTTAGTAAAAAATAAACAAGCTTAATTCGTTTAAACACATACTTGAATCAACACATTTACACCCCTACACAACAACTCTATCATCATCTTTACAAAAAGACTACAATCATCCCAAAAGGCCCTTATTCACACATTTGGTAATGTCAGGAAATTAAAAGAAAAAAATAGAATATATCTTCAAATCTTAGAAATGTTGTTTCAAAGCATTTCGTAGAAACAATCAGCACATCAACATACAAATTTTTAACAGCTAAATACCAAAAAAATAAAAAAAAGGAAACACAGATTAGTATAGCACATTAACATTCATTCCCATAAGAAGAAAATGAAGTTTGTATGTCTTAAAACAAAATTAGTATAGCACATTACAATCCTAACTTTGCATAACAAGTGTTTTCCTTTGTCCTGAAACGTTCTTATGTAGTATTAGCAGAGCTGTCTATACATTAAGCAGCTTTCGCAAACCCAACCCTCAGGTTTCCGTAGTCGAACTCTGTGTGATAGACTCCCATGAATACGTCTCCCAGAATCCTGCAGCCATCAGCCATAGAAAATTAGTATTACATGCCCCTCCATTCAAAATTCCTTTGGCACAACTGCTTTATCAAAATAGCTATGAATGTTATAGGACAAATTGATTATTGAAAAGCTGTTTTGGATATTAGAATTTCTTTTTTAAAAAGCCAGATAATAATTTTTTAATAGTTATCACAATATGCGATGGGCGGATCCACCTCAAGGCTTGCCCCCTAAAAAAATTAAAAAAAAAAATTATATTGAAAAGCCATTTTAGGAAGCAGTACGAAAGCTGTTAGGTAACGATGAACCAAATACAAAGATAAATAATAAACATAATCCAAAAATATCCTTACAATCAAAATTTGTTCCGGAAACCTCCGTCAGGAGGCACTACCCCTTGGGACCCCAGACATATCTACAAAGCGTACAACGATGAACAAATAGAGGTCGAGAGGCAGTGCCCTCGGAACAAATTTTGGTTATAAGGATATTTATGAAAAAAAAAACTCTCGACTTTTACTTATAAGTTTGTCCCCGTAAAAATTAAGGCTGGATCCGCCCCTGCACTATACTTGCAAAATTTCCTACATAAAACTATGACAGCCTTTCTAAAGAAAAAAAGCTGGGAAAAAACTGTGCCAAAAAACCTTCAGAAGTTTTAATCTTCAGAAAATGGGGGAATGGCCTGCGAGGAACATACCATAGAGGACCACGAGGAGGGGCCACGTCCAAGGCCGTGAATCCACTGATGCATTGAGCGGCAACTCCCTCGCCAACTTTCAGAATATACTGAAAAGAAGTTTCAAACGAAAAAAATTTAGTTAAACAAAAATTTCTTGTTTTTTGATAATAAGCTATCATAGCTTCAAGCTTATAAAATCCCCATAGGATTACCTGATCAGCTGTTAGGTCGAACGTCTTGCCGGCAATGGTGAAGGAAACGCTGGGCATTGAAGAAATGGCACCGCAGTCGACGGCGGACTCACCCATCGGACTAGGAAGTCGCTCGCACAGCTGGATTCTTGCAGAAAATATTAGCCTCAAACTGCTTAATTGAAAAAAAAAAAAGGGAGAATATAATCGTTAAGTGTTTATTTACCTGGTTGACATAGTTCAGTATGAGCTCCTGTGTTTTATTCTCCTTCAACTGATTTTGCATCCAAACAACAGACATTTCACAGGCAGTGCACATGGCATCACTCCTACCAAGGGAAGATGTAGCCCCATTGTCCTTCACCACGCTCTCAATGCCAATGCTGCGTTACACATTTTTAGTTAAATAAATGGGAAGTTTCAAATAGATGCAAAGAAACATGCTGATTTCTCACCTTACTGAGTGAGTCCCATCAAAGGCACAGAGACCAATCTGAGAGCATATCGTCGTTGGTTGTGCCTGTAAAATAAATCATATTTAGCGCGTATTAATATATTTTTTCCGCAAATGATACAAAACAGAATGCAAGTGTTATGTGAAAGTGACAAAATTTATTGATACCTCGGCCAGCAACAGATCCAGAATTTGTTGCCCGTATTGAGCAACTACTGATTTGCATTCTTGGCTAACAACACCAGCAGCTCCAATTTTCTGGTTAATTTCTGTAATGATTGTCTGTATGGAACAAAAAGTCAGCACCTAAACGAAGTAAATTAATTTTTAAGAAAGATTCAGAATGACCCTACATTATCCAAGTACAATACTAGATATTCCAAATGGCTTATCATAAGACAAGTAACACACAAGAAAACTGAAAATATGAACCTCAACCCTACACCAAGAGTTAGGGGTGTCAATATTTGACACGACCCGAAAATCCGACTCGAATCCGACCAAAAAATTCCGGGTTTGGGTTTGAGTTGACCCTTTGAACCGAATTTGACCCATTTTTGACCCGGCAACCAGAGATAGACCCTTTTTTACCCAAAAAGCGGAGATTGACTGTTTTAGAACCCGAAAACTAGCAGTTTTTTATTGGCACCGGGTCATTTGGGTCGTGTCGGGTTGACTCGGACCCGAAGCGGGTTGGGTTCGGGTCCAAAAAACCGACCCGTTTGCAAAAATAGGTCGGGTTTGGGTTAATCCGAATAGTGTCGGGTCTATTTCAAATTCGACCCAAACCCAACCCGTGACCCGAAATTGACATCCCTACCAAGAGTCACAGGTATTCTTTATGCACCATAGAAGAATTCATTATGAATTTATGATATGGCAAATAAGATTTTCCAAAACCTGGACTCCACCCTCATACATGGAAATTTTCTTTATGAAAACAAAATCAATAGATTTATAGCATGGATTGGAAAACATAGAACCATAGGCATAAAACGTGAACGAATGAACTGGAAGAAAATATTAACATTTCCCTCCCAGACCACCCACGTAGAAGCTTCCAAACAAGTTAGTGCATTAAACAAAATCGCTGATTAGATATAACAACTTACAGTTGGTCCAGCAATCAAAGAAGTACCAGAATCAGCTATAGCTGCACAGCCGCCAGCACAGAAACCTGGCAGTCAAAATATAAATGAAAATTAGATTATGTGGTAAGAATTTTAGTAAAATACAAAGGAATTTAAATTATGAGAAGTTTGAATGGCTACCAGTTTTTTTACCACCAACAAGAACATCACCTATATTAAACTGCATCACACAATTTCAGAAAAATATTAGTTATAGTAAGGATCAGCAAGAAAAAACTAGTTTTACAAGAATCATCACCGCTTTCACTATCCTTGTGCCAGATGAAATTAATTTAAAAAGATAGCCCTAATCAATCAAATGGGTAACTAAAGCATCCCACCTGCCAGTAGCCCTTCAGAGTCACGGGGACATAAGTGTGTTCACCCTTGTAATGTTTAGGGTCAGAACCTCCAAACACTAGTTCACCTCCCTCACCATCCTTAGAGTTCCTATTTAACCAGAAAGAGAAAACAGGATCTTTAATAAGACCTTGATCCACCATGTTGTACCTGAAAGAAAAAAGGAAAAAGTTTATCAGAAGACAACTTATAACCATTCAATCAACAAATACGATAGGCTTGCATCTTCAATGGACTACAAGAGTGAAACCATACTCATAACAAACCAAAAGTGTTTTCTAAATAGATTGAGCCGGTTCTAGTGATGCTCAACAAAGCATAACTAAATTGAGATACATGATCTGGATTACTATTTTAAATGGAGATTGATGTCCATAAGTTTTATTCATTTTACTCACCCAAATATACGGTAAAAAAGACTACAAATAACACGTGCATAATTAAAAACATGAAAATGTAAAAGTAATTGAATATGGGTTTTCATTTTTATATTCAAATGACATGTATGGATTACAAAGGCAATTTAAATTAATATAAAGCTATTTTTATTAAAGTAGCATATAAAGGTTGTAAACTATATATGAAGCTTCCACCGATGCAAGATCTGGGGAGTGCTTGATGTATACAATCTTACCACTACAATGTCAAGAGGTTGTTTTCATGACTGAAGATCACAAATAAAGCAAGTTATCACTGCTCTAACACCACCCTCTTTATCAAAATTACATATAAAAAGAGGTAAAAGATGAAAATTAGTTTCAAACCAGCAAGAATTTGAAGGAACATTGTATAATTTAACTCAGTTTTGAAGTTTAGAAACTGATATTGACAACACTATAGAATTTGATACAGTATAATATAAATTAAATCAGCTTAGAAAGTGAGATTGACTAAATTCTCAACTTAATATTAAAAATAAACTATAGAAATATCATCTTCACGCTTCTAAACTAAAAGACACCTAACCCTAGATAGCTTTATCTTATTTCCCTCCTACGCTAGCTGTAGTGGACTATAAAAATGTTTAATAATAGTAGGTTGTTCAGTATCTAAAATTGTCAAAATCCTTGTGTGTAAACCAAATATTAATTTAGATTTATATTCTTGAACATTTATTATATAATTGACTCGGTGAATATTTGCATTGTGATTCATGTGCCAAGTCTCTTATGTTTAAAAATACTACAAATAAGTCGGTCCTATAGGTTTTGAATATTAGTTTATATGTTTATATATGCTAATATCATTAAGTGACATCATATACTTGTTCTTATAGTCTATTCACACTTGTGCTAGCACATTATATACATATGCAGTTATATATTATTATATTAAATTATCTTAATTGTTATATTACTCGTTCTAAAGTTAATACTAATTTTTATAATATTTTCATGTAGATTTATGAATAAATTATTTAAAGTCTTAGCCAGCAGAAGAAATGGCAAAAGGGCAAATCTCATAAATATATAATTTTCAAACAGCGCAACAAGATTGATGCCAGCCCAATTAACACCACAAACCTACACTCCACCCACTACTCTCATCACCACTGTCACTTGCAACACACCAACAATTCACAATTTAACAATCTGCCTCTCCCTAATAGTTGCACATACCACTCAATCTCATATTCACCTTTTCCACTGCCACTCTATGCAGAACCAACCATCTATATAAACCATCATTCCTACGCATAACCAAGCTACTACCTCCACCACCTCATTTTGTTAGATAATCTAACTATCCTGAGCTTTTTTATTATCCCTCAAATAGCCCTATTGACCACACACCTACCCATCACTAAAGGATTGTAGACATACTACGCATAAGCACAATCTATACATTGAGCTTCCTAGTCAAATGTAAGACTTAAATATGATTCTCTTTACACAATTAATAACGATTATCCTTTGAGATTTCTTTTTTTACTAAGTTAAAATATGCAAGTTTAACCCACCTCATTAAACAAAATATTAAATAAGAGATATCATGAGTAAATTTAATGTTCCTGATGTTTATCATTAAGAAGATACCTTCAAAAGTTCACATGTATCTTCATAAGTTTGAGGCAACAAATTTGACATTTTTATTTTAAAAATCTATAACTTTGAGATATCAATAATTTATTTTTATATTGCAGATAGCTAGATTTAGCTTTTCCCAACAACATGACCAGGTCATGAGGAACTTTGAGCAATGCAATCCAGCTCTAAGTGATATTTACTAATATTTGCAAATCAAGACAATGGCCTTAGTGGAATGCGGAGGGCATGTGGGTCGGATTATGTGCACAGTATGGAAATTTGGAGCATATTAAGAGAAGGTTAGAGTCTGTGAAGAAGTAGAGGAAGCAGCACAAAAACATAATTGCACTTTTAACTGCAAAGTAAAGAGCACCTCCCTTCATACTTGCAGCTATGTTCCACAAAAAACATAGGAGATGGACGAGGAGATTTAGATTACTTAAATAATGTAATTATGTTGTTGTATTTGTTCATTATTTTATTTAATGTTTTTTGAACAAAATGACTATACCACAGTCGAGCTGCATACATGCATCAATCAAAGGGAAATGAAATTATAATGGGGGCACAACAAATCGTAAAGAGTTTGTAAATATGAGTAATTTAAAATATAAACATTAATTATTTAATCATTTCAAAATATCATAAATAGTCATCTTTTACAGGATGATAAATGTGATTGAAAGATATACAAAGCCAGAATTCTATAAAAGATAAAAGATGGATGTTTAAGTGGATCATCCTAAAAATCAAATTATGGGTTGTTGACATAGGATTTTGGAAGAAAAAAGGGGATAATTTATGGATTAGGCTCCAAGTAGATAGCTTATGACTCTTAGTCCTCCTATATCCACCCAAAGTTATGTAAGGGATGAGTTACAAGAGATAGTGATGCACCAAGTGATTGCTAGGACCAAGGATCTACAAGCACATATGAATGTACAGATACAAACACATGTCGATGCACAGTTCAACAGTGAATGAGTCCACGGTAAGATAAGAGAAAGAGGTGATAATAGGAAGGAGTTGAATGAATGAAAGCAAAGAGAAAAGGAGTGAATGTTTGTTTGTGAGAACTCTAATTTTTTGCTTTTTAGGTAAATTTAATTTTTATTTTTGATTGTGCTATTCTTAAACGAGTGAATATTGTTATTTTATATTTAAGACTTGCTATCTAATGTATGCTATGTTAAATGGACAATAATAAATGGACAACATGTAGATTATTGACTCAATAAGAAAGATGTTCCCAAACAAAAATAGCATCAAGCATCAAGCCTTCTGCAGATCTCAATCATGTAGCAGAAAATTCGATAAATATTCCATAAAAAACTTACAACAGCCAATCCTTTATAGCAATATAACCGCCGGGAAGTATCAGCAATCTAATCCACCAAGAAAGTCATTTTCAGCAGATTTTGGTTCACCAAAAATGGTTTTTGAAGGGATTTTTTCTGATGCCCTATTTTTCATGGGTACTTTATATAGTGAGATGTCCTATTACAACCAAAACTTGTTCGGGTATCTTCGAATGCAACTTCAACAAAAATATTCTTTCTTAAAATAGATGAATATATTATGCAAAGTACATTTTATAATACTTTCTAAAGTTTACAATGTGTATTTTTTGAAATTTTGATGGTAACAATTGAAAGTTCTTTTAATAATTCAATGCTTGTGTATCATACGTATGTAATAAAACAATTTTCCATCATAACATGAACTAATCAAAAATCTAAGTGTTCATTTGTCATTACCAAACGCAGCAATGCCACATTTTTTTAGTCCATACTTCTACTGGGACAATGATAATGTGATTTTTTTCATGAAGGATGCAAAAAGTTTTTTAAATATAGAACTGGTAAATGTATCACATTAGAAAAAGCTAGAAATGAAGAAGCACAAACTAATGCTTTAGGTAAAGCTTGAATAAGCACGCAAAGAAAAACCAAGTCATTTAGATCAAAAGACTGATATGCTTACCATACAGGTACCACCTTATCAACTGAAATTTCTTTAAATCCTAGACCAAGTATGCCATCAAATTTCGCCACCAAGAAAGTGACACCTGGCTCCCTAGTGGCTTCAATAAAAACCTGTGAACACCAATGATATCAAAACCTACTCCATATCACAAACAAAATTAATCAACCTATACGTAAACAATTTCTACAGAACATACCTGATCTTTCACGAGAAGGTCGCCAACAGTAAGATGGTCTTGACTGAGGAACCCAGCAATCGCCCCAGTTCCATATTGAATCGCAGCAGATTGCCCTGGTCCAAACAATAGACAGAGAAGTCATAAAATACTCTTCTAAAGAGTGGCCTTTCAGTAAATTCAACGAGAAAGAAGTTATAATAAAGAGGAAACAATAGAAACTGAGCAGCATGACAGAAGATCATCATGAAGAAAAGATATTAGACAAGTTATGCTTTAAATATAGGACTAAGTTAATAAATAACAGGAGTTTTAAAGAGTTGAAACAGAAAAGCTAGAAACATTTATGTGCATCCAAGTATTGGCGCTCAAAAGTTAACTTTCATTGGCAGACAAACATTTTTTAGTAAAGTAGCGCAGATGCATTAAGCTGCATGATAATTTTTATGCTCAAAGTATGAAATCATTTGATTCCTGATGCCAAGCACGAAGGTTGAGGATTTTCAACACGAGTAAAACATACGCAACTTCAAAAACAAAAATAAAACAACTCACTTTAATTACAAACTCATGAATGATGCTGCATATTAAAACAATTTGAACAGAATTTTTTTCCAGTTAAATATAATTACAATTATTTAGATTTTCCAAAGTCACGACTCAAGAAACCAAGTGCAAAGATTGAATATTTAAAGAGTGTGAAAAGGATCATTGTGGTTGTGCTGGCCATGTTTCAAATACATGAGACTTAAACACAGTATGAGAATTAATAGCTCTCTTATGATAAAATTATTCCAGAACTCCTTGAACACCCATTTTAAAGGCAGAAAAAAAAAACTTCCGACAAGAGCTAAACACCAGCTATGCCATTTGACCGGATTAGATTGAAAGCCAATTTTTTTCTCTCCAAATTTTTATTCCTTAATGATATCTTCCAATTCATATTTCAAGATTTTTCACATCGTCATTCAATGTTTAGTGTTCAGATTGCACTTCATGGAAGAGGATCTCATAAGTACTGGGTATCACAATTGTTTTCAAGAAGAATAAACAAACACTGCCTAAAAGTCAGAACATCACCATCATAATCAGTCACAGCACTATTCACTATTATCTATAGGAGGCTAGGAGCAATCAATGAAATCTAAAATAAAAGTGTTGCCATAGCTTTTAAACTCCTACTCACAAATAATTTGCCCCTTCTTACAACACATTCAGCAATATTTCTAGGTTAGCCAATCCCTTTAAGCAACTTTTCTCATGCTATTTTGAACGACCCATTCCCTTTGAATCCTTGTCACGATAATCCCGCTCCATACAAAATCAATGCTTCCTCTTCCCTCCAATGTGAATATCAGATATCTTACTCCGCATCATATTATGATCATTGCCGACATAATATTTTTAAAGATGAGAATAACTGAGATTTGTGCTATCACACATTCAACATAAAATTTACATGTTTGTAATATTTTTCTCGTGAGCCCTTTTCTCCACCTAGCACCATGATAGCTATGAAATTGCATATTTCAATATGAATATTAGGCATACTTAGAAAAGGGCTTTATTGCTTGGATAATAATAACTATAGGTATTATGATTTATTTGGGACAGCTACATCATTTTGTAAAGCTGATTGTGAAACTGTTGTAGGAAAAGTTAATTTTTTTTTAAGCTTTTGTGCATGTTATAAATATTTTTTTGTTAAAAAAATTGAACAGTTATTAAGCTACCCCGCATTAGCAACTCTGGTTGAAAAAAATGATTTCCCACATGGAAATTTCTAGAAAACTGTGAGAAAGAAGCGAGAAAACAATAGCCAAACGAAACTATGATTGCGGTGAAAAGCAAATCCCAATCATACCCTTAGTCGTACTAAACCTACTATCTACACCTCATGACAATATCCTAAAGAAACTAACCCGTACTTCCCAACAGGTTAAGGGGGTGTTTGGTATAGGATTGGATTTAATTTTAGTAGGATTTACTAAATCCTGTAAATCCGGATTTAGTAAATCTTGGGCTCTTAAATCCTAAATTGTGTTTGGTATGACAATTTTTAAATCCTGTTAAATCCAGAAAGATGTTTGGCAACAAATTACAGGATTTAAAATAGTTGGAGATTTAAAATTGAACGGGTAATATAAAGCCACTTAATTCGCTTCTGCATCAAGTTATAAAGTTGTTTGCCATTAAGGAAATAACTAATTATTTAACTAATAAGCCTACAAATTATTTTATTAATAATTTAAGTACTATTTTATCAGTAGTAATTATAAATTTATTATTAATTATCTCATTAATCGCTTAAGAATTCTACTGCTCATTAATTATTTAATTATTATTTATATTATTAATTATATGTTTAATAATTCTATTTTAAATTATATTAATTAATATAATTATAGTAATTTTTAATTACAAACTATTCAACTAAGTTAAATTATATAATTAATTTATACACTAATTATGTTGTTGGGCTTCGTTGCTTCGCAGGTGTAGAGATTGCACGAGTCGTCCAGAGTTTACTAACTATTCAACATATTGTAAGATTCAACCCTCGTGGATAGCGAATAATATCTAATAAAAATTTCTAATATTAAGCTTATTTAAATTTTAAACAATAGTTACTTATTAATTTTAATTTAATTCCATCAATAAATTACAATGTTAAACAACATAATTAGAAGTTAATTTAATTATTAAAAAATTAATTAATTACTAAGTATTAATTAAATAAATTTTTAATTATTAAAATAATTCTTTAAGTTTTATGACCAACTAATGAAATATATAATTATTTAGTTATTGTATAGTATTTTACAATTACTAATTATTTTACTCACTACGCACGTCTAGGGTTTGCTTCACCAATTCTCCATTTTTACGTGTCGACTTCGCCGCCCGGGCTCGTGATATCGCCTGATGTAGAGTTTCCTACTTTCCTCCTTCGGATCGGAAGTCGCGACTGATAGACGACACTTTCTTTCCTTCACCTCCTTCGACGACGACGATAACTCGCTCGCTGCAATGGTAAATCCTGCTTAAAGTCCGATAACACTTTCTTCGGACGTTACAACATTTTGATCTGAAGCAACGACGGTAGCTCGCTCGTTGTGAAGGTAACTTTCTCCCTTACGCGCGCTTCTTCGGCCAAATCCCATAAATCCGACTTCTAGCGGGATTAGGATTTACCGGGATTTAGCGGATTTAGGCCGTAAATCCGCAAATCCGGGATTTACGGATTTGCCGGATTTACCGCGACTTTTTTTGCGTTTGGCTGGATTTACCGTAAATCCTACTAAAAACTCGAAATAAATCCGATACCAAACACCCCCTAAATGTAGGGCAAAAGTTTGTTCTCTTTTTTTATTCTAGGGAGAACAACCATTTTGGATCTTCAAAACGTTAAGCATAAATATTTTTTAAGCATAAAAAGAAGACAAAAAATGTCAAAAATTCTAGACAATTGCCCAAGCAGGACAGGCTCAACATCAAAAACTATAACAACAAAGAGAATGACTATGAGAAAAAGACAAACCATTCTTCTTATAGGTGCTTGATTTGCCGGACTTATACTTTGAATGGAAAAGGCAAGCGACCTGCAAATCGTAAAAGAACAACTAAAGTAAACATCTGTTTAATCATAATTAATAGTAAAACAAGACAAGTTTCACGCAATAACCAATTCTGAAGCATGACCAATCTATGTGCCCGTACCAACAGCAAAAGTTTTATTCAAATAAAGTACTTACCGAAAAGTAGCACTTTGCCGATGGAACCCATAGGTTCGAGCTTCCAGTATCAAATACCACTGTGAACTTCTGCGGAGGCGAGCCGATGCCGATCTCCCCATAGTACTGAGCATTCATGTAATTCTTTAACCGTACAATATCCTCCTCTGACCCATCCCCAACTCCTCTGAGGCCAATCCCTCTTGATTTAAGGGGTTCCGCCTCATCATTAACAAACCTTGCGGCAGTCCTTCTGATCTCATCTAGCGGTCTCTTCTTCAGCGCGACCCTCACGAATCCTTCCGCAGAAACCGATAGAATCACCGGAAGAAGAACGATCGTCACAATAAGAAACGCCGAAGCAATCCCACGCGCATTCCCCATGAAAACTAGTCGATCAAAACAAAAGAAATTTCAGATCAAAGGTATCAAAAGATCAATCAGCAATTGCAACATAAAAGTATGATATCTTCAAAGATCGGAGTGAAAAATCTCACGAGTAACTGAAGGAACTTTGCTCACCGAGGAAGAAATCACCGCCGTGTAGAAGAAAGAAGACGACAGCGCACCAAATTACGAATACGGAAAGATGCCACTCGCCAATCGGGTCCGGGGTAATATATAGAAGTCCATCGAGTGTCAGTTTGATCGTACGTCGTGCCACCCGTCCGATATTGTAGGAATGATCATAGCCGTTAAATCACGTTCCCCCTCGGAGTTTAACTTACCGTGAGGTCACGAGAACTTATCTATGGATTTATGCGGGGAGGTGGTCCTTGTTGGAGATAACGACGGGAAGTCGCATAGACGAGGCTAATGGCCGATGGGACCCGCGTTTTTCGAATGCTTCCAGTGGAGGGAATTTGGATGCCTTCTGCGGAATAATACAATTAATTAATGATTCAATTAGTTAATTGTCTTCAAAAATTATAGGGACCCCCAAGTTGGTTTATAATGTGGGTGAAATCATTACGTGCGGAGTCTGAATATAATTTTATATTTAAATTCTAATGAAATTATGATATGTGAGTTTGTACATATTGTATATTAGATGTGTATGAACTTAAGCATACGGTGTACAAGTCTATATGTAACGATTTCATTGGAGTCTGAAAGTAGAACTGTTCGGACTTCGCACGTAGTAATTCATCATAATGTTGACTCATTTAGAATTTGTGGCTAGATTTACTCTTTAGTTGGTTGATTTTTTTTTCAAGTTAGGAGCTCCAATTTTTTGTATAAGATTTCTCAAATTTATTTTCAATATGTACCTCATAAATTTAAGTGCTAGCTCAATTGGTTAAATTATGACCATATTATTATGTGGTGTCAATTGTCTCCACAAATAAACAAGTCCCGAAAAAAAAAATTCTCATAAGAGAAAAAATGATATAGTTGCTGATTTTTTTTTCATAAAATAAAATAAAATGACTTGTTGCATTTTATATATATATGTTGGATCTAAATGTGTTCAAGACAATGTAAGAACCTTACTAGTAAAACTTATAAGAGATTGGAAAAAAATAAACAAAGAAAGAAAGAAAGACAATAACGAAGCCAGAAAATTTATTCAGCGGGGCCTAAATTATTATTATTATTTTTTAATTTTCATCAACTTTTTTCATCCGGACTTAGAACCGACATAGACAATTTTAAAAAAGAAATTCAATTTATTATCTAAAAGGTAGAATATTAAATATAAGATAACAAACAAATTACAGTTTATAATATCCACTCTTCATATTCTAAAAAAATTGAATAATTATTATATTATTAATACAATCTATAATTTTTTTCTTAGTATAAATGATCAAAATATCATTCAGCTATTGATCTCTATTATATTTCGTAGTCCTTTTTTTTTATAATATACATGCTAGAAAATACTTTCAACACGTACTGTTGCAACGAGTAATATTAATGTCAATTTTAGTAGTCTAAAAATAAGATGATATATAATATCATTCCTACTTTCGATCATTTTCTCAACAAGACTTTCTATATTTTTTAATGAAAAGAATTGATCATCACATCGCATGTCCATAATATAAGTGTTCAATTGTTTTTCAAGAATTGTCTAATCAAAAAGAGTAAAATCAGTTGGATAAAACTGTATCATCTAATCAACTTGTCTTTATTAAATATATAAAATTCATTATTAGGATTTAAGAAAATAATAGAAAAAAACAACTCAGTATTTGCTTCTATAAAATGATTGTTCAGCTTTTGAAATTGTATATCAATAATATTGTAGAAAGTTTTAACCAAAAAATGATATAAATTTATTTAATCTTGAGCTCTACGATGAGGTCTACCACAAGAAACACATTTATTATCCATAGGTGGAACATTTATTTTATGTTGCTTGCAAAATAAAGTTACTTTATTGATAAAGTATATCAACTTATTATCTCTCATATCTTGCAATCTCATTTTATATATATGAATCAAAGATATAGCATTTAAAATATTTTATTCTCCTCTTTATAAAACTTGTGATAGTTTAATAGTGGTACCAAGTACATCTTTCATTTAATATAGGCGAAAACAAAATTTAAAGGTTTATAATGATTTTAATATGCATATTCCTCACCTCTTTATTTTGAGCTTACACCATCTTCCAAAATAATTTTAAGAATATTAATCATTGTAGAGAACATTATGATCACTCTTGTAATTGATTCGTAATATAAAACCCATCGTGTATCACCTATAGGCATAAGAGTTATTTCTTGATTCAAGCCTCGCCAAATTATTAATTCTCCACTATGTAATTCATTTAATGTCTTCTATCATTATATATCTCGAAATTGATCACAATGGTATGAAACACTAACAATATTCATCATATTTAAAATTAAAATAAATAACAAAGCAATTTGAATATGAGTTTTCATAACTAATATCAATATTAACTAAAGTTGATGTGAGAAATAATGAATATAATGTATTGATTTATTTTCATTTAGAAATAGAGCCTTTAGACCATTAATCTCCCATCTCATATTGCTAGCAGCATCAAAACCTTGATCATGCATTCTAGAAATGCTCAATCCATAAGTTAAAAGGAGTTGTTCGATTGTAATTTTGAGACTACTTGTTATTGTATATGATGCATGTGTAATCCCAAAAAAAAAAATGCTCAATTATTTGGCCTTTGTTGTTAATAAAGTGCACTATAATTGTAATTTGCTCTTTTGTAGATGTGTCACGTCATCAAGTAAAACTGAGAAAAATTATCATCAATCTCCTCAATTATGAATTTAGTAATTATAATAGTTGTTGCTCTTATGATATCTTTCTAAATATCAGGTGTAATCTTATATGTCTTTGTTATATTGAGCTAGAAACTGCACCAATTCAAAAAAATTACCCAATATTTTTAATTTAGAAGACTCATCATGTTCCCAAAAAGCCAATCATTGTATTTAAAAAAAAAAAACATATACAATCAACCGAGTATTCATATACATGTGATATTCAATTTTAGTTTGGTCTGATTGCTTTTAGAACACAAAATCAATATGTTGACTCTTCTTTATTAGGTCGTCACAACTTCGTCTAACATTATTATGCACAATATTATGACTTTCTACATAAAAGTCAAACCTTTTTTTTCAATTTGAAAATATATTTTCATTAAATGTCTCCTACTCTTTATTACTTCTATCGGATGCTCTAAAGTTAAATCTGGAATGCAATTATTCAGAAACTTAAATTAAATTTTATCAGGCAAGTATAAACAAATTAATCTTAATTAAAAGTTACCAACAAATAGACTGTTGAATAAAATAAATACTGAAAAGCAAATATCTGAATTTTTACAGATAAAACAACAGTAGAGAAAATTTTTCCAACATGTAAACGAACAATTAGAAAAAGTCATCGACTAGTTACATGATGATGTAGGTCCATAAATAAAGTCATAGGATCCTTGGTTGAGATAGCCAACTTTTTGATGAAATTGTTGGCCTAAGAGAGATTTAGGTTACTACTCTTTATTGGTTGGGTGAATAATCCTTAAGCTAAGGTGACTTTGAATTGAGATTAGGCAAGTAGACCTATGAAGTAGTTGAGTTGATCCTAAGGTTGAACACATCGGCCTAATGTTCGAGCAAGAGTTTGCTTGATGACTAAGTAAATGATCCAATGTGCTTGAGTGACATTATCACAGATCTTGCAAAATCCTCAATAGTACTTGTGAGTTTACTATCTTTTCCTCCTTTATCATGTCGACTTATTTAGTGTTGATATGACCTTGAGACTATATACTCAGTGAGATATTTTGGTGTACAATATCATTATATTTTAATTATTATGGCTAGCATTACTTTAGTGACCATGAACATTTAAAAATATATACTTGATATGTCACTAAAAAGTGCCTTAATCCAGCATGAATCTTGAGACATATCTCAATTGAAAACTTCCAAAATTAAATATGGGACAATCTGAACTCTGATTTAGCAAATGTATGCTCATACTAAATGCCTCGATGAGACAAATCCAACCACTCCAAAATCGATACAATTCTAGTCCAAATGGCTCAAAATAACATATTGAAACATATTTAGAAGCTTCAAAATACCAACTGGGTGACCAAATGATATCTAAATATTTCATGCTTATAGTTAAATCAAACAGCTTGATGAGATAAATCCAATGAGCTCAATATTACTTAGTTTTGGCATCATTAACACACTATGATTAAGGGAAGCAATATGGGACATTAGATGGATCACCATGAATGTTCCTTAGATCTCCTCCATATTTACAGTATTTCACTCTCAAAATCTATAAATAGACCCACACACTCTATATGAAGGGGACTTTTTGGAGGAAGGGGCTTAAACATTGGCTAAAGATTTAAGAGAGCTCTAAGGTATGAATCTCGTAGCATCGCCACTAGCAAACCCTTGCTCCTAGTAGCCATCACTAGAATATCATTGTATGACCATCATTGAATATCCATCAAGCTGTCGTCACCTCTAGACCTCAGTTTGACTGTCGCTACTAGACCTCCGATTGACCATTATCATCAGACCTCCATCCAGTCGCTGCCATCAAACCTCTATCCTACCTCCACATGCAAGTATATGCCTACCCTTTGTCTCCTATCAAGTATGATCCTTCCAACCTAAGTCACCATATTATGGTCCATTCGACCTCCATCATTTGACTACGATCCCTCTAATTATCATCATCATATACATAGTCTCTTTGACCTCCATCCCCTAACTACGATCCCTCTGACCTCCTTCTCTAGACCACACTCCCTACATCCTTAGTCACTCAATTAGGTTTTCTTATATCATTTTCGCTCGACTATAATCCTTTTAACCATTGTTGTCTGATAATAATCTCCTAAGCTTTGTCACCCTACAAAGGTCCCTCTGACCTAGGTTGCCCTACTATGATCCCTCTGATCTTCATCGACAGTCAATTAAGGTACTTTTAGCCTTCGCCACTCACCGACTATGGTCCCTCTAACCTCAATTGCCTTGCTACGATCCCCGATATCAATTGCTCGACTACAATATAACAACTTGAAATATGAAAAAAAAAATATTTTAAAATAAAAATTAAAATTTTTATATGAACTAGAGCATAATAATGTTGTGGTTTGAACGTTGTAGCACTAGGTTGGGAGCACAGCAAAAATTTCCACCATGACATTATAGTTTCTATTCTATAGTAACTCTAAATTCAAGATGCGGTGCTATGGTGTTAGGCCACTAATAATATACATATATGGGTTAGTTGTTACAACATGCCTTCTTTAAAGATGATTTGTGATGTTATCCTAGTTGTAGCTTATAATTAATTACTAATTATGCTGACAAGCAGAGTATAAATGATTAATGAAGTATATAATAGAACTATGAGTATGAATATAACTGATAAATAATTAATATTTGTTCACTACGACACCTTTTATAGATTTATAGACTTTTGTTAATTTTCTACTAGATTGATAGATGCCTTTTGCTCCATGAGATACTCTTATTTTACTAATCATATTGATTTTTACTATTGATTGATATTGATTAGTATTGTAGTATACATATTAGTTCTTTTGTCTTATATTAAAGATAAATAGTGAGTTTTGGTTCATTGTTGGTCTTTATAAGCTTATTATGTGATTTTTATATGATTTCAAGTAAATATAAGGAGCCTGCGGATTGAGACTTAGCAGTTTAAGTTCTCTTGGTATATATAGTCATTTATAGCCGATAGTGGCTATTTTATATAAGTATTTTAGAATGAATTTTATATCAAGATGTAAATATCAATAGTAATAATAAAATTATATTTTTTATTATTTGTTTAATTTTTTAATATAATTAATCATCTTTAGATATCAAATTGATTTGCAATGAATGATTATTGGCTGTTAATTATGAGAAAAATAAATAAAATGAGTTTAAAAAGAAAATAAAGAGGAAAAAAAAAAAGAAATTCTCCCACTTTAGATCTTGGGGCATGACATACAGTCCCTTGACCTTAATATCTTGACTATGGTCCCTCTGACCCTAGTCACCCAACTATAGTCTCTTCGACTTCCTTCACCTGACTACGATCCCTCTAATCTTAATTGCCTAATTATGGTTCCTTCAACCTCAGTCGCTCGACTAAGTTTCCTCGAGCCACCGTCACCTAATTATAGTCCATCCGATCACTATTGCCCGACAATGATCTCTTCGTCCTTTTTCACTTGACAATGGTCCCTTTAACCTCGATTATCCTACTACGGTCCCTTTGATCATAGTTTCTTGCTGACTATGTTCCTTAGGCCACAATCATTAATCATCTACGATCCTCTGACCATCGAAACCCAATTATGATCCTTCCAACCATCGTTGCTCGACTATGATCCTTGCAACCTCCTTGGCCTGACTACAATCCCTTCGACCACAATTGCCCACCAACTACAATACTTAGGACAAATTTTAGCCCATTAACTTTGGTGATTGGACTACCATCATCTAACTATAGTTTCTTTGACCACTATTACCAGACTAAGATCCTTCCCACTCTTTTGCTTGTCAATTATAATCCTTCCAACTTAGTAACCTTATTACAAGCCCTCTAACCTCAATCACTCGACTATGATGCCTTCAACCATAATTATCCATCAACTACGTGTAATAACCCAAAAGTTTAAAATAAACTTATTTGAAAAAAAAAACATGAAAAATTTGTATAGAGAGTTGTGACATTGGTCTCGAAAGTGCAGCGACGCTAGCTAGAAGCATTGGTGCTAGAAAATGCCATTTTGGCTATGATGCATTATGTGTGTGTGTGTGTGTGTATATATATATATATTATCATCCTCTCTCTCTCTCTCTCTCTCTCTCTCTCTCTCTCTCTCTCTCTCTCTCTCTCTCTCTATCTATCTCTCTCTCTCTCTCTCTCTCTCTCTCTCTCTCTCTCTCTCTCTCTCCTTTGCATGGTCTAGAAGAAAAGGAAAGGGGATGGGAATAAATGGGAGAGAGGCAAGGATCGATAAGAGAGAGAAAGCCCCTAGGGCTTTTTCATCTGATAGGGCTTTTTCATGTGATACTCATATTATAAATTTTATTCTATTTGTAGTAAGTAACTATATTCTTAGTCCTATTTTTGATTATTTTAATTTTTATAAATTTTAACTCTCCCAAATTGATAAAATTATATTTTTACATAACTTATTAAACTTATACCGTGTATCTTTTTGTATATGATATATAAAAATTATGTTAGCATTTTGGTTGTAACATTATTGAATTTTATCGGTAAAATGAAAGTTATGAATTTTTAAAGTTATTGGCTAATATACATATTTTCTTGTATTTTATAGATTCTAGCATTCCTGTTGAATTTCATATATTAAAGAGAAATTGATATAATTGATATAAGATAAATGTGGTATTTTTGCATGTACATAAGCAATATTGTTTATTAATTATATAATAAATATGAGTTGGCCCTTAAAGTATAATTACTTGCGACAGTGGGTAGGCTGATAAGCTTTCCTTAAAATAAAAGGTTGGCGAAGTGATTGTAGTTGTATCCTTTAATTAATTGACCTAATTACACTGACGAATAGAGGGTGACGACTATTTGTTGATTATTGAAAGTCACATATGAATTAACTTAATATAACGAACAATGATGATAAGATAAAAATGATGACCAATTAGCCGACAATTAGGATTAAATTAAAAATTAATGGCCAAGTAGGCCATGGCTAAAATAGAAGGATGAAAATATTACATTAAAGTTATATATACTATCTTAGTCTTCATAATTGTATACATGATTTCATTTACATGATAGTACATTGATCTAATTTATAGATAAAAATGAAGTCTTACTGATAGAATTAATATTGATATTGATATAATATATTATAGCATGCACATTGATTGATCATCTATTTTATCAATTTTCTTATAATTTGAGAGATCTCATTTGGATTTACTGATCATATTGATTTTATTATTAATTGATATGGACTGAAACTGTTGCAGGCAAATTGATCCTTTTACCTTGTGTTGAATGCATTGATAATTTTTTATTACTTGCTGGATTATGTGCTTATTATGTTATTTTATATGATTTTAGGAAAAAGATGAGGGGCCCACTAGGTCAGGCTAGATTGTATGATATTTTAGCTTTATCTTCAGCTCTCTAGCTTTATATGCACTCTTTTATAGCATGTAGTGGCTATTATACATATTATTTTGAGACTTTAAACCATATAGCTGAATGTAAATATTGACTGTAGTAATGAAATTTTGTGTTGCATTCTTTATATTTATTTTTATTTACCTAGATGCAATTAGTAAGCTCTAATAGGTGATGATTTGGTTATAAATAAATATTAGCTGTTAATTGAATTGTAAGGAGAATGATACATGAATAAAGTGAAAGAAATGAAATTCTTCTATTTTAGATCTTGGGGTTTGACACTACTATCCGTAGACCATCTTCACTTGACTATAATCCCTCCAACCTCCATCGCACGCTGACTATGGCCCTCAGACCACCATCTTCCGACTATGGTCCCTTTGACTGCAGCCCCTGCCGAATACGATCATCGAACCACTATCGCTCAACTATGATTCCTTTGATCTCTGTTGCTCGTCGACTATGATTCTTAGACTATTTGCACCCATCAAGTACTATCCCTCTAACCTCCATTGCCCTACTACAGTCCTCAGACCACCATAACCCAATTACGACTCTACCGACCAAATGAACATGCCAACATTCTCTTTAGAGCAACTCTCATGTGATTGGATTTTGAATCTCTAACCATATAATGTGCTATGTACGATGAATATTTGCTATATTGTGTTAAAGTCCTCCCCTGAGTAAAGACATAATTTATAATCAACGAAAAACACTAGCTGAATTATTTTAACTAGGTAAGACCCCGTGATTTTTTTTCTTTCAAGATTTTTCATGCAAAAATTTTCGCGTCTTTTATAATTCATGTACCTCTCTCTTTAAATGTACGTGTGTTGAATCTTCGTTCAAAGTTAAGATGTTAAACTCTCAATCTCTCTATTACTGTGAATGTTCTTGCACAAAACAATATTTAAATATAAATTTAGTTGAAAATAAAGTATTGATTTATACAAACTTTAAATTCTAATTAATTAATATAAAAATGAGAACTTCTCCTCCAAGTGTGCTCGAAGTCAAACTTGATTGACAAATGAATATTTATTTTTGTTGACTTTTGTATAATTATTTTATTTAAATTTATTTGTATATTTATTTTTTTATAAAGAAAACACCACTCTGCTCTATTCCTAGATAAGCTAAGTCTTCTATTTGAACCGTACAAATTTTGATAAAATATTCTGTTAGAATGTGAAACTTAGAGTTCATGAGATGCTGATAGGAAAATATCTATATTATAAATTAACATTAATATGAAATTATTTATTACTATCTGTCAGAATTTAAAGTGGATTATTATTGCCGGCAATATATACATAATTGGAATTAATTATAAGTTTTGGCGTGACCAATAAATAATGCTTAATTATTATATAAAAAAGGACAAAGAAGCGAAGATCAACGCTTTAACGTGTCCGGCAAGCCATGGTTCTGCTAAGGCAAAGCCTACGTCTCCTTTTGCGGGCCGAAGGTAGTAACGGGTTGCTTGCAAGTAACCTGGTCCGGAGGAGCATACGATGCTATCACCCCATCAGCATCTTCTTATACAAAATGTATTGGAAAAAAATTCCATCATGATATTTTTATGCGTTTTGTTTTAATTTGTGGTTCGTATTAATATATGTTGTTTTGAATTTAGATTTTAATTATTATTTTCATGTGTTAAAATTTTGTGAAGATAGAGTACATGTTTTATATTTTAAGTTGGATTTTTTTAAAAAAATAAGTATGATTAATAACTTAATTGTGGGGGATTTACATACATGCCACTTTATTTCATGTTATTTACATATTTAACACCTGAAATTTTAATATTTCATTCCTATCACTCATATAAAATTTTAATATCAAATATATCACATATATATTTCATTCTTACTGCCTATACCATCTTATAAACTTTAATATTTCATTCCATGCATTCATATTTATTCTATGGGTAATAGACATGCAATATTAAAGTTTTAGATTCTATATATGTAAATAACATGAAATAAAGCGGTATGTATTGCCTATTAAATTAGCAACTGGTTGCTGACTCAAATTTGTTTAGTCATTTAATTTGGCAGTCGCCCATTTAACATGCGACAGTTGTTAATCAAGCAAGTCCCCTGTTCAGAAGACCGACTTGCTCAAAATTATTATTTTTATAATTAAAGTTGTCTTTGCTTATTAAAGGGCATTGGATTATTGACATGCATAGTAAAAGTTAAAATAATTGAGCATTGTAGTTGAAATATAATTGGTTTACAAATTATTATTTTATGTAGAATTGATCATATGACTTTTTAGCTAAATTAGTTAAAATGATTAGCTAAATTAGATTTAGAGTTAGCGTAAAGGATTAAAGGAATTCAAATTTATTTATTTGTTATGCAACATAATAATTAGTTAATTTTTTAGCATAATAAGTAAGACATAATATGGAGTTAAAATTTGAGTTAAATAAATTAAAAATTTAATCACTTAAATAATCTAGCTACATAAGGTATTGGATTCCTTCTAGTTATGTAATGAGTTATTTATGAAGAACTAAGTTAAGAAAATATGTAGCATTGGATTATAATATTATTGTCAGATAGCTGTTTGAAGTTATTTATTTCATGTTATATAGATGTAATATCAAATCAATTTTTGTTGTGACACTTGGAAGAGATTAGGTATACAATGAATATATTTGTAGAATTCAATTTAATACTTTAGTAATAATGTGTGGCTCATGTAAGTTTTGTTATATAAGTGGTATTTTTGGCAGTGGAGTTGAAGAATAGTGTTGTTGCCTCTATCAAGTTTATTTTTTTGGAGAAAAACTTGAGTTCTTCACTCTGTCTTTTTTTTTTTTTTTTTCATAATGCATTGATCGAGTTTTTAGAAGCCTCAAGGTATCTTCACAAAAAAAAATTATTGGATATTGCAAGCAAACGATTACATGATTGCATGACAAGGTGTTTTGATAATCCACAATAGCAAAAAAGCAAAGGCAAATGAAAATTTTAGATGTTGCATTCGTGTTTGGACATTACCCAAGGATCATATACTTTGGTATTTGACAAATTCTAATAAAATGGGAGATTTCTTAAATGCTCCCGAATAGAACTACATGGAAGATAAATTCTTTATGCAAGATTGTCATATCGTTGGTGCTCACTTTCTTGAAATGTGGTATCATGAGGTACAATGTGTGATGCCCAGAATTTAAATTAGAAGAATTATTCTTATCTTTTAATAAAGAACAATCAGAGATATATAATATCATCTATCAGTATCAAAAAACAAAGCATAATCTATATTTCAAAAAATTAATGTGTATATATATATATATATATATATATATATATATATATATATATATATATATATATATATATATATATATATATATATATATATATATATATATATATATATATATATTCATTTCCAAAAATCATATACAATACTCAGGATTTATACAATCATATCATAATTATTATGTCATGAGTATAAAAGAATAACTAGAACAAAAATAAATAGAACTTGACCAAACTCATACTTCTATTCTCCTGCTCTAATCTGAAATCATTTAACTACATATAATGAGTTAAAAAGCCCAACATGTCACCAAAATTTATAACTGATACGTCATCACAAAATTATCTTGATTGGGCACGAATCTCGAGGCAAAATCAGTTCGGAAACTCCAAAAATTAATTTCGGGAGCATATGAACTCCGATTTCAGCGAGCTTATAGTCAAACTGAGCGTCTCGGAAATACGAACCCAACGACACCAAGATCAACCCAATCCGAGCCCAAATGAGTCCGAATCAAAGGTTCGAAGCGCTGTTGGAAGGTTCAAACCGCAATTTGAGTTACCAAACGGTCTTCGATTTTGACGAGCTTATACTCGAATCGAACGGCTCGACGAGACGAATCCAACGAGCCCAAGATCATTGAATTCTAACATCATTAAGGCCTTCAAATGTCCAACGAATGGTGCATGATCAAAGGATTCGATATCGGCCGTCCATTCAAGCCACTCCCAATTCGCCCTTGATCTCACGCCTATTTACGGGCTATGCCACTCCATAAAAACTATAAATAGAGCCCTCATTCTACACCAAAGGGACTGAAGTGAAGAGAGAGAAGAAGAAGAGGAGAAAGGGGAAAAGGAGATTCCTCACCTCCTCGACCACCGCCGGAGCTCTTCCTGCCACCTGAAGACGCCGGAATTCTGCCGGATTTTCAGGAAACGCAGGAATTCTGCACAACTTCAACGTGATGCTGAAATCCTTCCCAATTAACAACAGAGTTCCCTCCTGACGCCGAAACTCCGCCCAAGTGAAGCCGGAGTTCTCCTCTGCCACCAAAGACGTCGGACTTCTACCCGACGTCGGACCTTCACTCTTCGCCAAGTTTCTACCCGACGCCGGACTTCTACCGGTTATCGGACTTCGTTGGACGTCTATGCGAAGATGCATTTCTTTCCATTGCTGGACTTCTACCTGACGCTGTCCTACTGATCTTCATCGTCAAACTACAGTCCTTCCGTCCTCTTGACTTATGTCGCCCGCCGACTACAGTCTTTCTGACATCCGTCGCCCGTTGAATACGGTCCTCCTGACTTATGTCGCCCGCCGACTACAATCTTTCCGACCTCCGTCGCCCGCCGACTACGGTCCTCCTGACTTACGTCGCCCGCCGACTACAGTCCTCCGTAGCCAGCTGACTACGGTCCTCCTAACCTACGTCGCCCGCCGACTGCAGTCCTTCTAACAAAGCGAATACGTTGATAGTAGCTCTTTGTATTTAGATCATGTAATGTACTCCATAAGATGTATATCAGGCTAAGGCCTTCTCCCAAAGAAGGGCCTCATTTGTAATCGACTGCGAATACTAGTGGATTCGTTCAAACTGGGCTAGGCCCCGTGGTTTTTCCCCCTTTTACAGGGGTTTTCCACGTAAAAATCTTAGTGTCTCATAAATGCTAGACCCTCTCTCCTTATCTGATTGCGTGCCAGATTTTCGTACAACGCTAAGACGATAAACTTTATATTTCTCTACCGCCGCGAATACTCCTGGACGCAACAATAACTAAATTCAAAGCATAGTAAATAAGCAATATGCATCTCAACGATCAAATCATAGCAGTTACATTCATATAATTATTAAATTAATGCATAAATAGTAAATCTCAAATATAATAGCAGTAGAATCTATAAAAAATAAAATAATATGATACAGAAGTTATCAAAGTTGTAAACTAATATGAGCATTAAATCTATAAAACAATCATTATATTAGTTATACCAAACAGTACATACAACACATAAAATATCAAACCAAAATATCGGTGAAGACTGTCGAAATCAAATCGATATAGTAAAATCATATAAGAATGTACACATATATCTATGCCTCCTATATTAAGTCCTCACTATATCACATACTTAGTATAATTATATTGAATCAATATTATCAAATAGTATCGATATCTAAATCGGTAACAATAATAATCTAGTGGCAAAAGCGGTGCAGTAATAGTAAATCTTATAGTACTAATAAATTCATACAATAATAAAAAATAATGCCTAAAAAATTTGCATTTTAATAATTACATTAAACAAGTAAGAAGTCCTAACTATCACAGTATTTTTCAATGTTAGTAAATTGTTGGCTTAATAAACAGAGTGGTCACTCTTTGTCTGTCAACATAATAATATTCTCCTCATAACTCTCAACCACTAAATCACGTGAATTAATAGAGAATAACATCAAATCACTTCATTTAAAGGAAAGCATGTCGGTCCACCATCATGTATATAGGTCAATTAGTCTCCAACTAATGGGTCAACCAGTCTTTACTAGTTTTTTGCACGCACATTATTATCATATTATTATAATAATAATAGTGACCAGCTATTACTCAATTATATATCCATATTCATTTATAATATATTGTAGCAAATAAAGCATATTTGAGCATAATTAAAAAAAAATGTCAAAATGTATTAACGGTAGACGATAAAAATCATACCAAGCAAAAATTCATACTTTTTAGAATTTGACCAAATTATCAAATATTGCATAAAATAACATTCTGAAGTTTTAATTGAACTAAATCTCTATTTTTAGACATCAAAATAAAATTTTAAGTAGACAAAAATTATTGTATTTTCAAAATCATTTAGTAAAAAAACTTAAAAAAAAACTCAAAATATTCATAATCTCAATCTCTATAATATACAAAAAAATTACACGGTAAAAGTTTTGCTGGTACAAAGTTATTCATGTTTTTTTGTTATGAAAATACAAATTTGATCAAAAAATATCAAAAACATAAAATCCTTGAAAGCAAAAATAGGATAAAGGTTTTTTACAACGAGATGAGTAAATATCTCAAATGGCCCGACTGGTAAAAATTATATCACGGCCTCCAAATCCCAAAATTATTTTTCTCTCTACTCACAAATCTTTTAATTTTTCCTTAAAAGCTCTTTGTTAGTCGACGTGAACAGGGAAGGCTTTTAAAAAATTTTTGTTTTAGTGACTTATGATATTTTATAATAAAATAATATATAATATATATTCATATAATATTTAATTTAATTATTTCTTTAGTATAAAATTCAAATAAATTATTTTAGGACTTCAAAAATTATAAAAAATATCCATAAAATGAATCATTTAATTAAAAAAATATAAAATTAGTTGGCAAAACGATCACTTAAAGATCCCAAAATCATCACTTGTACTGACATGTACCAAATTTTTAAGAATTTTTATCGATGCCTAAAAATTATGAAAAATTTTGTGAAAGTAAAATACAACAATAAAAATACTATGATGAAGATGATTTGCGATTTGGAGTTATAATGACTCAAGAAAAAAATTGGTAAAGTTAAAATACGGGCTATTATAATCTACCCACCTTAAGAAAATATCGTCCCTAACATTTTCCTTAAGAATTCAGACACAAAATTAATATAAAGTAAATTTGTATAATCAAAACTTAAATCAAATCAAAATTAAATTAAAACTCATAAAAAATCATACAGTCATGTACTTCATTATATCACATGTCATTAAACTATGTATGCAAATTAATTCACCTTAAACTACCAATTCGATAGGTACCAAATTCTTGTATGGGATGACTAATTTTCTTTCTTTTTTCATGACTGTACTTGCCAGTGAGCTTGGGAGAGTTAGCCCTTGAATGAATAATGTTGATGATTCCTTAAACAATCATACAAAAGAAAAAAAGAAGATTTTTTTTTTTTGAAATTTTGTTGAATATAATAGGGCCGTTGGTGTGTCATGGATTCCAAGAATCACTATAATACCTGTAGGGAGCGGGCATGATATGGCCTTCAGATCTTGTAATTAATAGAGGAAATAGTGTGATCTTCCATATTAGTTTTGATTTGAGATGTTTTGGCATATGCACAATTAGTTTAGATTATAAATAAGAGTAGTAGGACCCTGAGGGTGGATCTCCACTTTATATCTTTTGTCTTTTCGATCTTGACTTAGATATTAGCATGTCGAGGTTATGCAAGTGTGCGACTAGGTTCCTTCATAAAAAGGATTTGCCTAGAACTCAACTTATGGCAGAGTACATATTTTGAGTGTTATGTTTTTCTCATGTTGAATATATTATTAGGTCGGCAATAGATGATGAGCAAATTAACTCAATGTTGGATGGGGAACTAGTTATTCCCGTTGATCAATTGTCACTAAAGCTACGATTTTCTTTATGAACCGAGGTAGAGGATGTTTAGAGCTTATGTGGATTAGTTACTGCTAAATTATCATCAAAATTTGTAGTTTCAATAATATATTTCACTTCTCTTCTTTGTGAGCATGGTTTTTCATGTTCACTAAATTTGTTTAGTTATGTATTGGTGTCCTAGAAGAGCTTCATCTAGTTATTGTATACTACCGCATGACTATGGGCCTGACAAATAAGGTGCGTGATTGGAAGGAAAAGTTTGTTATAGTTCTAAACCTCGATGGAAGTTTTGATTACTCTAATTTCATAAAAGAAGAAGAAGTTAGCTCCCTTGGAGCTATATGTTGAAGAGAAGGTGGTATTGGCAGTGGTGAAGAATAAACCATTAATCGTTCCTTACCATGTTGCTTATTAAAATATTTTTAAAACTTTTTATGGTAAGCAATTCACTCATTTTAATGAGGTGAGGTCCTCTCTTTGTTTTGATTCTATTTCTATATTTATTAAAAGGAGTTATGGGTTGTATCTTTCTTATAGATATGACATCTTTATCTGATGTAGCAATGGTTTCTATGAGGCCATGAGATAAGCCTTCTTCTATCATTGCTGAACTTCATCCTGAATTCAACTTGATGAAGCAAAAATATATTAATGCTTATGCAAGTTCCAGTGCATCGACTGCCAAGAAACCATGGGCACTTGTAGAGTAGCGTGATCCTACCCCATCTTCGAGGGGAAGGATAGTCTGATATCCAGTTAATACTGTAATAACAATAATATTCATTATAGTTATTTATTGGAGTGGTATATTTTTGAGCTGGAACCACGTAGCCTGGTCTTTTCATTGATGAATACATTTGCATATTCTTGGCAGAAAGTTTTCTCCTTGGAAATCATTATCCTAGCTCAGTTGCCAAAATTGATCATGTAACAACTGTGAAGAAGTGTTTCGAGTTCACCCTAGATGAGGAGAGAAAGAACTACCAAAAGTTGGTGCGTGAAGTTAATCTGGTAGAAGGGGAAATCACCATGATAAGATAACAACACTTATTTGAATTGGACTCAAGAAGCACTAAGGCATTATCGACCGTCGAAGTCAAAATAGGGCCAAGGTGACTGCTATTGAGTTACTTAAAAGTTGAAAAAGGCTCTTTGCATCTTGCACGGTGTAGATTTTAAACATATGCTATATGATGGTCATTTTGATGAGATTGGTGATTGTGTTCAGAAGCTGGAAGCGAAGAGCGAGCTTCATTCCAGATTTGGTTATCCTTCCTATATTTTTAGAGAATTCCTTCAGATGGAAGGCGAGGATGGTAGTGAGGGCATAGGTGCAACTGGTACATGAGTCTTATCAGCCTTAGTATTGTAATCCTATAGTTCTTTTGATGTAATTAAAATAAAAAAAGGATTTGCTTATCATTTTGCTTATTTTTATCTTTTTTGTACCTAAGCAATGATGTTAGTTAGTCTTTATATAATAACCTTATGCCTATTAACTTTTGAAGGGAGTATAGACTTCGATCTATCTTTCATCATGATTTGAGCTCGATCTTCTCCACTCAATGATTAAGCGGGTGCATCATTTGCATGCGAAACTGCCTATAATGGGACGTGCTTTATGCCAGACTCTTTGTTCTTTAAGGGGGTAACCATCAAGACTCACCAATTGAGGAGACTCACTATGCCATTATTATATATTGTTTCACATTAATGGAGAGGGAGTCATCCATCAAGGCTATTCGTTACCATCATTTGAGGAATGGAACTTCACCGACTAAAGGGGAGTTGCATGCTATTTTTACAAAGCTTGTTGCAAAAAAAGGAGAGCACCCTATAGTGGCATGATGCCTATAGACACCTATAATGCAGGGACACATAAGACTTGCCACTTGCTAGAGACTTATGCACTTCTCATTGTGGAGCAGGGTTCTGAGTTTGTCCAGTAATGACTGAGGCATTTTGCAATTGATGACGACATGGTGCCTTTAGTCACATATAATATCAAGGCATGTGAGACTCCTTACCGAGGACTCACATGTTACTCATTATGGAGCTCATCACAAAGGGGGGAATCAACCAACATTTGTTGAGATGTTTTGTTATAGTTTCTTTTACTATAGATGACATGACCCTTTTCTTGGTAGGGTTATGTCTATCTTGTTTGTACGGAATAACAATGGATATTTTGGAAGAAGGAGAGGTTTACCTAAATAGGTAGGTAATACATATATATTGATGAGTTATTTTGGCATTTCTTTCATTTAATGAATCACTTGTTTTCATTTATGTTATAATGTGACATTTTACTGTTGTCAGCCTATAAATGGAATGAGTGATTTTCTGTAATGCGTAGTACTTGCATATTAATGGAATAAGTGGAGATGTTTCTATATTTTGGAGGAGAGCTTACTTTTCGATGGTGGGCATAGTTAATAATTTTGTTGGCTTCATGATATTTCTTCCTGTAACATAGGAAGGAAAGAAGAAGAAGAGAAAGGAAATGTTCCATCCTTCATAATGTTAGCCTTTAGGTGTAAATGAATTTTTTATATAGGGGATGACTCAATACTAAGAGTTTTAGGGAGAGAGAGAGAGGGAAGAGATGGAGTAGGTGCTGCAGCATAGTAGCTGCACATCGTTTCCAATTTTCTTTTGCTCTCTTTTATTATTCTTCAGTGGCTAAAATCAGCAAAACTAGTTTTGAGATACGTTCTTAGGCTATTATGTCATGATGAAGTTTAGGAGTTGAGTCATTTCCTCGAGCGAGTCGAGCAAGGTTATTCTTTTCACCTAACTCCCTTGGTTAGTTTGGGACTCACTTTTATTTGAGAATGTCCAAACCTTATTTTTTGGCCGAGATATTGGCCTGGAAAGAGTTCTCACAAAGTGGGGTGAAATGGGGGTTGAGATTTCTCATCCATTTTGACTTCATTTATTATAACTGCTTGTTCAGTCACCATGTATTCCACCAAAAAATAGATCAAGTCCATTATACAAATAAGTGTTGATGTTTGTAAGAAGAGATAGGAAATAAAAGTTGAATATAATACTTTTGAAATATAGAATAAAAGTTATTGTTTATACCTTTGTTTCATTCTATTGAAATGCTTACTTGTTATGATTAAAGTTTGGTATTTGATTTCATGAATTGAGTGGAAAATTGATGAAACTCTAACATACTCTGTGATTGATCATATGAATCGAGAGCGAATTTAAGGGAGTTTTGTTACCTTAGTGGCTCTTCAGGAAATAAGGAATGGGTATTGCTAAAAAGATGACTTTCCTTCGCATTGGGGGCTTTGGTTCTTATCTCACCCAACCGACTCTTTTACTTGGCAGCTTGACTATGAAGAAATTAAAAGAGGGGAAGAAGAGAGAGGAGAAAGAAAGGTTTTTGGGTCATATTTATTAGCCATTCTTATTACAAAAGTGACTAATATCTTATTTATATTTTCAATCAAGCTTTTATCATATAAGTTTGGATATGTTATAGATTTGATCATTATGAATGATTTGATATACTTTTATTGCATTTTAAATGAAGTATTGAATGATATAAAATACATGATATGATAACTCAATGTAATACCCTACTGATCCACGTGATTCGCTGATTGGAATTATAAAAAGTTGGGGTGACTGATTCACATGATTCAAGGGGAGTTATAAGGATAATATTGATTAGGATTTATAAGGGATAATTGAATGTAGGTCATAAATGCAAGAGCAATATATTCTTAAGATACACTTATTGAATATATAAAAATTGATACATACACTATTATGTATAATATATTGATATTGTGATTGACATTAATATTATTTATTATCATTAACATTATTTAACATTATTGATCATAATAATAATATTGTTACTAGCATTAGTACTATTGACTATTATTGATACTATGCTGATGATGCATTGGATTGAGATGTAATAACTATATAAGGATAAATTGATATAGATAATCAATATGATTTATATCATATATATTATTATCTTTTATCTTATATTAATTTCAATTATAAGATTTTAGTTACTTGCTGGACTACATGCTCATTATGTGATTTTACATATTTTTAGGAAATTGTAATGATCCTATAATATGAGTCTCCAGATGAGACAAAAATTTAATCATATTACTTTCTACTATTTATTAGTAAGCTTTAGTTAAATGATTAAAATAAAAGTCATATATAATTATTTTAATATAAATCCTGGAGTGTGACAAAATGATATCAGAGAAATGATTATTGGAAGAATTGAAATATAACTAGATCGTATGAGTAGAATAAAAAAGTGATTTCTGATTTATAATTAATTGATTTGACTTTAAAATTTATTTTTGATCATGCTCTCTCTCTCTCTCTCTCTCTCTCTCTCTATCTCTCTCTCGAATTGATATATAAATGTCGAAGATGACATTTTTCAAAGATGAAGAGATTGTAATAACTCAAATATGTGAAATAAATTTTCTTAAAAAATATGAAAATTCTAAAGTACAATATTTTGGGGCCGATCTAGTGAGCAGTGTAGTGCCAAGCCATGAACATTATATATATATATATATATATATATATATATATATATATATATATATATATATATATATATATATATATATATATATATATATATATATATATATATATTCTTGTCTCATGACCGCACCGACTAGCTCACTTGGTTGCTTAGTGAGAAAGAAATTGAAAGAGGGGAAGAAGAGAGAAGACAGAAGAGAGAGAATGATCTTGCGATAATATTTGTTAGTCATTCTGAATGATTTAATATGATTTTTTATATTTTAAATTTGGATATGATATATATTTAATTATTCTAAATGATTTAATATGAATTTTTATATTTTAAATAAAGTACTTATGATATTAGATACATGATATGATAACTCATATGATATTCTATAGATCCATGTGATTCACTGATTAGGAGTTATAAGAAGCTGGAGATTGATTGAGAGTTATAAGGAGTCAGGGCAACTGATTCACGTGATTCAAGGGAAGTGATAAGAAGAACATTGATTAGGAGTTATAAAGGGAGACTAATTAGGAGTCATAAGCATAGGAGAAAGTTATTCTTAAAATATACTCATTGAATATCTGAATATTGATACTGACACTATTAGGAATATTGTATTGATATTGTGACTGACACTCATATTGTTTACTGTCATTAACATTATTTAACGTCATTGATCATGATATTAATATTGTTATTAGCATTAAAACTATTGGCTGTTATTAATACAATGACTGATGATGTAACAGACTGAGAAGCGATTAAATCGATTTCCTTATCTTAAAGAGAATTCCCCCCAAATAAGGAGATGTATCACTCTTCTTATAACATTACGAGGGACCTTTATCATCTATATTTTGTTGTGTTTGATTGAGGGATTAATGACTAGCCACTTAAAAAATAATTATATTATGTTGAAAAATTTCCCCACACAGCACCAAACTATTACATGCTAAAAAATTTAAGGAGATAAAGTGCATGTTTAAGGTCCTAACTTTGTACAAAGATTCAATATGCATAAATAAAAGTTATGAAGATAAGAAAACTTTCTAAAGTGGAAACTAAAGAATGGCTAAAATCATGGGTCACAACCTAGTTGCAATAATATATCATATAATAAGAGATACAATAATCTTTCCTCATAATTATGGAAGATGGAATTATACACAGTTGAATACAATTATCTGATTCATGTTGTTGGGATTACAAAAATCAGTTCTTCACAAGCCAATAGTTGTCTCTTAAGACTTAGTTTTTGTTTTAGTGTCTGCTTGCTTGTCTAACTTTGATTGTTGTATGATATAATTTTTTGATTGTTGTCTCATTGGTTGTTCACGCTGCTTGCTGTCTTCTTGTTTCGTGCTCTGTGATTTGAACAAAAAATGGAATTATGGGATGTTGGACCCTAATATTTCGTGTTGGCTAATTCCAGAATCGAAAACCTTCTCCCGTGGGGCACGAGCTAGGGTTTTTTCTCCCTTCTCCTACTCTCTGCTTCTTCCTTCTGCTTCTCCTCCGGCTCTGCCGAAGGATCTCTTCTCCTCCACTCTACTATGGAGTCTACTCTCCACATCACTAATTTCCACGAAAGACTGGAGCCAGGTATTTGTGTCCGAGAATAACTCTCCAAAAGCCTTCAGTTTCTCTCATTTCCCTTCTGAGCCAGAGGTCATCCCTTTCTCGGGAGACAGGCTTCAGCAAGGTGGTGAAGATTGGAAACTCTGTCTCGTTGGTTACTCAATAGGGCGTCGTCCCTATTATGAAGTGCTACTTGGTGCGATTAAAAAAACTTGGAGCTTAAAAGGTTCGGTGCAGTTGATTTCATTAAATGATGGGTTTTTCCTTTTTAAGTTCTCTTGTATTGATGATTATGAGATGGTATGGACAAGAGGAGTTTGGTTTTTGCTTGGGAAACCGTTTGTTTTGCAAAAATGGCACCCGAAATTCACTCCCACCAAGGAGGACTTTTCTTCGGTTCCTATCTGGGTCAAGATCCACGACCTGCCTCTTGCATGCTGGAATTCGAAGGGTATTTCGCGTATTGCTAGCAAGATTGGAGTTCCCCTTGCGGCCGATAGCTTGACAGAGCAAAAAACCAGACTGACATATGCTCGCATATGTGTTCTGGTTGATCGTAATGCCACATACCCAGAGGAGATCAAGGTGTCTTTGGATGGGGATATCGTTTGCCTCAAAGTGCAATATGAATGGAGACCGTATCCTTGCACCCACTGTAAGTCTTTAATGCATTTAACTGCATTATGCCCTACTATTCCATAAAAGGATCGAATTTCTCAAGCGAATGATGGGAACTCTAAGCGCGGAAGAAGAAATAGTAGGAAACCTCGTTTTCATTCTTTCTCTAAAAACCCGACTGTTTCTACTATTCCGGAAAAGATGGTTGTTCAGCCCATAATTTCTTAGCCTTCTAATATTAATGTGGTTCAGTCCATCAGTTCTGAGCCCATCAAAATTGCCTTAGAAAATATTCCCCCAATTAATGCGGAAATTAATGAGTTAGGGATGACATCTCTGTATCAGCCTCATTCCCCCAAACAGCATAATCCACCAACCTGCTCTTCTCCATCAAAATTTCCACTCTCGGATGACAATTTGGCAAATGACATTCCAAACCTTAACTCACCTCAAGAGGCTGCCGCTTCTTCTTCAAACAGTTCACTACCCAAATACAATCACCAGGGAAAAGACATCATTTCACCAAACAAGTTTGGAGCCCTTAATATTGAGGAAGACACTAGTGTCCAATATGATGTTTTAGTTGGGCCAGTCAATGTTATGTTAGCTAATAATGCTGAAGGGGATCCGGATAAAATCATCAAAGCTAATGAGAAGGTCAAACCTTTATATGCTAATGTGGTTTCTAAGAAGTCTGCTAAGGGGAAGCAGGTCAAAAAACCCCAAATCCAATTCAATTCCTAATGACTTTTTCACCCATTGCAGCGTGGAATATCAGGGGGTTCAACCGTCCTGATAAAGTGTTGGGCTGTAAGCGTCTAATTGATTCCTTCAAATTAGACATGGTTTGCATCTTGGAGAATAAGGTTCATGCTCACTTGATTCATGACCCTTTTTTTCAGTCTTCTCACTCTCTTTTTGCCAATGAAGAGAGTTGTCACAATTTTACTCTCTCTCAGTCTGGGAGAATTTGGGTAAAATGGAATGCATATAAGCTGAACTTTATCCCTAAATTTGTCTCTACTCAAATTATTTCCGGGACTGTTATGGTTGCTAATTCTCCTCTTATGGAAATTTCTGTGATTTATGCTTCTAATAGCAGCTTAGATCGTAAAGATCTATGGGAATCTATTGCCAAAGCTGCCCCATCTGGAAATTTTCCTTGGGCCCTCATTGGGGATTATAATTATTGTAGGTATGCCTCTGAAAAGTTGGGGGGCACGCCCATTACTCAATCCAATTTGTCTGATTTCAATAGCATGATTTTCAACAATAAGCTTGTGGACTTACACTCTGTTGGTTGCAAATTTACTTGGTTCAATCAAAGACATGATAATCCCATTCATATCAAGCTTGACAGGGTCCTTGTTAATGATGGCTGGTTGAATGCTTTTTCAGACTCATATTGCTCTTTCCAAAGTCCTTCGTGTTCGGATCACTGCCCAATTATCCTTCATCCGGGTTGCCAAAACCTAGTTTATCACAGGTTTTTATTTAAAAATTATTGGACTAATATTGATGATTATTGGGGCCATCTCCTTCATTTTATTAATCTACCTTGCTTGGGTAATCCTCTGATCCATCTTTGTAACTCCTTGAGAGTTTTAAAAAGTGCTATCAAAAAGGAGAAATGGGCTTCTTCCACATCTGTCAATAGGCATCTTGATTCCCCTCACAAAAAGCAAAGAGATTTATTGGATTGTTTGCAAGCTGATCCTCTCAATTCTATCCTGAATCATGATTACAAGGTTAATAATGCTGCCTTGACCAACTTTATTTCTTTGCAAGCTTCATGGATTATACAAAGAGCCAAAGTGAATTGGCTAAAGCATGGTGAAGACGATCTTAAATTTCTTTACGGCAAAATCAAAAGAAGATTGGGTTGTTCTAAATCCATTGCTAATCTGATGGCATGTAACCCGAACTCCACTAGAGCTGAGGTGATTTCTTCTATTCTTCACTACTTTCAGGATTTATACAACCCTCCTGATGCAGCTCAGGTTAACTAAATAAGCCGGCGGTATATGCTGGCGTTGCCTAACGAACTCCACTACCTAGTATTACCTTTTCACTTTTTCTAACAGCACTTTTACAGCACTTTTACATTTTAGTATCCTTACTTTATACAATTACAAAAGAGAATTAGGGAAGAAATACAGGATACATATAGCTGAAAAGGGGGGTTAATACACAGCCTTTTGTCATATGAAATTTACAGTATTCTCAAGAAGAATACAGAGCAATACAAAGAGGTATTTCCCTGTGCCTTTTCCCCTACATTGTTTGTTCTTGCAATCTTTGTCTTCTTCCAGGTATTGCTGATCCTGTACAAGGACATCAAATTGGTATCAAATTGGTACCCATGGACACCAGGCCAGACATGTACAGGCGCATTTTGCTGATCCAGAAAACTCGGAAGACGAGACTCCTCCTCGCCGTCGCGTCAGCAATCCGAGAGATTCCACCGAAGAGGAGTCAAAAGATGGTTGGATAGTGAATGAGCAGCGGCACCGAAGGAGAAGACAGGTTCCGCATTACCCTGGTGAATTCAAGGTGAAATTAGACATACCGTTTTTTGATGGACATTTACACATTGAAGACTATTTGGATTGGGAAAAGGCAGTTGAAATTTTCTTTGATTATATGGAGATTGCCCCTGAGAAACAAGTTAAATATGTAGCGTGTCGTCTGAAAAGCGGAGCTAGTGCATGGTGGGAACAAGTGTTGCAAAGCCGAAGGAAGGAAGGGCGAAGCCGGATACATACTTGGGGCCGAATGAAACAACTGTTACGGGCACAATTTCTACCCATAGATTTCGAGCAAATACTTTATATGAGGTATCAACATTGTATTCAAGGGACACGCACTGTTAGCGAATACACGGAGGAATTTAATAGATTGAGCGCCAAAAACGATTTACAAGAATCGGGTACTCAAATGGTGGCAAGATACATTGGGGGCCTTAAGGATAGCATCCAAGATAAATTGGAGCTCAATTCGGTGTGGACAATGCCACAGACGGTGAATTTGGCAATGAAAGTGGAAGTTCAACAGAACCGGCAGACGAGGACTCCGTATAATAGAAGGCATTGGCAGGAGCAGAACACAGTCAGTTCTAAGAGCAATTCCCAGCAAGTGACAAAATCAAATGCAATAGCCAATACGGGCACATCTGTAAGTGGAGCTGTTAACCAGGGCGGTGAAGGAAAAACGACGAACAAACTTAAAACCACTACTAACACCAACCCGTATGCACGACCCAATACTCTGAAATGTTTCCGCTGTTTTCAACCGGGACACAAGTCTAATGAATGTCCCCAACGGCAACAGTTGCAGTTTGCTGAACTGGAAGATGAGGATGAAGCAGCAATAGCTGAGTTAGAGGAGAATGCCGAGATTGAAGAAGTGAAGGCAGATGAGGGAGAGCCGTTTCTTGGAGTCATGGAGAAATTGCTCTTAGCACCGCGGGGGCCCAATTCTTCTCAGCGCCATGCTATATTTAAAACAAGGTGCACCATACAGGGCAAGGTTTGTGACCTTCTTATTGACAGCGGGTGTACTGAGAACATAGTATCCCAATCAGTCGTCAGCGGCTTACACTTGAAGACGTCTAAGCATCCTCAACCTTATAAAATTGGTTGGGTCAAGAGGGGTGTGGAGATTATGGTTACCGAAGCTTGCACAGTTCAATTTTCTATTGGCAAGCACTATGCTTGCGAAGTGCTATGCGATGTCCTCGATATGGACGTGTGTCATTTGATATTAGGAAGACCTTGGCAGTTCGACGTCGACGCACACTACGAAGGCTGGGCTAATGCTTATTCATTTGATTGGAAGGGACGGAAATTGAGATTGCTGCCTAGGTTGCCTGAAGGATCTACGAGAGGAGCAAACAAACAAACAGTCGCCCACCTGGTCTCTGGATCGAACCTGCTACAATGTTGGAGAGAACATGCACCGATGCTGGCATTGATCATTGCTGAAGTAAATACCAGTACGCTCCCGAAGAATTTGCCCAAGGATATTACTGAGGTCCTTGAGATGTATAAGGCAATTTTACCAGATGAACTACCTGCCGAGCTGCCGCCACTCCGGAGTATCCAACATCAAATCGATTTTATACCGGGAGCTTCGTTACCAAATTTGACACACTACCGGCTTAATCCGAAAGAACAAGCTATTCTTGCGGGAATTGTGGATGATTTATTGTCAAAGCAACTCATCCAAGTTAGCTTGAGTCCTTGTGCGGTGCCCGCTCTTCTGGTACCAAAAAAGATGGGAATTGGAGAATGTGTGTCGACAGTAGAGCTATAAATAAGATCACTATCAAGTACAGATTCCCGATGCCACGCATCGAAGAGCTGCTAGACATGCTCACGGGTTCTTCCATGTTCTCTAAATTGGATCTCAGAAGTGGATACCATCAAATTCGCATTCGTCCTGACGACGAATGGAAAACGGCGTTTAAGACGCCTCAAGGGCTGTTTGAATGGAGGGTGATGCCCTTCGGTTTATGTAATGCACCTTCAACGTTCATGCGTATGATGAACGAAATTTTAAAGCCATTTCTTGGGAAATTCTGCGTGGTATACTTCGATGACATTTTGGTATTCAGTAATGACCGCCCACAACATATCCAGCACTTGAGATCCATATTTGAAGTTCTACACATGAACAAACTGTTTTTAAACCTCCCAAAATGTGAATTGGCAACAGCTTCTGTCCGATTTCTGGGATTTATAGTATCCGAGGAAGGCATTCACGTGGATCCAGGTAAAATTTCGGCCATTCAGGATTGGCCAACTCCCACGTCTTTTTTTGATATACGTAGTTTTCATGGATTAGCGAACTTCTATAGGCGCTTCATCAAAAATTTCAGTATCATAATGGCACCTATTACCGACTGTTTGAAATCTAAATGTTTTAACTGGGGCGACGAACAGCAGCAAAGTTTTAACCAGATTAAGGCAGCACTTACTACTGCACCTGTTTTGGTATTACCGAGTTTTGATAGAATCTTCACGGTAGAGACAGATGCCTCCTCAATCGGTATTGGAGCGGTGTTGTCCCAAGTGGGAAGACCGGTTGCATTTTTCAGCGAAAAACTCTGTTCAGCTCGACAAAAGTGGACAGCTTATGAGCAAGAAATGTACGCAATCATCCGTGCGTTAAAACAGTGGGAGTCTTATTTGTTGCATCAAGATTTTGTTCTATGCAGTGACAATAAGGCACTACAGCATTTGAACACTCAAAAGAATGTCAATAGGATGCATATGCGCTGGCTATTATTCCTCCAACGGTTTTCGTTTACTATCAAACACAAGCCCGGGGTCGATAACAAAGCCGCTGACGCGCTCAACAGAAAATCAATTTTGTTGACTCGGCTACAAACAGAATTAGTGGGCTTGGAGCATATCAAAGAGCTGTATGAAGAAGATCCGGAATTTGGTCCCATTTGGGCTCACTGCTTACAAGATTCTCAGTTTGAACATTACTCCATTAGACATGGCTTCCTCTTTAAAGAAAATTGCTTGTGTATTCCGCAGTCATCCTGGAGACAACACCTTATTCGCGAAATTCATGGGGGCGGACTAGCAGCTCATCTGGGTAAAGATAATACACTAAAACAGCTCCAAGAAAAATTCTTTTGGCCCCGAATCCGAAGGGATACATTCCGTCTGGTTGAAAGATGTTCCGTATGCCAATCATATAAGGGAGTTTCACAAAATGCTGGATTGTATATGCCATTGCCGGTACCCGATTCTATCTGGGAAGATCTGAGCATGGATTTCGTCCTTGGGCTGCCGAGAATGAAACGTGGCAACAACTTCATATTGGTGGTTATCGATAGATTTTCGAAAATGGGTCATTTTATTTCCTGTAGAAAGACCTCTAATGCCTTGCAAGTTGCTAACCTGTTCTTTAATGGAATTGTCCGTCTACATGGTTTGCCTCGGAGTATTACATCAGACCGCGACGTCAAATTTCTTAGCCATTTCTGGCGAGAATTATGGAAACGATTGGGCACGGAACTACGCTTTAGTTCAGCATATCATCCACAAACGGATGGGCAGTCCGAAGTCGTCAATCGCACCTTGGGCAATATGCTTCGTTGCCTAGTTCAAGAGAACCCGAAGCAATGGGAAGAAGTCTTGAGCAAAGCGGAATTCGCCTATAATGCCATGCCAAACCGTTCCACAGGTAAAGCTCCATTCAATATTGTTTATACTAAAGCCCCTAATACAACTGTCGATCTCACGGTCCTGCCCAAGTGCAAATCTACCGAAGCGGCTGCCTATTCCAAAGATTATTCACAGATCCTAAATGAAGTTCGACAGCAACTCACTTCTGCTAATCAACGTTATAAGGAGGCGGCGGATAAACATCGACGGAAGCAGTTGTTCAACGTTGGGGATCTGGTCATGGTTCGTCTCCGACGTGAAAGGTTCACACCCGGCGAGTATTCCAAGCTAGCTCGCCGCAAAATAGGACCTGTTCCTATTATTTCCAAATTCAATGACAATGCGTATCGTGTGGAGTTACCACCAGGATACAATACGTCGTCTACCTTCAATGTGGCGGACATATGGCCTTATCATTCCACAGACGACGCACCTATATCTATCAGCTCGTCGGAGTCGAGCTCTTCTGAAGCCGGGGAGGACTGATGCAGCTCAGGTTAACTAAATAAGCCGGCGGTATATGCTGGCGTTGCCTAACGAACTCCACTACCTAGTATTACCTTTTCACTTTTTCTAACAGCACTTTTACAGCACTTTTACATTTTAGTATCCTTACTTTATACAATTACAAAAGAGAATTAGGGAAGAAATATAGGATACATATAGCTGAAAAGGGGGGTTAATACACAGCCTTTTGTCATCTGAAATTTACAGTATTCTCAAGAAGAATACAGAGCAATACAAAGAGGTATTTCCCTGTGCCTTTTCCCCTACATTTTTTGTTCTTGCAATCTTTGTCTTCTTCAGGTATTGCTGATCCTGTACAAGGACATCAAATCCTCCTCTCCCTAATTGTTTGGATATGGATATTTTTCCTATAGGCTCGGCTTTTCCTGATTCCCATGTCGGCTTGATTGTCTCTACTGTGTTGGATGATGAGATTAAGCAAGCTATTTTTAAAGGGTCTTCCACTTCTGCTCCCGGTCCAGACGGCTTTAACTTCCATTTTTATAAGTCTGGGTGGCACATCCTTGGCCCTATAGTCTATAGGACTATCAAATCTTTTTTCCTGAAAGGTTACTTACCTAATGGGGTTAAAGCCACTGCTCTTGCTATCATTCCAAAACATAAAAATGCTGCTAGTATTAATGAGTTTAGACCTATTGCATTGTGTAATGTCTTGCATAAAATCATTGCTAAAGTGATGGCAGAACGTCTCAGACATGTTATTAGTTTGATTGTTAAGAATAATTAAGCTGGTTTTGTGAAATCAAGAGTATCTACTGATAGCATTCTTCTGGCCAGTGATATTCTCTATTATTCTGGTAAAAGAGGAGGTTCCAAACTTTTCTGTGCTAAACTTGACATCAAAAAAGCCTTTGACTCTGTCTCTCGGGAATTTTTGTTGGCTAGGTTAATTCAAAAAGGGATTCCTAAGGAGTTTGTATGCTGGGTTAAAGCTTGTATCACAAATGTCAATTTTTCCATTATTCTTAATGGGGCTTTAGAGGGCTATTTCTCTACCACTGCTGGACAAAGGCAAGGATGCCCCTTAGTCCTTATCTTTTCTGCTTGGTGATGGATGCTTTTTCCAACCTCCTTGAGGGAGAGGTTTTAAAGGTATTACTTGTGATAATTTTTCCCTTACTCATTTGCTTTATGCAGATGATGTTCTGATATTTGGTGAAGCTTCTTTAGACAACTGCAATATTCTCAATTCTGTCCTTAGAGACTTTGCCGATTCCACTGGGCTCCACATAAATCATGACAAGTGTTCTATTATGTTTCCCAAGCATCAAGTTAATCAGCTTGACATTTGTAATGCCCTAAATATTCACAACGTTGTCAATAAAATTAATTATCTGGGAATTCCCCTCTCTTTTTATAGGCTTAAAATTGAGGATTTTTTGCCTCTTTTGGATAGTATTAACAGGAAATTGAATGGATGGAAGGCAAATTTGTTGTCGTTTGCTGGGAGGTTACAGTTCTTGAAATTCACCATTCAAAACACTATTTCTTATTGGATTAGGGGATCTATTTTACCCAAATCTGTTTATAAGTTTTTTAAAAAGCAGAGTTCTCGGTTCTTGTTCTTTGGAGAGACTACTTCTTCTAAGAAACTCCACATGGTGTCTTGGGACAACATTTGCAAGCCTAAACATAAGGGAGGCCTCGGTATTCCTTCCATTTTTGCTATGCAATTCGCTTATAATTGCTCTGTGATTTTCAGGATGTATAATGATTACACTCCTCTCTCTACTTGGCTGTTGCATAAATATAGAAGCCCCTGGAAACCGCCTCATAGTAATGATTCAAAACTTTGGAAATGCATTTGTAAAACAGCTTTAGAAGCTAAATTCTGTTTTAGATTCAATATCACGTCTAATGCTTCTATCTCTCTGCTTTGGGACCACTGGTGCCATAATTTAACCCTTTTCGAATATACTAGGGATGCCTCTTTGGAGTTTATGCCGGACTGTTTTTTACATGAATTAGTGGCCGGTGCCACATGGACTTTGCCTGGGCACTTTTCTGCTTTGATTCAAAACACCCTTAATGCCATCTCTATTTCGGATAGTTCTGGGCCTTCTCTATGTTGGAAAAACAAAAAAGAACTATAAATTCAGACATTTAAATTAATGAGTATTATTATGAGTTAACTTATTGTGGCTGGTATAAAATGATTTGGCATAAACGAAACATTTTAAAGCACACAGTTTTTGTTTGGTTGGCTCTGGTGGGGGGTTTGAAGACTGGAGAGGCCCTTAATTTTAGACAGATTCATGTTCCGTTATTATGAAATTTGTGCTATTCTAACACTGAATCTGTTTCTCATTTATACTTTGATTGCCCGTATACATTCTCTATTTTGAAATCCCTCATTCCTGGGAGCAGTTGTTTCCTTTTGAGACCTTCTATTATGCAGCTGTATGATTGGTTATCTGATGTTTACGGGGAAAATTCTGAGAAGTTGATTTTTTATAAAATGGCTGTTGGCTGCGTTATATATTATTCATGGAGAGAACGAAATAACAGAAGGTTTGGAGGTAACTTTCAATGTGTTACCTCAATTTTGCTTTGTATCAAAAGGACTCTTTTTGAAAAAGTTTCAAAATGGAATGGTGGAATCCAATTGCTAGAAGAATTATAAATTGGCAGGTGTTTCTTTTTGGCCCTTCTGTCCCGTCGCTTAATGCCTGCAAAATTGCCATGTCTGGACAATGATGAATCTCCCAAAGTAGGCACCTTGGATGGCCTCCGGGCAACCAGGTTTCCAACATCTCGACGTTCATTTTTCAAAATTTGAGTCCAGACTTTTGGCTGGGGAGATCTATTGGCTCTTTCTGGTTCATTTCGGGACTTGATTTCTCTCTGCTGCTTCAGGTTTTGAAGCTGTTGCTCTTCCTGCTCTATTCTACAGAGGTTTAATATCCAAATTTTGCAACTACCACGTTTTTGGTTCTTTATCCCTTACTTTAGATATGTAAAAGGTGATATAGTTGGGGTTTATTTCCTTTTTTATGCATAAGTTTTGTTTCTACTTATGTGGTCTTGCTCTTACACGTAACATCTTTCTTGTTACCTTTTTTCATCAATGAAATATATGGGCTAAGGCCCCAAATTTTCCAAAAAAAAAAAAAAAAAAAAAAAAAAAAAAAAAATCGTGTTTGTACTACTTAATAAAACCACACGATTCTGAGCCTGAAGGAACAGTGAGGTCATCGGTAGTCGCAAACGATGATATGCTCCTCTTGCCACCACTCACTGATCCTCTCTACCCCAGTGAGAACAAAAAGACAAACCTCATGCCACCGCCGCCGCTTCCGCTTGACTGTATTTTTCGCCGCTGGAAACTGCTATAATGATCGCAGTGAGAGCGACAAGAGCGGCTGCTCGTCGGAGTTCGTTCAGAATATTCTGCTTCGATCCCTCGCCGGATTCCTCTCTCTTGCTTTAGTTTCGTCCAATTATCCTCCGCTCGCGGCGGAGTCCTTGCCATCTCCGGCTGAGGTGTGCCAGGAAGAAGTTGCGGCGGGGGATGAGGTGTCCTCTGCGTCGGCGACCAACGACGATCTCGTGGAGGAGGCGTGGGAGGTCGTTAATGAGAGCTTCATTGCCGGCGCTGGTCGCCGGGCTTGGTCGCCGGAGAAGTGGCTGGTATCTTAAATGTTTGGGTTACAACCCAGCTCTTTGCTTGAAATTAGTAAATATTATTTGAGAAATGGTGAATTTGTTCGATTTCATTACTCGGTTTGATTTAGGCTTCCTTTTGGCTTTCTTACTACTTTTTAAATTAGCTTTTTAGTACAAAAATTTTAAAATTTGTACTGAAAAGCTAATCTAAGAAGTAGTAAGAAAGCCGTCCCCAACGAGGCAAATTATTGGGTCAGGTGACCGAAGCCATCTCTCCGTTCGGTCGCCAATAAAAATGCGCCATCTGTTAGGATTTTTTTTAATTTAATATTAACGCTTTATGTCTTTTCAGAGTTAGCGACCCGACCCGATAACGCTTTTCATTTGAACTTTTAAGCATTTTGCGCCCTATTTTTTCATTTTGAAAGCCGCGAAAGACTCAAATAAAGACTGCTGTAGAAGAAAAAATGAGACAGAAAATTGCAGAGAAGAAATGGACTGCTCAGCGAAGAGGGAGGTCGAAGAGGGAATGGAAGAGGGAGTGCATGAATCGTATAGGATGCATGAATCGGAAAGGATGCATGAATCGCAAGGGGTAATGCATGAATCGGAATCGGAACCTAACGTAGCCGGAAATTCCTCTGGTTTCAACATTTCGGTAAGTTAGAAAGTTCTAAACAGTCAGTTTTAATATTATCGCCGCAGAAAGAAGACGTAGGTTTCAGTTCATTAGTCTTAGGATCTTTGATTTTGCGATTTTTAATAAATTTCTTTTGTCGAAAAAGTAAAAAAAAAAAAAAAAAATATAATGTTGTTGTTTCTTAGCTTTCATTATTGATTTAGGGTTGAAGATGATAAATAAAAAAACTGAACTTGTCGCTATGGTTGCGCTATGGTTGCGCTATGGTTGCGCTATTGTTGCGCTATGGTTGCGCTATGGTTGCGCTTTACTTGCGCTATGGTTGCGCTTTACTTGCGCTTTACTGTTTCTTTCAGGCTGTTTATAAAGATGAGACAGAAGCATATGAATGTTTCTGCACTTATGCTCACGATAATGGATTTAGTGTCCGAAAGGATCATCACAGTTTTTGGCCAAATTCTAGAAAGATAAAATCGAAGGACTTTGTTTGTTCAAAAGCTGGTTTCAAGAAAAGTGATGATCATACTTCAGGAAAGAGAAAGAGATTCACTAGACCAGTTGTCAGAACTGGCTGTCCAGCCATGGTGAGGTTTGTCACAGATGAAGATGGTTACTGGCATGTTAAAAGATTTATTGAATCCTACAACCATGAATTAGCTAGCCCAGCCGACCGACACCTTTTAAGATCATGTAGGAATATTATTGAGGAAAAAGCTGCCGTCCTGAAATCGATGACAGATGCAGGGATTAGAACCGTTGATGCATATGCCTACCTTGCAGAGGAAGTTGGTGGATGTGAGAATGTCGGATTCTCTAAGAGGGATGCATATAATTTGATTCAAAAGGAGAAAAGAGCAATGATTGAAATTGGTGACACTAATTCTTTGATTCAATTATTTAAAGATCGACAAGTGGAGGACCACATGTTCGCATGGGATGTTCAATATGATGATGAGGATAGATTGTTAAATTTAAAGAACGGAGAGATGGCTTCGGTCACCTGACCCAATAATTTGCCTCGTTGGGGACGGCTTTCTTACTACTTCTTATTTTTATTGGCGACCGAACGGAGAGATGGCTTCGGTCACCTGACCCAATAATTTGCCCCCAAACGAAGCCTTAAACTCTGCAAACTTCTTTAAAACGCTCAAAGGTAATGTTTTGATTTTCACAAATGAAATGACGGGGCAAAAATCATCATTTTGTATTCACAAATGGGAAAGAGGAGTTGGAATGAAGATAGAACGCTGATTTTAGAGAGAATTTTTTGATGGAGAGGCCAAACCTCAAAAAAAGGTTTCATTTGTTTCTTGATGTTGGAAAAATGTTATAAAAATGCCAATACTTTCTACTTCCATCAATTGGTTGTATGATTGGGTGTTGTTAGAAATATTGGCTTTAAAGCTCCACAAACCCTCTTAAACTCCCGAAAATGTAATGATTTCTATTTCATGCATTAAAATAGTGAAAACTAAATCATCATTTTTTTAATATATTCTTTCTATTTACAACCAATAAAATCTGTTCTAAGAATCATGACTTCTAACATGGTGAGATGATATGTGAAAGAAGTACTCGTACGAGAGGTTAATGACATGGGAGAATTGTTATTAAAGCAATTGGTTTATTAAAATCTAATGTCTGATACATATAGAGAATCTGAAGAACACTTGCACAAAAATTGACTCAAGCGTAGATTCGGATTGTTTTCAAAAATTTTGAAAGGGTAAACATCTGGCAATATTTATAATCTGCTTCTGTCAAATGTTTGAAAGTTCCGGACTTCGAAATAAAATCTGGAGATATTGATGATTTTGTTTAGGTAACACGTCTTTGGGCAATTACATTATATGGTTAAATGAAAATATTAATTTCTCTGGTTTATTGAATGGAGGAAAATGTTGTTGTCATGTAAAAACTCGTTAATTAGTGCTTATAGTCACTTTGTCATTTTGTAGCTCTCTTGTAATATCATTTAATTAATCAATGCTTGCCTTGACTTGAATTTCTGTCTTATCTTACTATTCATTTATTTCTGTTGTAACAGCAAGAGAAAGAATACATCTTCCAAAACAACATCCAAACAAGAAGTAGAGCTCACAATGTGATCCAGAAGATGCTAGCTAGCCTTGGAGATCCATATACTCGTTTCCTTTCTCCTGCAGAAGTAATTGCTTTTACTTGCCTGCATATCAAGTATTTAATTGATCATTCTTCTGACTAAAACTATAAATTGGCTTTTTACTTGTTTGGTTCTCATTGCTAGGCTCTTTGTGGAGGCATGATGTAAACAGTCTCTGTTCTTCATACTATTTTCTCTTAATGATTTATAAATGGTATTTTTTTTTAAATTTGTGGTTTAGCCAAGTTGTAAACTTCAGATTTTCAATTTTATGGACTTCTAGTAAGTTGATTTTACATGGATTATTAATGAAGGTTACATAAAAATTTAGTTGACATGTGGGGGTGGGTTTGGAAGGTTTGGCTAGAGGGGTCTCTACTGCCACCTTTATGAAAGCTTACCGAATATTTTGTTTGATTTGCCAGCAGTTGTTGAACATCTTATCATTCTTTAGATGTTTACTATGTCTGAATTCACAAGAAGTTGCATATAATTCGTTAGTCTATTCTATTTAGCTAAAATAAGTCATTGACAGGATGTTGGGAATCACCTATTTTTGCAGTTTCAAGTAGAGATTATCTCCACACGAATTCTTCAACATTGATTGTTTTAAGGGAATATTTGTTTTGTTCAAGCACATTAGTCTATTTGAACACTTTCATGACAGTCTTCCAAAATTTTAGCTAATCTTATGCCTTGTAGGTTCAATTTAAGAAAAAAGAACTTTTACACCAACTATAAAAAAAAGGTTGCATCAAATTCAATGAAAATGCATTATTTTGTGAATGGCACAAAAACATATGTTCAATGTGGCGACCTTGGACCTCCTAATCATTATATTTCTAGGCAATGTGGAGCTAAAATAGATTTTGTTAGTTGGCTTAGGATGTTATAGCTTATGATTAATGAAGGTGGTAGGATCATATTAGATTTTGCTCTAGCTTATGATTTTCTAATTACTAAATCTTATTTAAGAAAATAGAGGAGCATCTCATCATTTGTAAAATGAATATAGTAAAACTCAAATTGATTATTTTTTTATAAAAAAATATATTATTTAGATTGCAAAGATTGTAAAGTAATTTCGAGTAAAAGTTTATATACCCAATGTTGCTTATTAGTTTTGGACTTTAAAATGAAATAATGAAATATAAAAAATAAAGTAAAATATTGTTCTAGGATTTGATGGATATATTTAAAGAATGTTAATAAAAATACTTTTGAGAGTAATATTCAAGATCGTAAGATTTGGATTATTTATGAGGAAGCTAATGCTATGTGGAAAAAAGTAGTTATTGATACTAAGAATGTTACAAACTATGTGCCTGTAGTATTAAAAGAAAAATTCGCAATAATTAAAATAGTTGGCAGTGAAATCAAAATGTGTATGAAAAGATAAAAAATAAGAAGTTTTGTCATACAAATTTATTTAAATGTAAAGCTCAGAAAACAAAAAAAAGATATAGAGATGCCCATAGGGAGTCTAAGTATACCTGTCAATATTGGACCCGACCCTAAAACCCCACCCGGAATTTTCGAGTTTGGGTTGACCCGAACCCGAAGCGGGTCTGGTTCGGGTCTTGAAAATCAACCCGTTTGCAAAAACGGGTCGGGTTCGGGTTGACCCGACGGGTTGCCGAGTCAACCCGAAAACCCGTTTAATTTAAAAAATTTTGATTCCCGCCCGCTGCCCGCTTCTCACTGCTCCCGCTCACGCTGCCCACGCCCCGCGTTCGCTGCCTCACGTCCGCTGCCCCCGCCCTCGCTATTGCCCCGCGTCCGTTGCCAGGCAGCTGCCCCCGCCTGCGCTGCTGCCCTGAAAACCTTGGCCTCGTGTCAGCTGCCCCCGCCCGCGCTGTTACCCCGCGTTTGCTGCACGGCGTGCACGCTGCCAATGCGGGTCGGGTTCGGGTCCGGAAAATCGACTCGTTTGCAAAAACGGATCGGGTTGACCCGAACCCGAATAGTGCGGGGTCAATTCTGGGTTCGACCCAAACTCGACCCGTGACACGAAATTAACAGGTCTAAGTCTAAGAAAGCAATATGAAATGCAAAAAATTTAGCTTTTAGTGATTTATATAATATATTAGATACTAAGGATGGCGTAAGATGTATCTATAAGTTAGCCAAGCAATGAGATCAGAGAAATAAATGATTTAATTCAGCTAAGGTGCCTAAATAACGAAGATTAAAAAGCATTTTTCTTAAAAGAGGATATACAATATAGGTGGATGTGATATTTCGATATGCTTTTGAATGAAGATTGTGAGCCTGCGATTGATTTTAGTTATCTTAGCACGCTAAATGAAAATATAGATTTTTGTTTTATCATCAGATTAGTAAAATCAAAGTTAAAGAGGCTTTGAGAAAATGAAGTGTAAAAAAGCAGTGAGATCTGATAATATTCTAATAGAGGCGTAGAAATGCTTTGAAAATCAAGGAATTTCTTGGTTTACTAAAGTTTTTAATATTGTTTTGAAGATTAAAAGATATCATATGAGTGAAGGAGTGTTGATTCCTATTTTTAAGAATAAAGATGATGCACAAGAGTGTGTGAATTATAGAGGAATTGAGTTAATGTGTCATATGTTAAAATTGTGGGAGAGATAATTGAGCATTACAACACAATATTAATATTTCTCAAAATCAATTTGGATTCATGGTAGGGAGATCTACTATGGAAGCTATACATTTGAGGAGAGGTTTGATAAAGATGTATAGAAAGAATAAGGAGGATCTATATATGATATTTATTGATTTAGAGAACATATGTGATAAAGTTACTTGTGTTCAAAGACAAGGTGGTTTGACAAAGTATTTTCCTATTTCTGTTGGATTACATCAAGGATCAGCATTAAACCCATATCATTTTGCTTTAGTCATGGATGTTCTCACTAGACATTTGCAAGAGGTTGTACCCTGGTGTATGCTTTTTGCTAATGATATTCTTCTTGTTGATAAAACTAGAGAGAGAGTTGAAGGTAAACTTGAATTATGGAGGTCAACCTTAGAGTCTAAAGTTTTTCATTTGAGTAGATCTAAAACTGAATATATGAAGTGTAATTTTAAAAATAATAGATCTAGTGGTGGGATTGTGACATTGGGCGATCAAGTCATTAATAAGAGCACACGTTTTAGATATATTTGGTCTATTGTTCAAAGTGATGGTGAAATAGATGGAGATATTATTAGTAGAATTCAAGTTGGATGATTGAAGTGGAGGAATGCATTGGGCTTGTATAGAAAAGTCCCTCTCAACTTAAGGGAAAATTCTATAAGATGGTAGTGAGATCTGCAATGCTTTATGGTGCAGAATGTTGACCATTAAAAGAGAAGCATAATATTAAGTAAAGTGTTGTAGAAATGAGGATGCTTAGGTGGATGAGTGGCTTTACTCTTAAAGACAGGATACTAAATGAGCATATACGTGAAAAGGATGGAGTAGCTCCAGTGGAAGATAATATTTGAGAGAGTCTCCTTAGATGATTTGGTCACATAATATGACGGTCTTCTAATGACCCGGTTTGGAAAGTAGATGTATTAGATTTGACTTATGTTAAAAAAAGATAGAGGTAGACCTAAAAAGACTTGGATAGAAAATATTAGAAATGATTTTTTTTATTAGATTTAAACGAGAATTTAACTTTTAACATGACACATTGGAGAAAAAGGATTCATGTAGCCGACCCCACGTAGTGGGACAAAGGCTTGATGTTATTATTGTTGTTGTTGTGGATGATTTCTATCCTTATCCTAGTCTTTTAGTTTATTTAGTCGCTGATTTTTGTTTGTATGTTTATAATTTTGTCAAGTGAGATTCATATCATATTTTTTCTTTGAAGCGTGAATTTGATTTTTGCTGAAATTATATGTTCATTAATAATTTTCTTCTGAAATTTTTGTTTTTGGATCATTCTTAAATTTTTTTTTTGGAATAAATAAAGTGTGTTTGATCTCCTTACATTAAAAATGATAAGTTTGTTACAATTATGAATTAGCAAGCTGCATATTGTGAATTCATTTGTGTTAAAATCACATCTTATCATACGTTGCATTAGAAATCTCGACTTTTATCAGTCTTACATCATTCTCTTTATATCTATCATAACTGAAGGTTGCCTGAAAATTTTCTTTTGTAGATGTTATATATATGGTTTATTGTGCTTCCAAAATCCTTGTCCATGCATACTTTCTGTGATTTTCAACCTGAACTATGAAATGTCTTGACTTAAATAATTTTTTGTCGTTGTATTAACAACACTTGATTTTTTCACGGTTCTTATTGCTTTTTATATTGACTGATTGATTGAGTACTATTTATGAGCAGATGCTATGTGACTGGATTCTGAAATTCTTGTGTTATTGCAAATTTTTAAAACTAATACGGGTGTAGCAGGTGTTGATTTCTTTTCCCCTTGATTTTTTCCAATATGTATAACAAAAGCTGCAGTTTTTCCTGTTTCATGCATGCGGTACTTCTTTTTTAATGAAAAGTTCTCCAAGATGGCAAAGTATGATGTAACTGGGATTGGCATTAATCTTAGAGAAGTTCCTGATGAGAACGGTGTTGCAAAAATCAAAGTTTTAGGTGTCATATTGGATGGCCCAGCACATTCTGCTGGTGTAAAACAGGTAACGAGATCTTACTTATTGATGCTATTTATTTTCCACTGTATGAATACCTTTCATTGCAAAAACTTTTTTTTTTCTTCTTGACTGCACCAAAAAAGTCGATATCTAGAACTCTTTGTGTAGCAACGAAAATTCTACACGCTTGCCTCTGTTTTGTCCCACGATATTATGCTACATGTCCTCTGCATAAGCATCTCATGAATAGATACTTCTGCAGACAAGCAGATTTGAAATGAGTTCTGCAAGTTGATCCTTTATTTTCAGCAGAGTGAAAAATGGAGATTCAGGCTTTGTTTGGGACGGCTTTTTTATTGCTTCTTAAAGCAGCTTTTTAGTACCGAACTTAAAATTTTTATACTAAAAAACTGCTTTAAGAAGCAACAAAAAAGTTGTCCCAAACGAAGCTTTAAAGTGCAGATTTACTTTCAAGTTATCCATGCATGAAAATTTTTTCAGAATTTAAAGTGCTATGATATTTAAAATATCTAATTATACAGGGAGATGAGCTCTTATCTGTCAATGGACTTGATATCAAGGGGAAATCTGCATTTGAAGTATCCTCTATGCTACAAGGTCCAAAGGAAACATTTGTAACCGTTGAGGTTGTTTTTCAAATTAGCTGGCAAAAAATCACAGAGCTAGTTACTGAGTACCATTGAATTTTATGATCTTCCCAACTTTAATTTTGTGCTTGTATGTAGGTCAGGCATGGAGATTGTGGCCTGGCCCATTCTATTAAAATCCAAAGGCAAAATGTTGCACGAACTCCAATATTTTATCGTCTAGAGAAAATGGGGGAGGGAAATGTTCCTGTTGGATATGTACACATAAAGGAGTTTAATGCATCGGCAACGAAGGATTTAATTACTGGTATATTTAAACTTACTATTTTCAACGTCTGCAAATTTTTAATTCTTCTAGTTATCTAATGCTAATGTATTTGTGAATATTTAAGCTTGTTACTATTTTCTTTCCTTTTCCATTCTCCAAAAATTTGGAAATTTATTTATTTATAATATAGATTTACTTTCTTTAGCAATGTACTAAATGAAGAATTAGTAAGCAAGTTCCTTTGGATCTTTTTTTTTTCAAGTCCTGTTTAAAGTGCAGCGATGACATGCTTTATATTTGTAATCCTGAGCTGAATTGGAACGCTCTTGCATGCTCTTAATACTGATGAAAAGCTAGAAGAACTAGGCTGTGCATGTGTTGCTGAATTCTCATCCTGTTGATATTGTAGAATTCTCATCCTGTTAATACAAAATTTCGGCTCCTATCTGGATTTCTCTATTAAAAATATTTTTAATACCTAAAATACCCTTATATTATTTTATTAACTTTGGGCTTTAATGTAAATGCTTCGTGGTTCATCAGATCTAAGAAAATCAATCATTCATGCTCAAGAGGTATGTTCAAATTTTCATAGTATTTGCTGATTATTCTTCATCAGCTCAGATTTGTACTCAGAATTAGAAACCAATAAATTTTCCTTGAATTTCTGAACATGTTATACCTGCCCCTACTAGCCCTACATTTTTTTTTTCTACATCACTTATAAACAAAAACTTATGTTAAGAAAGATAGAGGTAGACCTAAAAAGGCTTGGTTAGAAAATACTAGAAATGACATTTCTTTATTAGATCTAAATGAGAATTTGACTCTTAGCTGGTCACAATGAAGAAAAATGATTCATGTAGCCGATCCTACATAGTGGGATAAAGACTTGTTGTTGTTGTTGTATTACTTACAAACAATTGCATGAATATTGATCCTCCTATTCTTAAAGTTCCTCATCTCCCACTTAGTGGTGAAAACACTAGAGATCATTATTCACAACATAATTTTGACATTGATGGGTGCATTCTGAGTGATGGTGCTCTAGCGGATAGTAGGTTCATATACACTTTATCAGACAAGGTCGGAATAAGAAAAAAAAAAACTATCCTCACTCTCTTCTTCTTACCATGCTTCAAGTAAGATGGTTCAAATGAATGATTTTCAAGATCTGATGGATACTTGCGATTCATGTTATAGTTATTTTGTCTAATGTACTTTTAAGATTCTTGCCATAGCTATTTTGTCTTATGTATTTTAGGCTTTCTCTAACCATTCTTGTTTATTGCCATTGTTGTACTCGTATCATTTTTGAAGTTATAAAATCACTTTTTTTTTTCTTCAAAAAGGACCTTATTGACCTGACATGAGAACCTCTCATTTTTTGACGTGCTTCATCTTAGAGGTGACTCCCATGACTTCATTTGAATTTTAATTCAAATTCAATAATTGAGTGCAACAAGTTGCTGGATTAAACTAACTTTATAGGTACTCCCAACATTATCTCTCGCATTTTAGGGATTTTTTGTCGCATGGGATTAAATTTTTTTAGTTTTGATTTTTTTTTTCTGTTTGTGTTGACCTCTGTGTAAAGCACAAAAGAAACAAAAAAAATCAGATCAAACCTCGTATCCACGAAACTGGCCGAAATCCCGCTGTGCAGCGCCGTTTGAGTCGCATCCCGCGATTCCTGCTCAAATCCCGCGACCTCTCCTCGACCTTGAGCCCAGGTGCGTCGTTAAATACCGCAACAGATGGGGACTTCAGTCGCTGCCTCTCCTCACCACTTCCGATCCAACTCCCACTCTCCGCTCTCTCACGACCGACCCTCCAAGCCACATCGACCTCCAACCTCCTTCGATCCCTGTCCGTCTGTCAAAGCCGACCGAGCCCAAGCAGAAGATCAACTTCGACGCCTCTACCCTGCTCGAATTCTCCATCCCGTCGTTGCTCTTCCATCTTCGACCTCTCGACCGACCCGCACAAGCAGAGAGAGAGAGAGAGAGCTCCTTACCTCTTCTCCTAGCCGAATCCCTCAGGTCTCCATCCCGATGCCTGCGACCTCCTCCCTCTGCCGAACTCCAGAGCCCTCCGAATCTCCAGCTGAAGCCGAACTCCCCATCCAGACGGCTTTAGCTCCCTCGACCGACTTTCCCTTACTGTCGGATTGGAAGTTCCGACACTTTGATCGGAAGCACAAACGGGAGCTCCCACTGTGAAGGTGGCTTTCTCCCCTCCGCATGCTTCTTCGGCCAAATCTCTTAAACAGAGAGTTTAAGAGACTTAAATCTTTGTTTAATAAAGATTAGGTGTAACCTAATCTAATTTTTGATTTATAATTAGTTTTTACTTAAATATAATTAATTAATATAATTAATTATATTTAATTTATCATAAATTATAAATTAAAATGATTTACTTATAATTAATTTAAATTAATATAATATAATTAATTATATATTAAAATATAATTAATTATAATTAATTTTTGATTAATCATAAATTAAATTTAATTAAGTTATGATTAATTTTAAATTAATTATAATTAATTATGGACTAAATATAATTAATTATTATTATTTTTAAAATTAATTGTAAAATAAATCTAATGAATTTATAATTAATTTTGAAATTAAATATAATTAATTATGTATTAATTATAATTATTTTATAATTAATTATAAATCATATATATTTAATTTATAGTTAATTATATGTCAAATATAATTAATTATATATAATTGGTAATTAGTTATAAATTAGATATGCTCTTGCCTCGATCCTCGAACTAACACCGCCGTCGACGACCCCGTGCAGGTATAACCTTTCTAAACTCTAAAAACTCCGAGATCCCGCTTTCGATGCTTGCAACGCGACCAAACGACCACCTATACACGCTTTTTTCTAGCGTGGTGGGAGGAAGTTTGTCGCGATGTTTTCAACGAATTGGGAGATCACATAAAATCCTATTCTCGATGTGCGTGCCAAATCGGTAAACCGCCTATACACGCTTTTCTCTAGCGTGGTGGGATGGGGACCCGGTGCGGTGCGTATGGCAAAACCGGGATATTCATAAGTACTCGTTCGCGGGGAAATAACTGCTTTTCATCCATAAGTATATGCTCGCGGGGATACAACTGTTTCTCTTTTGCAACAGGTACCGAAAACCCATACACGCCTTTCTCTGGCGTGGTGGGGACAAAAACTTTACACGGCCGCGGTGTCCTCGAAAGAGGGCACCTACCGTACACGCTTTTCTCTAGCGTGGCGGGAGGCCTAGTTTTTCGTAGTTTTCCCCTAAACGGGGGAGACGCTGGGAGGCTGTCGAAATTTCGGGTGAAATACTGCTACGCTTGGACCTGTTTTGAACTCAAAGAGAACAAAGATGTGGACACATTTGAACAATCAAGGACTTGGAACTACGCTCAGAACTCAAATCAAAATGAACTAAATACACTTGAACTTAAATTTGAACTCAAAACTTGTGGACATCAAACTTGAACAAGACATTGAACACAAGAGACTTCATGAACTACAAAGGACTACGCTCAAACTTGATTTGAGCTCTAATTGAACTTGAACTCATACTTATGTGAGCAAAGACTTGGATCAGCTTTGGACTATAAGGAACTCAAACTCTGACATTGAACTCTACTTGAACCAAATGGAACTTCAATCAAACTCAATCAAGAAGAACTTGATTTGGGCTCAGACTCAAGTTGAACTTAACAAGATTGTTTGTGGAATAAATCTTGAAATACAACAAGGCTTGGGTTTGAGTCTCATTTGACTCAAAAGAGTCATGAGTCGAATTATTTGAACTCAAATTTGGAGCAAAACTTGAACTAGACAAACTCAAACTTGAGTTTGGACTTGATTTTGATGATGACCCAGAGAATTTCAAATGAACCATATAAGATCTAACTTGTATAGATTACAAGTGACAAGCTCCTAACAATTAGATGCATTTGTCTCCTACAAGTTGGGGGATTCAACATGCGATGAACTGCAAGACATGATGTGTTTTGAATAGTTCAAAGAGGACACTCCAACTATCAACATCAAAATTTAAACATACAAACTGATCTGCAAACAAACAAATCCTACAGGTACTGTTGGAATCCCCTACGATAGTCCCTACGAATGCCTGTTGATTGAGATGGCAATACGAGAGACCAATAATGGCGGATTCGCCCCCACAAACAAGTGCAAATACATCAATACCACCCGAGATTGGTGAAAGGGTGGATTCGATGCAGAAACAATGGAGCTTCTACAAAAATACTTCCAGGAGGTCGTCGTAGAAGACATGTATCCCCTGCAAATAAAGAGGTCAATGAATGAATGAATGAAGGTCATTCATTAAAATTCCAAATAGAAGTGAAATGTCGGTTCACTCATAAGCAACAATACGAACTCCTATAAGTCACTACAGAAGATCTGCAATCCATACAAATCCTCTACGAATACAAATATATGTATAATATCCGTCCATGGGTAGATGCATAAAGACTACAGTAAATGCAGTATCCTGTAGTCAATTTCAGTCCGTGAAAGAAGACATTACCTACCTACATGCAGCAGTAGCGGATGTACTGAAAAGATCAAAGACCACAACAAAATGCATGAAGACTACGACAAGTGCAAGCTTATACGATCCAAGGCAGGAGATTAGTTAATGCACTATGACCCACCTACAAAAATTAATAAATAGTGCACGACAGCCTACATGTACAAAGCAGCAAACCATTAAATTCAGAAGCTGCTACGACACGCCACCGAATCTGCAACATTCGTACGAGCATACAGAAGGTGTCTATTCCAAGAATACCCCCGCACGTGCATAATAGTTTGTATACACATAGGCGCACTAGAAGGGGTAAATTTAATCAAATACCCTCATGGGCCCCGGCGAGCGTGTTATTGATACACACGTGATGTCTAGGGATGCTGCGCGGGTTGACAAGTGAATTCAGGTTCGAAACCGATCCTTCTATACGGGTCAATAGAAGTCGACAGGGTTCGAACCATTAAGCAAATATAAAGTTGTGGCGACAGGTATATTTGCTTTAAAACATTTATATTAGGCCATCAAGGCCTACAAAAATATGAATTCACTAATAAATGCTCAAAGCTTACAAAACCCGATCCTCTGTCGACAGCTCGACAGAGTTGACAAGGTTCAATCCATAAAAAGAAATGACCCCCAAACACCCCGATGATGGCCGTGTTGAATGCAGATCTCAACTGGAGGGGTGATTCAAATGCTTTCAAACATCTCTGCCAAAATCCACAAAAAATCCAAAAATCCACAAAATCCAAAATTCCAGAAATCCCAAAATTCCAAAAATATTTAAAATCTGAAATCAATCCATCAAAACTTAAAGCAAAATCCATCCACCCTCCGCAACAGTCTGTCAGGGTGGACAAATTCAAATAAACTCTAGCTCACAAAGAGCCAAATGCCTAGTCGAAAATATTACTAGAATCCATTCTCAAACAATTTCTTGCCAGTAAGGACGTGGTACGTGTCCTCTAATCGGCAGTTTCGCCGCCAAATAGCACTGCAGGTAAATGGTTATGACCCGGGGCCCTCTAAACAGAGTTGTTTTGCCGCCAAATGGCACCACAGATAGCGGTTATGGCCAGAGCCAATACGCTCCTTAATGGCGTTAAATCCTTGAGATATGAATCAATAAGATATGATCGATAGGGCACAAAGCCCTCTGTTAGCTAAGGTGGATTCAAATTTGTTCCCTTAGACAAACATTCAACCCGGTCTACATGGTCCCCTTGGACGAAGCAACCCATGGCTGCTGACAAGGATCCTTCTGTCAGGTTGGGTCGACTACCTCCTATGACTAAGTAGACTAGGGACCACGATGGCCCGGGATGACGGAACCATGGGATCTTGATCGGGCCCATCATTCATTCCCCCACCATCCGCTTTAAGTGAACGATGGTGAAATTTCTATTTTAAATATCCAAACTTCCCAAATTCACAAACCCAAATCCAATTTCTACCAATACCTAAATCCATTGCTGCTACTATATGCCAGATAACACGTATTCTATATGTATCTGATCGACGACTAGCCTTAATCGAAAGTTCTCTCTCGTGATCGGGAGGGGTAATTAACTATAGGGGCTTGAGCCTATAGGAAACCAAAACTCAGATCATAAAGTCCTCACAAAATGAGGGCGAAATCTCTGGGTAGTGTCTTATCTACAAACCCATCTGCCTTCCAAAATTTACCTCGGAACTTTTTCAGTTAAAACTCCCCTCGCCGAATAAAAAGAAATCGCGCGGCGGGGAGGCCGGGGCCGAATTTTCGGAGCCCACAGTTTGAGACATTTTCGATGGTTCATTTCCTCGTTCTTTTTTTCTTATTATGTCATTTTATGTTTTTTTTTTCCAAACTAGCATTCCTAGAATTTCCTTATGAATTATTATTTTTTAAGATGTTTATGATTTTGCTTTGCAATGTAGCATATTAAATCTTTTAGCTTTTTTTATTTTTCATGTATTGACTTTACCTTCATCCTCAAAGTATGTTTCATTCTTCTTGTCCAATTTAATTATAGCCTAATCTATTGATATTTGCTTTTTTTTTCTTCACCAGATTTTGCATCCAAAACAATGTTTCGGAATTTTAAGAATCTGGGAATTATGGTAAAAAAAAGTGTAATATTCACATATAGGTCGCTTGAATGATCACGTTCTCGAAATTAACCGAAATTGGCTAACATTGTTACAGTGGGTGCCAACTTGAAGATCATAAATTGAGAGGCTCTTTCTTGAAGATATCAAAAATGTGTTAGGGATCTAAATGCAATCTTTTAAAAAACATAGGCCACTGTGAAGCATGGTCTATTCTTGAAGGAAATGCATCTAATTTATCTTAAAAATATGATAATGAACATAAACATAATTTTCCAGCTTAGTTGTGAGTTTCTATGTACTGCCCTTGAATAATTGTGAAAGCTGTTATTCAAAAGCTAACTATTATCAAGACATTCTCTAATGACCCTTTTGTCTATTTTTTTTTGCATAATTGCTTGATTGTACGAACTTAGAAAATTAACTAAAAATGGCCTAATGTTGACTGCGAATGGATGTAAGCTGTCAATGTGAATTACATATGACATATTAATCCTTTTTTGTTCTGGTTATGCACAGATGGAAAATTTGAGCTGTATCTTTTTTCTTTTTGTGCAAGTAGCTCCCTCTATTTATATCTCTGAGTTCTTTTATTAGTGAATATTTTATTGAAGTTTCGATTCTCATGATGCTATCTTCATTGACAGCATTGAAAAACCTCCTTGATTATGGTGTTTCCTACCTGGTTTTGGATCTCAGAGATAATCTCGGTGGCCTTGTGCAGGTCTGTTATTTCACTCTGTGTGCTTTTCAATGTATAAGAGTTCCTGGAAAAAAGTCAATCTTATGCTCCATGCTGTTATGCTTCCGGTCCAGAAACTGTTCCAATCTTTAATTTTTTATTCATCTATAAAAAGTCAGGCCGAGATACTATTCATTTATAGAAATCAATTTTGATAAAAGACCTTTGGCTTTCTATTAGAAACGAGCCAGTAGAATAATGATTAAGAAAACCACATGCATGAATAAAATTAGTATCGAAAAAAATCTAAAATGTAGAAGTTTATACTTGAAAACTGTGATCATGACAAATATTTTGCGTTTTCAGTAACTTTACATATTTTTATTTACACCAGTTTTGATCACTTAGAAAAGTTCTGCTCTCAAACTCATTCAATGATATTATTCAAGTAGATTAGAACAACTATTGCACTTCTTGTAGAGATATCCAGGAGTTATTACATGCATAGCTTTATTGCCAATGCATAAAAAATATTGATATCCATGATCAATAGTCGATATAGTCTCATCATCCATTACAGATTTTGGAAATAGTTTAATACATGCCTTACTCATAACTGGTTAATAATTCATGATATGAAGGCATGTATGAGCATTAAAAACTAGGCTAATACCTTTTTTTTTGGTTAACCAGTATTCAAGCATTCATCCCAATTCATTATATAACTATATATGATCCTATTTCTATAACAATTTAGTTTTTAATGGTTGCATTTCATTATCTTAATGTCTTGTTTGAATTCTACTTGTCTCTTGTATACATATACAAATGACTTATAATTGCCTTAGTTAACAAGTTTTCTTCTAATTTCCTCATGCAAATTATTCATCTGTTGTATGAATAATTGTGCAAAATCATTAGGGCTAGATTTAATAGAAAGGCCAATTAAGGTGTAAGTTTTATGGGTTGAAATCCAATAATTGATTCAAATGGACTTGTGCTTGTAAATCTATTCGTAGATTAATTGTCTTAAAATTCAATCATAAGTATATCGAATCCTAACTAGATGTATGCCCACTTATCAAAGATTATAACATAGTGGCCGTACTTCGATTAATGTCTTTAATTTTTTCATCAATTTGTCGATGCTAAATTTTTATCTGAATTTCTAATATTTTTCGTAGATTTTAAATATCTAAAAATTTACATCTTTTTTGGATTAAAAAAAATTAGGCAATCCACATAAATCAGTAATTTCATTAAAATATAATTTAATTTTGTGAGATGCATAACACTTTTTTCATAAGGAATAATATGTGCTCCTTTAAGAAAATGATCCACTTATACCAAGATGGAGTCCTGGTACTTATAAGTTTTTTTAAATCTTTGAAGAAAATTGATACTAACATCTTTGCAAGGCTTGTAAAGAGTGTAGGGAAGTACATAATCCAATATTATTTCTTTAATCCTATGTTATTTGGCAAATTTTGCATTGGGGCACTATACTATCTATATCCACGGGAAAAAGGGCCAATAATACTTTTCCTTTTCATAACTATTGTTTTATTTCTATCAAAGAAATTTATAGGACCACCAACACGTAATTCTAGAATAGGAAAACATCTCAAGAAAGAATCGAGAACACAACTGAGTTTCCTTAAAATGATACCCATTTCTTATTATGAAATTTTATTTTTAAGCATAAGCAATTCATTAGTTAATGTATCATTTATTTCATCAAGATCTTGACAAGTAATATTATGATTTTTTATATATTCAAAGCCAATCACTTTTTTCTTCATTATATGTCAGATAACAGATACCCCACTTCATTTATATTAGCTAGTTGTTTTTCACCGTAAAATAATGTTTATCCATACTAGTATATTTTTATAAATTTATCAGCCCATGTAGCATGTCTATTCACTTTTTTTGTGTATTTAGATATTTAAGTTCATTTCTGTCATAATTAAAAACAAACTATTCATGTACTCATTATTATCTCAAATATTTAAGATCTTGTATTAATGCATAAATTTTTTAATTTTGTTAAAATACTTTTGTGGTTTTTTTCAAATTTCTCACCAATAAACATGCAGGATGCATTTCTTGACTTAACTCATCTCGGTACATACATCTGAAGGGTAACTAGGCGTCTCAAATATTTTAAGTGCATGAGCACCGATAACTTTTTCCTTGACATTTTTAAATGCATGGTTATTAGGTTTTCTCCTATAAAATTCTACTTTTTAAGATTGTTGGCAATATGCACCTTAGTTATACTGAATCCCTTAATAAATCATCTATAAAATACAACCAAACTTTGAAAAATCTATTGATTCTAGTAGGTTTTGGTCATTCATTAATTATTTTACTTCATCATTATCATAAATGTTTGTGGGCTTCGAAAATTCGGCCCCGGCCTCCGCGCTGCGCTTTTTTCTTTTTATTTGGCGAGGGATTTTTAATAAATAAGTTCCGTGGTAAATTTTGGAAGGCAGATGGGTTTGTAGATAAGACACTACCTAGAGATTTCGCCCTCATTTTGTGAGGACTTTATGATCTGAGTTCTGGTTTCCTATAGGCGCAAGCCCCTATAGTTAATTACCCCTCGCGATCACGAGAGAGAACTTTCGATTAAGGCTAGTCATCGATCAGATACATAGAGATACGTGTTATCTGGCATATAGTAGCAGCACTGGGTATAGGGATTGGAGAATTTGGAGATTTCGATATTTAAAAATAGAAATTTCCACCATCTTTCACTTAAAGCGGATGGTGGGGGAGTGGATGATAGACCCGATCAAGATCTCATGGTCCCGTCGTCCCGGGCCATCGTGATCCCTGGTCTACTTAGTCAGAGGAGGTAGTCGACCCAACCTAACAGAAGGATCCTTGTCGGTAGTCATGGGTTGCTTCGTCCAAGGGGATCTTGTAGACCTGGGTTGAATGTTTGTCTAAGGGGACAATTTTAAATTCACCTTAGCTAGCAGAGAGCTTTGTACCCTATCAATCATATCCTATTGATTCATATCTCAAGGATTTGATGTCAATAAGAAACGTATTGGCTCTGGCCATAACCGGTATTTCGTGGTGCCATTTGGCGGCAAAGCACTCGGTTCAGAGGGCCCCGGGTCGTCATAACCGTTTATCCTGCGATGCCATTTGGAAGCAGACCGCCGGTCAAAGGACACGTACCACGTCCTTACTGGCAGGAGACTATTTGAGAATGGATCCTAGTGATATTTTTTGTGATGCCCCAGATATCAATAGTAAAAGGATTCGTCTGACATTCTGATCGAACTCCATTCCAGTTGCTTTGCTCGGACCTGAAAATTTAACCACATATAATGAGCTTACAAAGCCCAGTAGGTCACCAAAGCCTACAACTGAAATCAAAGCACGGCGATGCTATCAATATGCAGGTCAAAGTCAATCAATGGTCAATGAGTCTATGCAATGCGGAAATCCATAGTCAATGAAATCAATAGTCGATGCAGCAATAGAAGAATCAATAAATCAAACTCAATAATTCAATACGTCAATCGATCAGTCAAATCGTATCGAATCGAAGAGTCAATCGGTCGTATCAAATCGGTCGTATCAATAGAAAAATCCGTAAAGCTCAAAATCAATGCCTCAATCAAATCTCTACGGTCTTTATCAATTGCTATCGATAACATCAATACGGTCATCTAGTCGTCTTACTTATCGTATCCATCTATAACATCAATCACATCAATAGAAAGAAATCATATCAGATCATCTACTTGCGGATCAATCTATCATTCAATCTCACTTCCTATCAGTGAACTCGTATCAATTAATTCTTCCAGTCAATAGTATCAATCGGCTCAATATCTCAATAACAATCAAATCAATACATCGAGCAATTAAAATCAAATCCATACAATCGGTTATTACAATTAAAATTAATTAATACGATTAATTAATGCAATAAAATCATCCACGACAATCAAATCGATAATTCAATGAACAATTAACCCAATCAATCGGACAATCAATCAATCAATCAATAAATCGATGTATCGGTATCAGTATCAATCATATCCATGAGTCAATAAATCCATAATATCCGTGAATCAATCAGATCGGTATCTATATCCATGAATCCATACGATATCCATAGCAGTGTCAATATCCATGAATCAATACAACATCTATGAATCAATACCGCAGAATCCATATCAATATCGGTGCCGGTATCTATGAATCAATAACGTACAATCGAAATGATAAATCCGTAAATCCATAAATCCGTCATTAAATCTGTTCAATAATAAATCCATTCAAAACAATAAATCCGTCAAATCAATCAATCAATCAAATCCAGTCTATACTATCAAGTCGATCAAATCAATCGGAAAAGCAATACGATAAATCAATAGTAGCAAGTCAAATCAATGCAGAATCAATAGTATCAACGAATCTATACAATATCAATATCTATACAATATCAATAAATCTATGCCGTCCATATCCATATCAATGTCAATAATCAATAATCAATAGTATCAATGCTCAATGATCAATCAATGAAATCAATGAATCCGTTCGATACAGTAAATCCAATCAAAAAGCAGATATCGATAAAACAATAAATCCGTACGTCAATACAGTAAACAGGCATTCAATACTATAATACTGAACAAGTAAAATCAACTGGCTATGTTGCTGTTGTAGAATCCATATTGCTGTTGTAGATATCCATACGTTGGTTTCAATCAATAATAGTCGTCACTGTTTTGCCCGTCGGCCGCCCGTCGGCATATCTATAAACTCCTTATGACTCCCAATCGTTATATCAATGATCAATGGTTTAAAGGAAAGCCCGTCGGCCCACCATCCTGTACAGGTCAATCAATCTCCAACCAACGTTCAACCAGGTTCCACTTGTATTTCAGTATCAATGGTCAATTCAAGAATCAATTCAATAATCAATCCATAATCAATGCAATAATCAATATTAAAGCAATCTAGTACAATCATATCAATAGTCATGCATATATCAATTCAATCTATCAATTCCGGGAAAATCAATAATCGTACGAAAATCGAGCAGAGTAACGGCAGTCTGTCAAATTTACACAAAAATCCTGCAAAAAGCACAAATTCCAAAAATTTCTCCAAATTACAGTAGAATATCCACGACATCAATACAAGACTATTATTCTATAGAATCCAAATCAAATCAAGTCCTAATATTTTTCTATTTGATTAAAATCGTGTAGAATCAATTCCGACCGGTAAAATCGTCGTAGGAAATACTCAAATCGTGTACAATAATCATATCTATAACATACTAAAAGTTGTGCGGTGAAAGTTGTGTCAAATCAAAATCATGTCTAAAATTCGACTACGAAAACACAAAATAATGCACAACTCGGTCAAAACACAATATCTTTGAAAACAGAAATAGGATTCGAAGTCCTTATCACGAGATCTATACTTTCTCCAACAGCAGCGTCGGACGAAAAGCGCTCCGCGGCCTCCAAAATCCAGCTTTTCCTCTTTTCCCTTCTCTTTCTCTCCTCAAATCAGATATTTTGATATTAAAATGATTTTCTCTCTCATCAAAACGAGCTGATTTTCTTAAATCATAAAGTTGATCGGCCCGGCTGATCGCCAAATCGTCCCGGGACGATCAGACCAAAATCGATCGTCCTGGACGGTTCCCAGAACTCTTTTCAGGACGATATTTTGAACAGTACCGATCGGCCTGGACAATCTCACTATCGTCCCGGACGATCCTGGGAGGAAAATCCATGTTAGAGAGGAACAGTAAGGGAACGAGGTCTCACATTTTTGACTAGGCATTTGGCTCTAAGTGAGTTAAAATTATATTTGAATTTGTCCATCTCGACAAACTGTTGCGGAGGGTGGATGGATTTTGCTTTAAGTGATTGATAGATTTATTTCAAATTTAAATATCTTGGAATTTGGAATTTTTTGAATTTTGGGTTTTTGGGTGGAGCTTGGATTTTGAATGGACTTTTGGGAGACATTTAAAAGTATTTGTGACCCCTCCGGTTGAGATCTGCATTCAACACGGCCATCATCGGGGTGTTTGGGGTCATTTCCCTTTATTTTATTGGACCTTGTCAACTCGGCCAAGCTATTGATCGAGTTTCTTGTAGGCTTTGTGCCTTTGTTTATGAATTTTCTTGATTTTAGGCCTTGAAGACCGAATATGAATGCATTAAAATAAATATTCCGATCACATTCGTGACCGTATATTTATCTGGGAGTTTGAACCCTGTCTACTCCTATTCACCTGCTTAGGAGGATCGGATTTCGTAGGCTTCATGCCTTTTGTTTAGTGAATTCTTTTGATTGTAGTCTTTGAAAGCCTAATATGAATGTATTGAAACAAATACATCGATCCCTATAATCATGTATTTGTTTGAAGATTCGAACCCTGTCGACTTCTATTGATCCGCATAGAATGATCAGGCTCGAACTAGAATTCACTTGTTGACCCGCACAACATCCCTAGACGTCACGTAGGTACCAATAACACGCTCGCCGGGACCCATGCGGGTGATTTTTATATTGATTTGGACGTACCCCATTGTGTACCTATGTGTATACAAACTATAGTGCAAGTGCAGGGGTACTTTGAAGTATTTGTAGTTGTGTAGATAACTATCGTTTGAATGCACACAACTTCTCATTTGAGAGCTTATACACGCCTTCTGTCCGCTAATACGAGTGTTGCGGATCCGGTGGCGTTGCATTGTAGATTGTAGACGCCTTCTGTCTGCTTGTATAAGTGTTGTAGATCCGGTGGCGTTATGATCTTGATGTTATGAGGCATCCCCTCATCTTGTTATTGTCTCCCCTTTCTCAATCACCGGGGACATTCTTTTGGACTTCGAAGTCCGTTATTTTGAAGAGAACTCCCTTTGAGGTCGTCAGTATAGTGGACTTATTATTTCTGGTGTTTGTGGGTACCAGAGCTATTTTCTTCTCAAGTATGGAACTAAGAAGAGACTTTGGAACACTGGGAAGTTTGATTCTAATTTGTTCAAACATTTCCTCCCTTCCGCGCAGGGGTGTCCTTTTTTGTACACCGGGTTGCCTTTGTACCCGGTGTATTTGAATATCTTGATCACCATTATCGTAGGTGATATCTGTACTTGTGCCCACAGTGGTTTATTGTACCTACGATATACCCACTGTTGTTATCCACAAGAGGTTTGTGCTCGTTTGCAGGGACCCGTTGTATCCATTACGAGCTTTTAGGAGTATTCGTAGGGGAGCCGTTGTCAACTTCGTCATCTCCACCTTTCACCAATCTCAGGTGGGTAGACGATTGCACTTGCTTGTAGGGGTAGATCTTTGATTGCTGGTCTCCAGTATTGTCATCTCAATCAACAGGCATTTGTAGGGATTGTCGTATGAGTTTGCGCATCGAGGTCTTGTAATTTGAGTTTCCTCGCGTGTGATCCAAGTTTCGACCTTTGCATGTATTGAGTCCAAGTTCAATTTCATTCAAACTCGAATTCATCAAGTTTACAAATCCTCGCTTAATGTCGTATGGCCCGAGTTCGAATACGAGCTTAGAGTCTTTGACCAGATGCAAGACTGAGTCCCTTTGTGTTCTTGAAGGTTCAAGCTTTTATTCAAGTCCCCTACAGTCCGAGTCTTGTTCAAATTTTAGTGTGCTCCACACTTAGTTTATTTGCATTTGAGTCCGAGTGTATGTTCAAATAATTGTTCAAAGTCTCCTGGAGTATTTGCAGGTACAATTTCATATTCAGATTGACTTGAATTTGATTTTAACTCTCTTTTTTTTATATCTGAATTTGACCTTTAATTAATCATTTTGAGCTTTGTTTAGGTCCTCTGCTGTGTCCAATCAAGTTCAAAGGTTAACAAGTCCACAAGTCCTCTGTTCTTGTTCATTTGAGTGCAGGTTCTCATTTTTTTGAGTTCAAACAGGTCCGAGTGTGATCGTACATTCACCCGAAATTTCGGCAGCCTCCCGGCGTCTCCCCCGTTTAGGGGAAAACTACGAGAAAACTGGGCCTTCCCACCACGTGCAATAAAGGCGTGCATGGTAGGTGCCCTCTTTCGAGGGCACCGCGGCCGTGATTTTTCTTCCCACCACGCACAATAAAGGCATGCATGAGGTCTTTGACGGTACCTGTTACCAGAAAAGAGTAGTTTGCTTTCCCCCCGCCCGGGAGTACTTATGAATTATTCCGGCCACGCAAAGAAGAGAGTACACCAGGCTCACCTAGCCTCGTCGTGTGCGTCAAACCGGTTTCCCTCCTACTACGCTCACTAAAGGCGTGCTTAGGTGGTCTGGCGGCTCGACACGCATGTCGAGGCAGGAGGGCGAGGGTCACTTGCTTACCTCGTCATAGGAGTCGCACCGGGTTCCCTCCTACCACGCTCACTAAAGGCGTGCTTAGGTGGTCCGCCGGCTCGACACTTCAGTCGAGATAAGAGAGTAGAGGGGAGGCGACTGTCTGCTTCGTCATAGGCGTCGGACCGAATTCTCTCCTACCACGCTCAACAAAGGTGTGCTTAGGTGGTCTACCGACCCGTCGTACACGCCGAGGACGGAAGCCTGAGTTTAGATTATACCTTCGGGACCGGCGACGTAGGCTCGTGGATCGAGGCGGGAGAAGGTACAAGTATATTTTTCTTTTATATTAATTATAGTTAATATTAATTAAGAAAATATTTCTAATTAATTATTTATAATTATAATTAATTAAATTTAATTCTAACTAAAGTTAATTATAATTAATCAGATTAATTATAATTACTTTATTAAAATTAAGTAGAACTAATTATAATAAGTATAATTAATTAAAAAAATAACAATCATAATTAATTAAAATTAATTAAAATGATTATAATTAAATATAAACCTTTTTTTTTTGGCTGAACAGGCGTGCGGTAGGGAGAAAGTTACCTACACAACAGCGAGCTCCTGCTCTGGTTCCGATCAAAATGTCGGACTTCCGATCGGAGGGGAGGGGAAAGTCGTCAAAGGGAGCGAAGTCGTTCAAGCACGGAGGAGTCGAAGTAGCGATCGAAAGGTCGAAAGTTGTCTTCACAGCCGGCGAGCCCCTGTGCTTGTCTCCAATCAAACTGGCGTAATCTCCGATCCACAAGGAAGGGACGACGTCGGAGGAGGGAGGTCCGACCAGCAACGACGGAGCCGAAGCAGCGCACGCAAGGGAGAAAGTACCTTCACGGCCGGTGAACTCTTCTTGTAGCTTCCGATCAAGCTGTCGTGACTTCCGATCTTATAGGTAGGGAACGTCGTCGAGCAGGCGGGGTCGAGCAGAGGCGCGAGAGGGAGAGAATGGGAGAGAGAGCTCGGGAGCCAGGGAAGAACGGAGAAAGCCAGCGCGTGCGAATGATGAGCTCGGTCTCGTTTTAATGCCGATCTCGATCGTGCGTGAAAAGACGTCGATCTGCCAGCGACGTGAGAGGAAGTCGTGCGCGACGTGCGTCGTGGCCTCGACGGGGAGCAGGTAAGATTTGAAATTTCCCTTTTTTTTTGTTCTGCTTTGCTGGCTACGGGAAAGGGTCAACAATGTTCCTTCATGTGATACTATAAATCTCAGAAGTGTCATAAATATATAACAAAATTACACTTTTTCATATTCAAATATAAATTTTCTTTTTCATATTTATTTGAAGGTGCATCAACTCGCCTCTTTAGTCTTATAATACATAAAGACATCATTGAAACATGCGATCAAGAAAAAATTAATAAAAATATGAAGAACGTGATTCATAATTAGTGTAAAAGTCTTTGGTGTATTAGTTAATCTAAAAGGTATTATTAACCTCTCATATGGATAATCCTTCATTTTAAAAATTGCTTCGTATGCATCTCCTTCATTCATTCAGGCATGATGGGAACTGCCTCTGAAATTAATTACAAAAAATATTATAGCTCCAATTTTTATATCAATCATATAGTCTAATATAGGAATAAGAAATCTATATTTGACAGTAATCTTATTAATTTCTCTATTATCTACACACATATGCTAACTCCACATTTCTTAGGTGTAAGCAACCTTGGAGCTGCATCGGGACTTCATCTCTCTTGATGAATTCCTTTTTCAATTAACCATAAACTTGTCTTTTAGATTCAAATTGGTCAGTTTGATTCGTATAATGTGAAACATTAGGTAAAAATAATCCATAAATTAAGCAATTTTGTATGCTTTTTAGTTCTTAGTATTGTAGTTCATTTAGATGACCATGATATATGATTAACCTTGACTATTTTCAAGATCAAGCATTATTATTCTTAGATTCTATAGCTACTAAGGTATTAATTACTCTTTTTAATTTTTTTTTTCAAAAATCATCTCGATTTAATAAACTTATTGGGAGCACTAGATTCTCTTGGCTTAGGTTTAATTTCATGCATTAAAAAAAGGTTTAATTTGATGTGATTAATAGCCAAAGTATTTACAACATTTATACAACTTCCATTGTTCATGAAAGGCTTATGCATATTATATTCATGCTCAAAATAAGTTTGAAATACAAAATTATTTTAGAATTAGGTGTAACTTTAATGCATGTTTTAACATGTAAAAGAATATTACAATCAAAATTAAAGTCATATTTTTTTATTGAATTCACAAATATCATCTCCTTCATTAATTTATTATCATCCTTATACTCTAAATCAATATGTAAATCCTTACTTGGATATTCATTGGCATAATGACCAGTTTGTCTACATTTAAAATATGTTTTTATTGAAATTTTAGACCTAGACGTACTTGTAATGGTTTTCCTTTGTTTGCATTAATAGCTCTTCCAATTCCTTATTTCAAGTTGTTATAGATTCTCTACTAAGCCGTTATCATTGTTCTTACATGCTTATCCAATATAATTTAGTTTGCCCAACTAATTTTAACTTATCAAATCTTATTTGATGCCCCTAGGCATAATTTTCCATTAGAAAGAATTATCCATAATCCAATCATAAAAAGCCTTAGGATCTATTCTCCCTTAACATTTTGATGTTTTTGACTTCTACTTTCTTTGGTATTTCATCATTGAAATCATACATCTGAGCTCAATTATTTCCACAGATGTCATTATCACATAATCTCTAATGTTTATTATCTGGGTATTTCTATCCATTTGGTTTCCTTTCGTTTATCTAGATTAACATTTTGATTCATAAATCAATGTACTAAAAAATAAAAAACATTTTGATTCATATATTCCTCTGTAAGATTAAAAGCAACTTCTTGTTCAATGGGTTTTGAATGAACAAATACCAAAAATTTAATTATTTCTTTTACACTATTTCTATCATCCCTCATTTTATCTTGTTTATTCAACAATTAAGCTTTTGCAAAATTTTTAAATTGCATTCCTTTGTTTATCTATCAAAATACCCTCATGTTTGAGTCCTAATTATAGTTATTATTATGACAAAACCTTAAACTATAGATAATCTCTCTTGTTACTCTTGAATTCTCATCCTTGATCATAGAACTAAACCCCCATAGATGGAATTATGCATTCAACTAAAAATTAATTTACCAACCAATAGTAACATATTTATAATTACAACAATAATTGAAACCCCTTCCATTGACTTAGGACTACACATGATCATAGAAATAATTCAACCATTCTTTGTCATAGTGCGTTGCCAAAACCGTAAATTTTTTGGTCATAGCATCCCTGGTAAAAAGAGAATTGTGGATTAATTGGCACAGAAATAGGGAAACATAAATAAAAAAATAGAGTTGCATGTCAACAATAGAGATCCCATAGATCAACTTGGGTACCATTGATCAATCGAGAATTCAACAACAACAATAAACTGGGCCATATATCAGCTGAAATAAAGGACACAATTAGTGCAGAGTAGCCGAAGGATCAACAACTGGAATCCTATGAGTTAGTAGATTTGGAAGAAAGTCGTAGATAATAATAAGAAAGGGTCATAGATTGTGATAGTAAGGAATCATAAATCCACAATAAAACCCCAAAGAAGATTATTGAGCACAACGTAAAATAATTTCATGATAGGATGACATCTTAAAGAATGTACCTACCTGACTCCTAAAATTTAAAATGCGAAGATTTAAAATTAAATTTGTGGAAGTTTGTATAAAGATAGTCATAAAGCAAGGATTTTGTTTTTTTGACGATGAAGTTTTTTATGATCACATCAAACCCAGTTGTTTGTGATTTCTTTACTTCTAAGTTGGTTTCATTTTGGGGAATGCATTGATGGGACTTCTCTTTATACTTTGTACCATTAAAAAATAATTTTTTTTACTTATGCCCCTTGAATTTTCCTTCAGGCTGGAATTGAGGTTGCCAAGCTTTTCTTGGGCAAAGGAGAAACGGTATGCAATACTTATAAACATGTGTGGAGTAATATATATCTCATGTCTCTTATGAACCTCCTCCCAATTTATTTGAATAGAATATATCTTATTTTTGTTTGATAATAATGATAATATTCTTTTACTGCATTTTGTAATCTTGCTATACTTGTATTCTTGTGAATTATCTGACTAAATCAAACATTATCTTACCATCAACAACGTGTTGAATGGCATTGCCTTTCATATCTAGGGTTCGAATCATTGCAAAAAAAATTAATAGAACTCTAGCTTTACATCTACAATGGTGATCAGAAGCTAAGCCTTCGTAGAATATTCGTGGGATAAGTTATTTTTTATCATATTCATTCTGCTTATTGAAACATGAAGAAAATCTTTTAAATTCATTTTGCAAAGTCTTGGCACTTATTTTATGAGTAAAAGCTTAAAATAGTCCCCCAACTACTAAAAAATGTTCAATTTAGTCTCAAAGTTCCGCATTGCCCCAATTTAGTCCCTCAACTATTAAAAACTGATCTAATTAAATTTTAGTCTCAAGACATAAAATAAGAGTTAAAGTTAACTCCAAATTGAAATACGAGGGTATTTTAGATAGTGCAAGTGTATGTGAGATTGCATTGCTTATGTTGCTCTATTTTATCATTTAATAAATTGTAATACATATAAATGTTTAAATGAAAGTAAATCTACTAAATAATATGGGTGAATAATTAGTAAAAAAATATATATATTTTTTAAAGCAAACAAATAGTTCCTAAGATTACAAATAATTTTGAAATTGTTGAACAAATAATTCCTAAGAACACAGCAACAACAACAAAAAATTCCTAAGAAAATGTAGGAAACTAGTATAGGTGCAAAACTATAGGAAGCTGATGAAAGAAGTGTAAAAACAACAAAAGTTAGTTGAATTCAATTGCAAAAATGAAAATTTAATACTCTGATATCATTTTGATGCTGGGTAGGAAAATTCAATAGAAATTTTCTTTAGAGAACATAAGAAAAAAGATAAAGGAACAATACTACGAAACCTGAACTTCTAGATTTTGAATCCTTCTAGCATCTGAATTGCTGAATTCTAACCAATTTTTGTTAGTTCCTCAAAGCACAGGGGAAAAAATGCGAGCCCAAACGTTGGTGACTAGAATTTTTTTTTTGCCCAACTCATTATAATTAGTTTTTTCTAGAGCACAAACTGTTATTTATAGAAAAAGCCCGTTTATCATAAGGGACTTATTTCATAATAACCCTCATAAAAATAAGAAATAACATTTAAAAAAAAGTAATTCCTAATACATCTAATAGACATTCTTAATCACTATCCTCACCAATCTTGATTATCAGCCACCGGAAGACAATGACAGGTTATGTAATTTAAACTAGTGCAGCCACTGAGCACTTCCCATGTTCTTCCTCCTAGTATCTATATGAAGAAGAAACATGTTATTGTTGTAAGTAATTTCCACAAGTTAATGATTATTTAGCTATTACAATAACAATGAATAAATTAGTATTGATGTTTGTTTTATTCTTCTGAAACCATTTATGCAATATGAAATTTGAATCATGTTGCATTGTCCATGTACAACTGAATCTTTTTTTCTTTTGATGTGTTTTCCAGGTAATCTACACTGCTGGCAGGGATGCTGAAATGCAAAAAGCCATCATTGCAGATACATCACCATTTTTTAGCCGTCCAATCATAGTATGTTTCCCTTGTTTTTAAACTGATATTTTTTAATTTAATTTCTTTAGGATTTTCTTGAGGGAGTTGTTCCTTTTTAATTAAAGTTCTATGGACTATGGGTGGCTATAATTTGGAAAGGGATGCAATATGGGCAAAAAACATTATGGGCATTGGTGGTGTATATTTTCTTAAAACAAAATATCTTGATTAGAAAAAGATATGAGAGTATCGTAAGGGTGATTACCGATTATTGCCAGTAAAAAAAGAAAACTACAATAGACAATATGAAGCTAGCACGATAGTCTATAATATGAAATCTTAGTAACATGGAAACTACAAAAGACTGATGTGAATCTTTGTCATCATTGTGTTCACAAATTGGAGAGAGGTGAGATGTTGCAGGAATAGGTGGGTCTGAATCAATGGTAATGTTTGTAGTAGTAACAACCATCTCTGGAGGACTAGTAGGGGGCAGCACAATAGCTCTAATTTCAACGGAGAATTTAATATTTTTTTCCAAGTTTTGTCGCAGGTCTGATCTAATAACAGTGTGGCCTCGAAGATGTAGAAGGTCGGATCTGATCATTTTATTGTAGCTCTTGTGTGTGGTTATTAGATTTCTTTGTCCAAAAGAGCCTTAAATCATTTATAGAAAATTCCTAAAAATTTTGCAAGATGAATAAAATGATTCAATACCTTCAAATTTATCCCTTTGTCAAAATCTGTAAGTCAAGGAGTCAATCCATATTCCCTTTTAAAACTGAGAAGTAACGTCTACTTCAACTTGAACTTTGGCCACAAAGGCCTGGAAATGCGAACAGTAGCACTATCTACTTGCGAAGAGTTGCTAAATATAAAATTCAGAGAATATAAAGTGAATTGTTTGAAATAATTTAAATGAAGTCTAAGGATGAAATCCAAATTGGAATGATAGGTTATTTCTCCTAACATTTAAAATCGAGAGATTATTTTTGCATATACATTTGAAGTCAATGGTATGGTAGAACTATCGAGAGAGCAATCTGGTGTTGTATGCTTTTGAACATATCCTAATTATGACATCAAGAGTGAATGAGCCCCATAGAGTGGTCACCTATAAAATGTAAATCAAATATAAATTTGTGATCCTCCTAATTGGGGCCACCTAATGAGAATTTACCAACAAAAATAACATCAAGCCTTTATCCCACTATGTGGGGTTGGCTACATGAATCTTTTTTTTTTTTTTTCATAATATCCTGTTAAGAGTCAAATTCTCATTTAAATCTAATAAAAAAAAAGATCATTTCTAATATTTGCTACCCCATCTTTTTAGGTCTACCTTCAACTTTCTTAATATAGGCCAAATCTAATACATCTACTCTCCTAACCAAGTCATCGGAAGATCGAAATTTTATGTTCCCAAACCATCTAAGGCTACTCCCTCTAATCTTAATCTGCCACTGGAGCTACTCCAACATTTTCACGTATATATTTGTTTTGTATTCTATCTCTAATAAGAGTAAAGCCACTCATCCACCCGATTATTCTTTTCTCTGCAACACTTAACTTAATTTTACACTTCTCTTTTAATAGCCAACATTTTTCGTTATAAAATATTGCAGGTTTCACCACTATCTTATAGAATTTTCCCTTAAGTTTGAGTGCTATGTTGATGTCACACAACAGGTCTGATGCATTTCTTCACTTCAACCATCTAACTTGAATTCTTTTATTATTATCTCTATCCATTTTACCACTTTCAATAATAGAGCCGAGATATCTAAAACATGTATTCTTATTAACGACTCAATCACCCAAAGTTACAATTCCCACACTAGATCTATTACTACTAAAATTGCACTCCATGTATTCAATTTTAGATCTGCTCAACTAAAAACCTTTAGACTCTAAGGATGACCTCCATAGTTAAAGTTTTACTTCAACTCTCTCTCTAGTCTTATCAACAAGAAGAATATCATCAGCAAAAAGCATACACCATGGTTCATCCTCTTACAAATGTCTAGTAAGAAAATTCATGACTAAAGTAAAAAATATATGAGCTTAAAGCTGATCCTTAATGTAATCCAATTGAAATAGAAAAATACTTGGTCAAACCACCTTGTGTTTGAACACAAGTGGCATCTCATGCATACAAATCCTTAATGACTTGAATATAAACATTATTATCTCATTTCTTTTCTAGAACTCTCTAGAGAATTTGTCTTGAAACTTTATCATATACTTTCTCTAAATCAATAAATATTATATGTAGATTCTCCTTATTCTCTTTATACTTCTCAATCAAACCTCTCAATAAATGTATAGCTTCCATAATAAACTTACACAGCATGAATCCAAATTGATTTTGAGAAACATTAACTCTCTCTCATAGTTTTAATGTATGACACATTAACTTAATTCCTCTCTAATTCTCACACTCTCATGCATCACAATTATTCTTTAAAATAGGAATCAATACACTTGTCCACTCATTTAACATCCTTCTAGTCTTCATTATAATATTGAATAATTTTGTAAGCCAAAAAATTTCTTTCATCTCCTAAGCATTTCCACACCTCAGTTGGAATATCATCAGGTCCAATAGAAGATAAAAACAAAAATTTATATTTCATTTAGGGTGCTAAGGTCACACTATTGTTAGCTATGTTCTCACAATTTTCATTGAAAAGTTTATCGAAATATTTTATTCACTTTTGTTGAATATGTTCTTCTAATAAAAAGCAGTTTTTGATCTTCATCCTTAATGCACTTCACTTGAACTAAATCCTTAGTTCTCCTATCTCTTAGGGATCTCCTCTTTAAAGAAAATGAGCATATATTTGACTTAATGTATGAATATGTGCTTATAATGTGGTAATACTAGATCTTAATGAAAAAAATAAAGGGAAACTATTGATGGAGATGAATGTAATATTGAATAATCCAGCCCATAAATAACATTTGCATAGGAATGAGAATGGTCAGTAAGACGAGGCGTTCTTGAAGGTATGGAATCAAGATGAGAAGCCTCCATGAACCCATATGCTTGTCTAGACTGATTTATTCTGGATCTTGATCTCTCCCCAAATTCTCTCTATGGGCAGTCTATCATTTTGTGTTCGTAGTAGCTACATCTAAAGCACTGTTTGGTGTTCAGATAACACTTTCCTGCATGTTTCCTCCCACATCTGGCACACCCCTATACACCATCAGTTAGTACCATGGGTCCTCTCCTAATATTAGTAAATATGCTTTTCGTTACACTATTTTCTCCTCTATCACCTCCTCACCTTCTCTCTTTCTACTTATAATCTGTCTGAACTAGGGAATAGCCAAATCATTTTCCACTAGTCCTGCTCTCTCTACTCTAAAAATTTATGAATTCTCAGTGGCACTAACGAATGTATTAGCTCATCTTCAATCCTCTAAAAAATCTATAGCATTTTTTCTCAGTAGTATTGACTAGTTGGGGTTCACACTTGACCAGTGCAATAAAGTCAGTTTCATATTGCATCATTATTTTATTTACTTGCTCCAATCTTATGAAAGTCTCCTTCATTTGTTATCGGACTGATGGAGGTACAAACTAATCTTTAAAGATATTAATAATCCCTGCCCAATTAATCTTTGTATTCATCTTTCCCTGAAATTTCTCCTATTATCATATCCATCATCTCTCAATTCTTCTTCTTATTGAAATACTTTCAATGGTATTTTTTTTGTTCTTTAGACATTGCATATTATTAAATATCTTCTCTATCCCTAATAGTCAATTTTCTGCTGCATGTGGCTCTACAGCTCTCTTGAACAATGGGGGCTTTAACTTATGAAATATTTGTAGGTGTTTTTCCTCTTCATTCTTTTTATTTCCAATCGATCTGTCTGTTATGCGCATCACTCATCAACCATGCTATTAGACTAGCAAATTCCATCATGCTATTAGAACTCACTTGTGCTACTGCTCTTTGTTCATTTGGAACTTCAGATGGATCCATTGCACTCAGTATAATTCTTTTTTTTTTTTATCTAATTATAATTGAATCATATATATGCATGGAATAAAGGAAATGAAAATAAACCTTAACACTACATATTCTTACCCATCTCAATAATTTATTATAGCTCTGGTTAAAATTCAATTCATTCAATAACTGTTTCTCTTATACCAACTTTAACACCCCAAGATCAAATTTTTAAAGAATTACATATTTTATACTCTTAATTAATCAGCCAGAGTTTCTATGAATTTTTCAATATAAATCAATCCAACGGAAACAACTAAAAATCATATATATATATATATATATATATATATAAATCTCTCAAAATTCATATACAATTGCCAAGAGCTCAATTCATGCATTCATCGGTCTATCTTTTAGCTCTTGACTACAAAAGAGTAAAAGTAAAAAAAGCATAAGCAAAATAAAACTTGAATTTTAGATATGTCCTCACTTTACTGGATCTTGACCCCTTTCTAAAAATATGTAAAATCACAGAGTGAGCTAACAGTCAATAGGTTACCATAATTTGTAATTGAAAACAATGTAAGGCATTAGAAATAGTATGCATATAATTATTCAATCAATATCAGTATGAACATATAACTGTAAAGCATGTGATAGTCATATGAAATAGTAACATATTATATGATCAGTAAATATCAGTAAATATTAGTGATCAGTAAATAATAATCATATACAAGGGATCTGTAAACTCTATAATTTCTATACTCATTAGTTATAGAATAGTTTCTATCTCAGTTCAAAAAATCTATATACATATCATATTCATATGCATGTTATATAGTGTCGCTGCTATGCATGTATCTCATGTCTTGTTCCAATGTAATGTAACATGCTAATGCATTATATCATGTATGTTATATATAGGGGTGTCAAAATCGGGTTGTGGGTTGGATTCAGGTCGAACTCGATATTGACTCGCTAATATTTAACATGAACTGAACCTGAGTCGTTGTTGGCAGACGGGTTAGAAATTTTAACCCGAACCCGAGCTTTGTGGGTTACCAGGTTGACCCATCCCTATTCACTAGTTCATTTTGTCGTCAGACATAATTTCTCATCTTTTTCATCGAGCATGCATAGCTGCATAGGGTGCGGGAGGTAGAGGAGTTGTCGGTGGTGACATGGCGAGGGTGGGGAAAGCATCAACAATAATAGCCAGGGGCAGAGTGGTCCTTGGCACGCGGGGGATCGAAACCATAGAGAGTAATGTGATAGAAGAGGCACCCTGTGATAACATAGATGGGACCTTGTAGGCCATCCAATGCATATATGTTGACGTCGAAGAACACTATGTTGTGGCTAGTGTGGCAGACGGTGAGATTAAACCCCTCAATTCGCTGCGGGAAATGTACTTATATGGGAACCGAGTCGGTTCTAGGTTGATGTTGGGTTCTCTGGTTGACCGAAACCCCCCGAATTTGCAATTGGGTGAGGATTTTAAACCAGAACCCGACCTATTTACCAAAAGGGTTGCCCCTAATTCAAAATTTTCATTTCGGGTTTGGGTTCAGGTTTTCGGGCCGTGTTAAATATTGGCACCCCTAGCTATATAATCCATATGTTTATATATTCATGTGTCATTTAGTTTATGTAATTTATAATCAATGATTCGTATATATTATATGCTCTTATATCAATCATATTTTGTATCATATATAAATAATGTCCTGTAATGTTGTTTATACAATCTATCGTATGTGCTCCATCATATGCATATGTAAGCAAGATAAGACACCTAGCTGCCTATGGTATTTTCTTATATCCAGTCTTGTTGCTCAATCCTATAGGAATCAATCATATCACAAATCATTTAATTCATGTGGCTTTCATATTAGAAGTTATCACTTCCTGCTTGTAGGCTTATCATATCATATCATATCAATTTGTTTTTTTATGTCTCGATTTTCATATCATTTAGAATTATATTACAAACGTTATTTTAAAGGAAAGTCCGTTAGCCCCACTCTCCTATTCAAGGTAATGTGTCTCCAACCAACATGAATCAGTCAATCATTTATGGCCAGCTTTTCTCTTACATACACACATTTATAGCATATATAATATAGTAAATAAATGATACTAAACTCAATGTTTTGCTCATTGCATCAATCTAGTGCATACAAAATATAATATGAATCATGAATAATGACATTCATAAGAAAAATCAGTATACTCATTTTCATATATATATATAATAAATGAATTATAACAAGTATGCATGTCATACACTGATATTATAAGATTTTGATAATTAATTATCTAAATTTTATATTTTTTAAAAATTTATTAAATTAGGACACTTTCCCAAAACACACAAATATTTGGTAAAAATTTAATATTTTACTATAAATATGTGCAAAATAATTAAAACTATAATATACTAAATGTTACATAGCATAATTTTGCTAAAAATTAAGATATCGCAACTTTTGTAAAGTTTGACCAAATTAAAATTAAAAAAAAATACAAAATAAGAAAAATCACTGAAATAAGAGGTAGGGCAATGCTAGCCTACCTGGAGACGAGCAAATTTTTTAACTGGACCGACCAGTAAAAATAGCCCTCCATGCCCTAGATTCTCTCTCCTCATATCTCTCTTCTCTTTTACTTATTATTTTTTCCTATCCCCCTCTCTAGTTTGGTGAAAACGAAAATGAAATGGGGAAGAAATGACATTTGATCATTCTGGTAAGTAGGAATGGATTTTCTTATAAAAAAATATCTTAAGGATATTAAGTTAATTATGTCAATTATTTAGTAGTTAGTATAAAATCCTTATAAATCCTTTTATATTTCTAAATTCGGGGCTCTAAAAATTATAAAAAAATTCGTAAAATAGCTCAGCATATCTAAAAGTTCTGGTGAAATCGATTTGCAAAACAGACATTTAATGGTTGCATAAAATCAACTTGTATTGACATTGACATGTGTCAATTTTTTTAAGGTATTGAAATTAAATAATAATTTTATTTTCATATCTACAATACTCATAAAATTAAGAAAAAATTATTATAATTAAAGTACAACAATATCTATATTATGATGAAAACGGTTTGTAAATTAGACTTATAATGACTCATAATATATTATTTGTCTTGGTCAAATTATGAGCTACTATAATTAGAGGGTTCAATCGAATCCTAGGAGCAGTGAAAGCGGGCAAAGTAAGAGATGAGTAGGGATCTAGGGGGAGCATGTTGGCCTTTGTTGAATGATAAGGATGAAGATACAAAAGGCAAAGATTTGGAATCAGGAAATGGAAAAGTCACTTAGAGGGGAGAAAAATAAAGTTCACAAAAGAATGATGATAGCCAAAAGCTCTAATAGGAACGGATATCTGGAAGTTATGCCAGATTGATGTCCATTCCCCACTTGCGGATGTGAGGCAAGGCAAGAAATCCAAGTGCCACTCTTGTGTAAGCAAGGAACAAAAGCACCAAATGAGTAGAGCAGAATTCATCAAGAGAAATCTCGAGCAAGGACAAGGCCCGGGTGCTCCACTCGCACGAGTACCAAGGAGTAGGGGGTGGACGCAGTGCAGGAACCTGAGGGTTTTACTAGCATGCATGGTTACAACAGCTTCGACGCACTAGTGAGTAGTGGTAGCGCATATGGTTGTATAATTAGTCTATGCATAGGTTACAGTTCTATCCTATTGTAGAAATTTGGCTGTACTTTCTCACACCAATCTAGTTTGAAGAATAGTGGCAGTGTATTAGATTTCTTCTCTCCCAGTATTGAATCTAATAGTTCCACATAAGTCATTTTTATGTGCTTTATCTTGAATGCAAACCTTCTTATTCTGCAGGTTCTTGTGAATAACAGAACTGCAAGTGCAAGTGAAATAGTGAGTGACCTTCAACTCATCCTTCCAACCTCCAATCTTTCTTTCTCTCATTTCACCTTACTCTACAACAATTATTTTAAGGCTTCATTTGGGACAACTTTTTTGTTGCTTTTTAAAAAAGCTTTCTAGTACGAAAAAGAAAAAAAAAAATTGTACTGAAAAGTTGCTTTGAGATGCAATAAAAAAGTCATCCCAAATGAACCCTAAATCTGAAGAATTTTATTTGACAGCTGTTCTTTTCTTTATCGCTTTTTCTAGGTTGCATCAGCACTTCATGATAATTGCAAAGCGGTTATTGTGGGAGAGAGGACTTACGGCAAGGTTAGGAAATCTTCTTAAACATCCAGCTCATCTGCTTCATTCAAATCCACTCAAATACAATATGTTTTTTAAACCTTTTGCAGGGACTGATACAATCTGTTTATGAGCTTTTTGATGGATCTGGTTTGGTAGTCACTATTGGCAAGTATGTCACAACCAACCACATGGACATCAATGGAAATGGAATAGAACCAGATTTTTCTCGCTTTCCAGGTATACTATTCCTTTTTCATTTTGAAAAATCTACTTGTTCACAACAGATTTTTCCTGCTGCTAACATCTCTTTTTAACAAACAGCATTAAATGATGTTTCAAACTATCTTTCCCAGTGCCAGATGCAAAGGGTGGGATCAGTACAGGTTTGAATTATGCTCATATTTCACTCGAACAGATTAAATATTTCTCTATGATAGAAGAGCGATTTCATTGTAAATGCCTGCTTCATTACTTACTGGTACTGTTGTCCATTTCTATACTGGAGTTGCAACAGACTGAATTGGTCTTTAGTAGATAGCTCATGGCATTTAAATTATTAGTGAAGGAATGATAAGCTTGAATGAGCTAACTATCATTTTGTAATTTATAAACCATTAATGTTCGATTTACCATTTTGATACGAGCTTTCAGCCTTAAAGCTGTCAAGATCAGCTCTCCATGCTTTTCTTGGACCATTTTATTTATTTAATTTTGAAACGATGACTAATAAATTTTATAATATATGGCTCAAAGATATGAAATTGAAAAAAATAACTTTATCATCTAACCACTAAATCATAGATTTTCAAAGTTAAGCTTTTGTTCATTTTGACCCTTCAAATAATATTTTCAATTTTCAAACATCCTAGAAGTTAGCAACATCGTTATTCTTGGACGAAGGCAGTATCGCTCAAGAGATTATTCTGTGCGGACATCGGACGGAAAGAATAGTCTGGTTTTGTCTCTCTGAACAGTAAATGCGTAGCATGAACAGTAAAACCGCAGTGAGTTGCGCTTTTACTGTTCTCAGAGATAAACCGGACGGTTCTCCCTACCCGGTGTCCACACATAATAATTCATCGTACCGCTCGGGTTCTTTTTTTGAGTAAGGTGAGCATTTGAATTCAATTTTTGAATTTAGTTTCAATCAGCACGCTACTGGTACAAGTGGTATTGATGGAGTTATTGATATTTTTTGTTTAATAGTTTAATAAGCAGTTATAATGAACCAAAAGTTTTTGAAGTATCAAGTTATAATCTTTAATGAATGAAAAAGTCTAAATTTTGAGAGTTGTCTATCTTAGAATGCTGAGATATGGGTCTAAATAGAGAGAATTTTCTCCCTTTCTTGGGGGGAAGAATTTAATTGCTTTTGTAGCAAGTTATTTATATTTTGGAAATATACTTTGTGAAGTAGAGTGACACAATCCTCTTTGAAATTAGTCATTAAAAAAAAAATTGTTGAATTTTGAATGTTTGGATGTGCAGTTCCACATTGTTATATTATATGATGTCAATTAGATTGTAATGTTGGAGAAATTATTCCGTGTGGTCATCGGATAGTCCAGAGGCAAATCAGAATGCGCTACGTCACCTGATACACAGTGACACATAGTAAAAAAGCAATGTGGGGCGTCCTGATTTGCTTCCGGATGACGTCCGGTGACCACAGAATAATTTCTCGTAATATTGAGTGTTATAACCTACAAGCTCAGGTTTTTGAGAACTTGCTCCTTAGGAGATTTTTCCTTCAAATATCTTTAAAATGGATAGGAAATATCAAAATTTTTATGAAGTGTTAGAAGTTAGTCGCTAGAATTAGATCAGAACATTAATATAAAAAATTATATTGCTCTTAGATAAATCATAAAACAAAGCGGATCGATCTCTCAGATTGATGAGTAGTCTTTTCTTCCTATTTACTATATTAAGCCTTTTTATGTGATTTATATTATAATAAATCTTTCAAGGCAAGTTATAAATGAGGATTGTTCATGAGCACTATGTGCTCTTTAGGGCCTTCAAATTAGGATGCCCTTTTGAAATATTTGAAGTGGATGGCATGTCATTTGCTTGCTTTTCCGAAGTTCATATATTATGAAGCTTTGTTGGGGATATTTATAAAATGAGAAATTTTCTTTTATTCGAGTATATGTAGTGATGAGCCCTCATGGGAATTTTTGAATAGAGGGACTTTTGTTTGTTCTCACACCATCTTGAGGTTATCCCACGTAGTGGGACAAAAGTTTGATGTTGTTGTTGTTGTTGTCACACCATCTTGAGGTCCATGTTGCCCTCTTAGGAACTTTTGAATAAAGTGATCATTGTCTATTAGCATACCCTATAGAAGTATCTCCTCTTAATATCTATGTAATAGCCATGAATTTAATTTCCCTAAATTCCAAGAAATTTGTCTAAGTGAGAGCTATGAAGCTGAACTTGGGGCGCTATGGCACCAAGATCTCATAATTTTTGGAATTTGAGGGAGCCCAGCAACGTTGGGTTTGGAACACTACGATGCTAGGCCTGAAAGTTTATTTTTTTAATAAAAATATCTAAACTCATTTGTGAAAACCCTCATCATCACCTCTTACCCCATAATCCTTCCCTAGCTAGGTGAGAGAAGGGAGAGAGAGAGGACGGGACAGAAAAGAAGAGAGTGTAGGAAAGAGGAGAGAGAAATTGGGGATCGGATTGATATTATTCTTCAATTGCAAAAGGTGCTCTAATCGTGATAGGTAACACTAACCCTACATCTATTTTCAATAAATTTGTGTTTTGCCAATTTCTTTCTTAATGAAATTTATAAAAATGCAATATCTCTTGATTCGGTGATTTTCTATCATATAACTTTTAATATTTAGTATATATTGTCACGACCCGGCCCGGCTAGCCCGTCGATAACGGTGCGGGAACAGACGGTCGTACGGAAGAGCATATAAAATATAATCAAATTCAATTATATGATTAACATCAGTACAAAAATGTCATCCAACATTTAAAAGAAAAGTGCCACTAAAAGACATCAAACTGAAATGTCTCAGACTATTCAATTGTCTCACAACTACTAAAAACTTTTTAAACATCAATTACATTACATAAGCTCTCACCATTACATAAACTTTAAACTCACAAACTACAGAAACAAACTTAAAGACTTAAACTTAAAACATAAAATATAACTTTCCATCCTGAGGTCCCCTACGACGATACGTGAATGGTCATCGTGCAGCCATCACTTCTCTCCTGAAAAATATTTCTAAAAGTAGGATGAGTCAACGTTGAGCAGGTAATTCATATCTCAGTTAATTTCATAAGATGTTTATAATAAAAACTTTTACAATTAGAACTAATTCATTTCATTGAGCAAGTCATAACATGTAATATTCATTTTTCCTTTCTTTAACATTAAATTCCTTTCATTCTTTCATTTCTCCTTTTTCATATGCAATGCAAAAATGCATAAATGCTTATGCTAAATGAGTACACCCGTCTCAGAAGTACCCTTTTTCGTACTGATCAGGCACGCAGTCAAAATTTTGGCCATTTCCTTTACCATTTGGCTTTTACAAGCCCCATTACAATTTGGCTTTTATAAGCCCCTTTACCATTATTATTTTGGCACTTCCGGATCAACATGCAGCATGAAAATTATTATTCAATTTAAATCTTTTCATTTATGTTCAATTCCCTTTCATAGGCCTCATATATTTTCATGCTCAAATGCTTTTCATATGGTTCATATGCTTTTCAACAATTAATGCATAAAATAAAGGCATGAACTTGCAGATTCATTGAATTTAAAACATTATTTAGCAATAAAAACAAATATATGAAATTTCATTTAAACATAAAATTTTAAGCACTTATAAACTTAACTTGGGTAGGAACACCTACCTCAACCCAAGTATGGCACGCCGCTTTGACACAGTTCTTTCACCTTACCCTTTAATGGTCAGAACCTAAGCAGTTTACAAAAGAGACGTGTCATATAATTAAAAATCAAATTTCCTAAGTCTAATTGCTAAACCCGGCATTTTTCCCCTTTAACCATTCCTTATGACATTTAAAGGATAATTAATTAAATAAACATTAATTTTTGGATTTAATTAAATCTAAAATTTTGGAAAATCATAAAACTCTAATTTCATCAAATTATCGCTCCAAACTTAATTCTTAACATATAATCATAATTATATGTTAATTTTCGGATTAAAATAATCATGAAAATTATAAAAATAAAATTTTCCTAAAAATTCCAAGTTTATGCATTAAAAACACTTCTGATGTCTTTAGGAACAACTTTTGTAAAAACATATTGAAGGAATTAAAGTTTTCGTCAAAACCCTAATCTTTGATTTTCAAGATTTTTCTCCCAAAATCATAAACTTTATCACTAAAATGCTTTTCTAACCATTACCTAATAATCCCTTAAAGAAATTTTGGAAGAAAAACGTTTTTAAGAAAAACCCTAGAAAATTATTTTCCAAAAATCTAGAGATCCAGAAAGTTTCGCTTGAAAATAATCATACCATAGTGTTTCTTTCGTCGTCCTCTTCGATCTGACCTAAAACTTTCGCCGAAAAATCATCGCCGGAGCGGATTCCGTCGCCTATGCCGTCCGTCCCTTCTCTTTTCCGTTCGGTTCACGCGTAAAATGGAGAGGGAAGGGCTCGGTTGCTATATTAGGGAGAAAATGGGATTTGCAAATGACCAATTTGCCCTTACTTAAGTAATTCCCGCAATACTAAAGGTTAGGGGCAAAATCGGGATTTAGAGACTTCTAAAATTTGTTATTCCAAATTTAGGCAAAATTAGGTACATGTTCTATATACCAAAATGATCAAAATTTTGCAAGGGATTTTCTAAAATTATTTCTGTTAAATTCTGACAACTTTAAAAATTTCACTTAAATTTCGTCGCGGCGCTTTGAAAAACGTGCGACGACCTATTAACGTCATTTTTGGGTTTTACATATATCATTCTCTTAAACTTTTTAATTGATTTATATTTAAGTTCCACGTGTTGGTTTCGCTTATATATCATTTTAATTGAAATGAGAATTATAATATTAAATATAAAATGATCATGAGTCAATATATTACTTTTGGACATGAAATACATGATATACATATATTTATAATTCATTTAGTAAAGCATACCTTTTTGGCATACTACAGGCATACTAATAAGTATAATGTTAGTTGCATTGTGTGCAAATGATGTTTACTATTATGCTCTATATGATATAAAATGTATGCAAAAGCAAGAAAGGTTGACTGTAAATGATTGACTAATTCAAGTTGATTGGAAACATGTTATCCTATAAAGGAGGATAGTTCGACTAGCTTTCTTGTAAATAAGAAATTATAGTCGAATCTTTAGGTGATATGAAAAGTGAGATTTAAAGAGACTGACTAATATGATATGATATATTGACGGGTAGGAAGTGACCATTTTTCTTATATGAAAACCACCTTACTTGTGATATGTGATATAAGATTGTTCCTGAAAATATAACTGATATGATTAAGACTGGTTCCTGTAGGGTTGACCTATAGGACTGGATACAAGAATAATATTGCAGGCAGTTGGATGTTCAATATTGCTTATATATACATATTACATCAACATGCATGATAAACTATATAAGTGACATGATATAATATGATATGTATATGATATAGGACATAATTGATACATATATATATGATATGAATGATAAGATTTATAAGATTAATACAAGGGAATATGATGCATACGAATTACATGATATACATTATAAATTGTATTGAATACATTGCATTGGATATATGACATGATATACATGTACTGACATTATATGACATGCATTTGGTAGATGTAGAGTGATGAATATTTATTTGATGAAAGGTGTACTGATTTGCATAAAATAAAATATAGACTGTCTTGTAATTGATGGGTATAGGGACAATAGAACCTACTGATATGTTATATGGTTGTTGATCATTAATTATGAATTTCATTGCTTATATTATTGATCATATAAAATGATATTATTCCTATTAATTTCCACTTATTTTTACTGCTATATATATGTTCATGCTGATATGGATTGAATTATTATATGCATATTATTTCTAACTGTCATGCATTGATTGTAGTTATAGGTCTTGGTACTCTATTGAATTGTTAGCTCACACAATATTTTTATATGTTTTTTAGGAAGAGGTCATAATCCAGTGTTGTGAGGTAGATCAAGGTTCATATTTTATTTTATTTTATGTATTTCAATTTTACTCTTTGTAGTAAGGAGTATAGAGAGATAAACGGATGTGATATATTGATTGATCTCTTGACTATTATAAATTGAAGTTTAAGGAATGAGTATAGAATGATTTGATGTATATGATTTATAATTACTTCCACTAGTTTTTATTCATTTAAATGAGATTAGAGGTTTTAGTAAACTTAATTAAGTGATAAAATAGGTAATTCTTCTAAATTTTGGTTATGATGCATCACAATCTATATATTTTGGAACCTTCTTATTGACTTATAAGTAAAGAGGAATTTATATATTTTCTGCTCTCTTGAGGTCATACAATGATGGGCCCTTCTATTGTCATTTAATTGGCAAAGTGCCTTTACTTGATAGTATGAGATAACTCATAAATGTCCTCAAGTGGCTTTGAGTTTACTTTTATTACACTCAAACTCATTTTTTGTGTGCACACTTTAGTTGGATTTCTATAACTCCCTAGTTTAATCAACATGGTATTGCGGTCCTAATAAATCAAACTCAAAACTCTCTAGCTAGGGTGATATCTTAGTTATCTACATGAACACTTTCATTCACTTAGTCTAGTATATACACTAGACATAAGAGAACCCCTAACATATCTACTTAGCCGATCTTAGCATAAACTAGGATTAACGTGCATGAGTTATACCATTTTGACATGGCCATTTCCACATGCACTAAGTCAATTAGTTGGTCATTCTCCATCCAATAGTGCACATCTCACTACAATTGTGATCTCCAACTAGTCACGTGCATCTTACTGTGATCATGTCCTCTATCTAATCACTTGCTTCTTACTGCAATCGTAACCTCCATTTGATTGTCTACATCTCATCACAATCATATAATCACCATATTTACTTTCATTCCTAAATCTACAAAAAAATAAGACAAATGAGGAACCTTCAATCCATAAATAATTGTTTATGCCTTTTCCTAACATTCTCTCCTTGAATGTTAGAGGTTTAAATGGTGAAGACCATATCAATGAATGTAGAAGTATCACTAAACACCTTAATATTGATGTTCTCTACCTGATTAAAACAAAAATTAATGTGAACCCCACTCTTCATGACTTCAACCAGACTACCAGAGGAAAAACAATATCTTCCCTCATGAGGGTAGTTGCAATAATTTTCACTACTCCACCAATGGCGGCATAAAGGTGAAGTGGAATTCCACACAGCTTTCATTCATCCCTTAAAAGTTAGTCTACAATTTATAAATGTCCAACTCTAACTCTCCCTTTCCATTAAAATCATGATCACTTTCACCTTGTGTAGTTAATGAGGCTCTCAAAGAAATTTTTTTGGGAGGCTATTCTTGATATTTCCTTGAATCTCTGATTCATGGATTATCAATGGTGCCTTTAATTTTGTTAGTAATGCCACTCAAAAAATTATGGGTAACACTCAACCTCCTAAGATTACTATACTTCAAAATTTCATATTCAATGCACAGTTTATTGAGCTCTCTCACTATGGCCTTGTTTATAGTTGTTTATAGTTTCATCAGGTGTCTTTTGGATAGATACCTTATAGATGAATGCAATCACATTCGCCCATTATAAAGCCTTAACCCATCCCATAATCATTCTCTTAGCCTGCTCCAAGTTGACTCTACAGGTGGGTCTATTGGCAAAATATTTCTTTATAAGAACTATTGATCGAGGTGCTCTGATTTTGTGACTATTGTACATTTGACTTGGAATATTCCTATGAACGAGGATCCAATGTTCTCCTTATGCAATAAACTAAAAAATGTGAAGTATGTTTTTAAATCTATAAAGTGGCACTTCTTAACTTTTCATAATCAAATTTATAAGACTTAAAGAATCTCAAAATTTTATCTTCACAAGCCTGGAGACCAACCCTTTTGATAAAATATTCTTAATGCTACCCTTAATACTCAGCAGGAGCTTATAGAGGCCTAAAATTATGAAAATTTATGATTAAAGCAAAGAGCTAAATGTGCTTGATTAACTCGAGGGGAGGATGATCTCAAATTCTTATATCAAAAAATTAGAGGCAGAGGGAGCAAGAATTTTATTAGATAAACTAATGGTGACAAAGGCTCCATTCAATCTCAACATGGTTTTTTTTTTTTTTTGAAGCTATAAACTATTTTTAATCCCTAGGGATGATCTTATCCCTACTAGCCCTCATCTATTTCTGGAGAAAAGAAACTATCTTGCTATGAATTTCTTTTATGATGGCATCAAAATTGTAATCTTTAATATTGGTAATGATAAAAGCTCGTTGCCCTGATGGATTTTTTGCATAACATTTCAAAGATTTTTGGGATATTATTAGGATTATTTTATCACTTCTATCAGATATTTCTACTCTATGAAATATTTGTAGGTCAGGGTTACGCATTCTAACATTACATTAATTCTAAAAACTTTACACTCTATTGTGATGGCTGATTTTAGAACTATTTCTTTATGCAATATTACCTATAAAGTCATTGCTAGGCTTTTGACTAACATACTAAAAAGGCTTCTTCCTAACATTATTCATCATGCTCAATCTACATTCATCAATGGGAGAGATATTGCAATTAAAATTATTCTTGCTAATGAAATTTTGAGGGGTTTCAACCTTAGCTCTATTTCCAAACTTTTTGTTTCTAAAATTGATCTGAAAAAGGCCTTTGACAATTTGGATAAAACTTTTTATATAATAGATTATTGACTCTTGAATTTTCTCATGTGTTTATCAATTGGATCAAAGCTTGTACACACCAAGGCTCTTTTTTTGTTAGAAGAATGGATTCTTCAACTCTAAGAAAGGCTTATGATAGAGATGTCTTTTATCGCCCTTTCTTTCCACTTTCATCATAGATTTTTTTTTCTAGATTGATGGATTGTGCTTGCTCCAATGCATCTTTCTCCCCTATTTCTAGGAAAAAATGATGAGGCTTCTCATTTGATTTATGTTGATGACTTTAATGGATTTTGGGCTTATTAATAATCATTTATTAATTTAACTCCACACTATGTTAGATTCCTTTAAATTTTCAACTTGACTATCTGTTAATCCTACAAAATATGTCATCTATTTTTTTCTAAAACTATTAACATCCACTTATAAGAATAATTCACTAATATTCTAGGGTTCAATTATAAACCACTTCCCTAGAATTATTTGAGGATTCCCCTCACTAATGTCAAGATCAAATTTATTTATTGTTATGCAATTTTAGATAAATTGATGAATTGTTTTTCTGGTTGGAAGCTAAAATTGCTTTCCCTTAATTGTAGGTTCTTGATTGATTACATGCTACCATTTATAACCATCTTTACTATTGGTTGAGATATGTATTCTTACCTAAGAAGATAAGAAGGACAATTATTAGTCTAATAAAAAACTTCATATATAGAAATGACATTAACAATAAGATCCACATAATCCCCTTTAGCTCCACTACTCTTCCTAGGGACAAAGGGCGATTGGGCCTTACTTTCATTGCCACTCTTCACACATTACCCAAGGCCAAGCTTATTTGGAGACTATATAATGTACCCTACCTTATGGCTAATTGGTTTTACAAGGTTTATGGCTCTGTTTGGGCTATGTCATTAAGCTCCTCTTCTCCTTTATAGAAACTTCTGCATAACTATGCTCACAATATAAGACACGTGATGAATTTCAAGGTTGACCTTATTTTCCACCTCACCTTCTTCTTTGATCCTCAACTAGATTGCTTGTCATTAGTGGAGGTATGGGCAACATATTTTGCATTGTTTTCATTGACCTCCTATGGCTCTGGTTTCTAACTTCATTGATGATCATTAGTTTCTAACATATTGCACTTATAATAGATTGTAGAGCATATTCTTGTCATTAATATCATGGATAGACATTTATCTTAGTTTTTAATAGGAAATAATTTCTTCTCCAATAAATTACTTTACACTAATTTTATGATAATATTCTTAAGGTAGTATGACACAAACATACATGGTTCAAAGGATTTGTAATCAATTATGATATTTCATATGGAAAATTATCAAAGAGGATCTTAAGGCCATTGTTGACGTACGTATCGGCCTAAATCATCCCTGATTGAGTCGATTCTAACCTGACAGGGTTCGATCGCGCTCAATCAAGTCGATCGAGCACCATCAAACTAAAATTAACCCAAATCGAGCCCAATTTAATTAAACTAAGCTGAATTTCATCAAATTAAAATCAAATCGAGCTCATTGAACCAAATTCGACTTAAATCGACACCAATTTGAGGCCAATTTTGCAAAGTTAGGTCAAACGGATCTGGATCGACCCAAATCGGTTCGGGTTGAGTCCAGTTCGGGCATAATTTCAACCATAATTAATCAAATCTTGATTCATTTGACTTTTTAAATCAGAAAAATCGTATCCAATAGTCTAAATTGAACTAATATCTACTTTCCCGTCATTTCCCTTCTTTTCACGCGGTTACAACTGAGATTTTGGCCTCGTTTGATTAGGCTTATTTTCTCAGTTTCCATTTGAATAAGTTATAATCAGTTCGTGATATCTATTTGGAAGACAAATTTATCCGTAATTTCTTTTTATAAAACCACGTATTTTGGGCGGTTATGAAATTTATTCAGCGACTGCTTCTTCGTTTAAAAAACACGGTTTCCTACCCAAATGTCCGAATTAACCCTCCACGTTCTCCCGTCGACCCACGAAACCACGAAATACCTCCTCCTTCTTCTTCTTCTTCTTAAGCAGATCGCGAGCCAAATAAACTGTCGTTATTTTTTTAGCTCCTTCGATCCGAACTCCCCCGATTCCTCTCCATTTCGGACGGAAGAGATCATCATCTCCTGTGGTGTCGGGCAGAGCAAGCGCAATGTCGCAGAACTTATCAACCCGAAGGTTAGCATCCGAGGCCACCTCCGCCAGGTAGCCATCCACCAGCCTCCCCACCGTCAGGAACGGATCGCCGTTTCTAGCTGGCGATCTCTCTACGTTCTCTGACACATCCGCGGCCGTAATCGCAGAAGATGCCTCTTCAATGAAGTATCGAAGAACCCGTTCCACCGCCTCCACGTCGTACAACATCTCTACGAGGTAAGAATAGCTCTGCATCAAGAGATCGTCGAGCGTGGCCTGCTCGAGCTGCGCGGCAATCTTTTTCTCCAATGTCGTTCTAAGCAACTCCGGCGCGTGAAGGATGTTCGCGGTGCGAAGTAAGCCGAAGAGAAACTGGGCATTGATGAAAACGGAGCTTTTAGCGGGAGAGAGATTTGTTTCAAGTAGATCTAACTGCGTAATTTATAATACTTTTTATATTATAAATTTATTAGATAATTAAAATTTTCTTAGAAAGTTATATATATATATATATATATATATATATATATATATATATATATATATATATATATATATATATATATATATATATATATATATATATATATATATTAATTACGTGTACATAAATTTTGATGGGCAATTATGTCTTTTATAATAAAATCTCAAAAGCAGAAGTCCTAAACAAACAATTTAAATTAACTTTCAAGTATTAATAAGCACTTTTAAAAATATTATTCAAACATATCTCATTATTGAAACTCCATTTTATTGAACGGCTTTTTCTCAACTTCCTTTTTTAATACTCCTTTTTATGTAAGCATAAACCGAATCAAACGAAGCCTTTGAGGGCAAAAGATCGCATTAGCAAATAAGTTTTATATAGAGAGAGCGGGAGATGAAGAGAGGCATTATATTTGGTCCTATCTGCTTTGTGCGTACATAGAGAAGTGAGGAGAGGGAGCAATGCATGCTTCTCCCTCCCTGTGCATGTTCCTGCGGCCCGTCCGACCCTACTCATACGGCCCGTGCTTGTGTGTGCTATAACTGATCGGACAGGATCTTGAGATAAGATTTTTATAAAAAATTATAAAAAAAAAATACATTCAAAACTATAGATATATTGCTAGAGGTGTCAAAATGGGTCTGCGCGTTGGGTTTGGGTCGAACCCGAATTTCCCAGTTTTAAACGAGTTGACCCTAACCCGACCCATTTTTGTAAACAGGTCAGGAAATCCAACTCCGACCTGACCCGCATTGGTTACCAGGTTGCCTCGACCCGACCCGACCCGTGAACCCAGTTAAGCTAAGGCACGACTGCACGAGCAAATGAGCTGAGAGTCAGGATCTACAGCGCTTCAATGAAGTTGAGAATCACCTGCCCCCGCAACGTCCAATTCCTCTGAATCCCCTTTGAATCTGATGAAGTTCGGATTTTCCTCGGCTCACCAACCAGGCGACTGGTCCAACACTCCGACCCAGCATCCAGTGAGGCAGCGACGCCCTACACTACAGGAAAATCCGTTAATACCGGCGGACAACATCCGCCGGTAAACATAGATAATCAGACGGAATAATGAGTTTCCGTCGAACTTTTCGGCGGAATTTCATACGCCAGTTTCGGCCGCGTCGATAAATTATTTCTGGCGCGAAATTTACGCCGGAAATTTCTCCGGCGCATGATCCGACGCATTACCGGCGGAAAAACGGACCGTTTTCGACGTTGAAAAACGTCTTAATTCCGGCGCCATTGCCGCCGGTAATTATCGTCGCATTATGCGCCGACCTGTACCGGCGGATATGACGCCGCAAAGTGCATGCAGGAAACCCACGAACTCTCTTTGCGACGCAAAGTGTACGCCGGTAATTACCGGCAGACATTACGCCGGTAAGTACGCCGGGAGTTTCCGTCCGAACAAAGGCGCCGGAACACACGATACGATTCATTGTATCGTCGTTTCCGGCGCACGTCCGACGCAAAATCCGCCGGAAACCTGTAGCATTGACAAAAAAAAATTTCCTTCTCAGCCAACAATCAAATTTCCACACCTGCATACAAATACAAATAACAATTCCACCGCAGTTTCACAACAGTTTCACAGCAGTTTATAACATTAAAAGAAACAGTTCAGTACTATCAATGAACTAAACACATCACATTAAAAGAAACTGTTCAATAAAACATGTTCACAGAAATAAACAAGTTCATATAAACTAAATTAAACTACTCTGACTCCGTGGACTCCTCCTCAGGTGGAGCTACCTCTTTTCCACTCAGCTGCTCCCTCATCTTGCGCATTTCATCCAACAACTGATTGTGTTGCTGAATACTTGTTTGAACCTGTGCTTGCAGCTGAGCTTGAACCTGTGCTTGCAGCTGAGCATGCCAATCAGCTTGTGATTTCCTTACTTGTTATAGCTCAGCTTGAAGGGCACTTATTTGTTGAGCTTGTAAGGACTCATGCGAACTGGATGCGAAGCTGGATGCAGTAGAGGATGTCATCCCCTCGTATGCCTGAGCTTGCGCACCTAATCCATATACTCTACCATGCTGCATTCCTCCGACGGCCTGCGACCAGATGCGATACTCAGAATACTCCACAGAGCCGCCAGAAGAGCCCTCACCTGATGCAGCATGAGTCTCTCGAAGCCGTGTATAATCCTCTTGTAAAAGTATAATATAAATATATATAGTTAAACTAAAACTTAGAAAATATTAAACATATATAAAAATATACTTACATAGGCTTTTCTTGATCTCTCATCAATCCACTGTTGATCCTCCTGTCGCTTATGGTGCGACTATGCAATTCAAAAAGTCGAGTAAAGATAATATATAACTCGTCGAAATGTAAATGTTCAAAAAATATTATTGAATAGAATATTTTTACATTTATCAATTACATAATGTAAAATATATGAACAGGTGATCTAATAATGACTTAGAAGTAGCACTCCCCTCTCCACTAAGAGCTATAGGATAAAGTGATTGCATACTAGGAACTAACTTGATCATGCTGACTCAAGAATATTAAAAGCCACAACCTTTGCTTTGATCTGAAGCACTCCCTTGAGTGAGATGGTGGCTCATGATAACAACCATAACTATAGCAAAAAGATATGGACTAAAGGCTAATCTATATGTAATCCAACCGAAATCTCAAAAAAATTTGAAAACATATACCTTCGGTTCCTCGGCGGCGCGCGACTAGGAAGCATAGAGGGCGGGACGAGCGACTAGGAAGGAGGCTCGGCGAAGTCCGGTGATCGTCGACGGTGATGTCCGGTGACCGTCGGCGACGTCTAACCACGGCGAGCGACGAACGGAGACGGAGGGCGACGAGCGAAGCAATGGAAGTGAGAGAAAGAAAGGAAAAGAATGACGACCAGAGGGGTTCGAGTTCGCGAAATAGGGCTTCTACCGGCGAAAGGAAAGCCGGTAATTTTAATATTTCCGTCGGTATAATTTCCGACGTACTCCGCCATTTTTTTTTTTTCGTTGAGTTTAAATAAGGCGGCGTACTATCCGCCGGAACCATAATCCGGAATAGTTCCGCCGTAACATGCGACGGAAATGGTTCAGGCATCCCTATACCGTCGGGTTTTCCGGCGGACACGGCGTCGGTGAATTGCCGACGTATGTTCCGCCGGTAATGTTGACGCAAGCCTTACGTCGAACAAATCCGTCGGTGAGTACGCCGTTTATTACCGTCTAAAAAAATCCGCCGGAAACTCCGCCGGTATTCACGTGTTTTCCCGTAGTGCTACTATTTTCGCATATTCAGTGATGAAACCTGCGGATGTGGAATCACCCTCTTGCAAATCCTTCACTGTCGCCGCCCACCGAAGTCCACAGAGGCGAATCTCCGTTCTCTGCCTCCCACGCAAAGAGTCGAATCGCGAACGACTTGAAAACCCAGGTGACTGGGTCAATCTCGTGTTATTGGGTTGATCCGAACTCCACTCATTATTTAAATGGGTCTAAAATTGAAACCTGAATCAACCTGTTTTTTAAATGGCTCGACCCTAACCCAGATTATTTGGGTCAGATTGTTGGGTCGTATCAATAATTGACACCCCTATATATCATTCTATATCTTATTATTTATTGAGAAATTAATATTTTTCTCATTAGATTATGTTACTGAATTGAGTTCAAATAAATTACTTTTATAGTTAATATTATTTTATTTGAGTTAATTAAATTGAGTCCTAATTTTTTAACAATAATTATAGTAAATAAATTTAAATTAGTTTAAGATAATATTCTAATTTATTCTAAATTAATTATGTATTAAATTTATTTGATATAATGGTTTATATTTAGTTAAAGAAAAATATAAATAATACAAAATTATGAAGTTAATATTATTTAATTTATTTATTTACTTTCTAAAATTTATTAAAAAATTTTATTAATTATTTAAGTTATTGTAACACAATCTTACATTACCTTTTTTACAACATTCCAATGCCTTATCTTTTTCCCATTTTTTTTTTCCAAGAAAAGAGTGGGGAAAGAAATAGAAAGAAGCAAAGAAATTGAAATAAAAAAATAAGGAAGAGAAAGAGGTGGAGAGAGAGAAGCTGCCGACGTGATCAGCAAAGAAATAAATTACCATGCGTCATAGAGATTAATTTGTTTTAGAAATTAATTTATTATATAATTAATTATATATATAGTAATCATTATATTAATATAACTTGAAATGGGATTATTTTTAATTGTTCGACCAATGGGGCCTGTGCCCTCAGGGCCTTCACTGTAGATCCGTCCCTACACGCGTCTATGTTTGCGGTCAGGGCTAGGTGTAAGTGCTTAGAGGTCCTTCAAATAGGCCGAATCAAATACAACCCAGCATTCTTTGTTCACAATGAGGGAAAATCTAGAGCATGTTCTCCGTTTTGCTTGACAACCTGTTGGAAATCAACTCTTGAGAGTGAAAAGCTTCATCCTCTCAGTTGATTTGGCTGAGCAGAATAAAGGGAGGCTGATTATTGCTTGCCTTGCCTTTCTATAACTTAGGTCTATAGAAATCTCTCATTTAAATTTCCAAACCTTAAATACCCATTGCTTTCTCCGCTAAACAAAAGAAATCTTGCGATTTTTATTTGTTGGCTCTCAATTAAAATTTTCTAAAAAATCATTAAAATATTTGAAATGTTAATCTTTATAATATATAAAAAATTATGTGGTAAAAGTTTTACCCGTGTATAATTACCCACCTTTTTTATAACATAAATAAAATTTAAACAAAAAAATATTAAAACATCAAAATTTTGAAACTATGATAAGCATAATGTGATCCACCTCAATCTATATATTTTTCTCAAGTGGTCTGACGGCTAAAAATGACCTGAAGTAGCTTTAAATTGACTTTTTCTCTTTAAAAAGCCCTTAAATGTCTCTCCACTTTGACTATCATGGTGTTTGAATGAGTTAGAATAATGGATTTAAAATATATTTAAAGTACAACTAATGGTCTAGTGCTGCAGTGCTACAACCTAATGTTGTGACGGGATAACCTAGAGATCTGGCGCTACCACCTAGCACTGTAGTGCTAGTTCAATTTTTAAAATTTTAAAGCCTAGAGCGCTATAATATCACAATTTGTCGCTTGGTATTATAGCAGCGCTGTTGCGCTCAAACACTTAAAATTGGGGCTCTCAAATATTAACATTTTTTTAGAATTTTATCAAAATTCATTCTAGATCCTTGGAACTCGTTCTAAAACATATGCATTCTTTTTAAGAATTTAAATAGTTCCAAACACATGTAAATATATTCAAAACACTTTTTACGTTTTTAGGTTCTTACAATATATCCACCTTAGAAAAATATCATCCCCGACATTTTCCTGAAGGATTTGAGCACAAAATTAATATTAAACAAATTCGTTTCAAAATAAATCCATACAATATTTAAATCAAGTCAAAATCAAATATAAAACTCATTGAAGGTAGTTGATGTAGTGGATCATCGGAAGATCAAACCTGCAAGAAGGATTTCAAGGAGTTCCCAATCCAGGGAAGAAGAAGAGAGCTTTCTCAAAGCTTCAAAAGGGTTTATATCATTCAATGGTCCTTTCCTATTACAAAACCTCATATATATAAAACAAAAAGAGAATTCTAGAAGCATTCTAACAAACTTAGATAAGATGTCCTAGGGAACACCATAAGCATAAGATGCACCACATCATTCTCCCCTTGCGTAAAAAGAGCTCGACTCCGTTCGAGGCTCGTTAATTAGAAGGGAGGTAGGGTGGCACACAAATTCCTGGATCGAAGACTTTGTTCTCAGTATTTTCTTGGAAGTCCTCAAAGCTCATTACTAGAATGTCAATTGCTTTGTAGTCCTTAATGGATTGGTAAGCGTCCTCTCGTATAGGATTCCTCACGCTGTTGACTCCCTTCCAATTCCTGAAGTAGGCATAGATGTTAAATGAAAATACATAAGTCTCATCATTCATTGCTTTAATCTCCATGATTTTGTTCAGGGTAATTTCTCCCAACTGGATGTTTCTATAACTTTTGCACATATTAAGCAGAACTTCCCAAACTCCAAAATGAGGTTTAGAAGGTATGGATTGAATGAACTGTAAAGCCTTTATGAGTCTCCCAGCTTTGCCATACAAGTCCACCATGCAGCCATAACTCTTAGGCCAATACTCAATTCCATAATTACTCTTCATAAAATCAAGTCCTCTATCAGCCAATCCCGCAATGTTGTACCCACGGAGGGCAAAAACAAGTGTAATTTCCTTGGGCTCTAATTTTTCTTTCTCCATGAGCTCAAAGACCTCAATGCATTGCTTGACTGCTCCCTTCATGCCTCTAGCAAGGAGATCATTTCTAGACAAAGATGCAGTTTCACATGTTTTGAATAACTCAGGATGCTGCTCTTGCTTTATGCTTTCTAGTAGATGAAGAATTTGAACTGTGAATCGATCCCCCTCTACAATGCCGGCAGTGAAATCGTCAACAACCATTTGTCCAAAGTTAGCAACATTACGTTGAGCAGCGTGGGAGCGTGGTATTGAATCAGTCTTGTCACTAAAATTTATACCGTGTATTTTCACACTAAGGCTTGATACATCGGACTCACGTCGACCGTCGGCGCTGATAATGTGATGCTCTAGCTGAAAGTAAAGCCTCTCCTTTTCCACCAATACACAGGCGCCACTGTTTCCTAAGCACGGATGCGGTGGAAGATCGCCGGTGAGCTTGTTGGGTGAACGGTCGAGGAATCGGAGCTGACCTGTTGTGCCAAATATCCGAGGGATGCTACCAGTAAAATTGTTTTTCCAAAGCTGTTTCTCTTCCAGTAGCGACATTAAACAACCAATTGGGTCAACAGTGTCAGGATAACCCAAAACATTAGCGAAATGGCCATGAGGGAATAAGATATCAATACCCAACTTCCCTAAGTCATTACATCGAGTAGTTTGCGAGCACGACGTTGTATCAATCTTTTCATCATGAACTTTTTCTACTTGTTCCTGCTTGCTTTGTATATCTGCATCTCATCCAATCTTAATATAGTTGAGAGGATTCCATGCGGATATATCTCCAGCCTTCATTAAAACATCCTTTAGTTTAAATTCAGTGCCTGAATCTTCTTCCTCTTTAATTCCCTTAACTGCAACATCACTTTTCACTTCCGCATCATAATGCACCACATAATCATCATCCTTCTTTCCGGAAAGGCGACGTAAAACAGTCGAAACTGCAACTGATCCCTTGTCCTTCACAAAGTTTTTAAAAGCTACAGCTTTTTCTGGCCAAGCAGATGCCTGCTCTGAGTCTTGTTCTGGGGATAGGCTAAAAGACCTCCTGGTTGCTTCCATTTCAAGACCCCATGTTCCTTCAAATACAGGATCCACTTCTTTCTCTTCAGGAAGGTGATGTGATCGGAAAAGGCATGTCGAGTCTCCCGGGAGAATGTCGACAGATTTCTTCGGCTCCTTACCAGAGTCTCGCTGGAGGTTCTCCGGATGGGACTCCGATCGCAGAATGTCGACAGAGGTCGGAAGTTCACCGGCTGGGGTTCTGGTAGTAGGAAGATTGAGTCTCGCTGTGTTTGAATGCTCTAATGCAGGCGAACAGGGTTGCGTGCGGTGTTTGGTTGCGGAAGTCTGTTCGGGCAAGCGCTGGGCAAAGCCACGCACGCACAGCTTAGGCGAATCAGCGGCTGGGGTTGCGGGATCCTGGTCGGCGTGGGCCTGGTCGGCTGCTGTCGTCAACTCCAGATCGGAGTCGAAGCAGGCGGAATGTGCGAGATCAGGCGGAATGTGCGAGATCTGGACGATTGTTTCGTCGGGTATGGAGTCGCGGTCGTCGCCAGGCTCGGATGCAAAAACAGTCTGGTCGGTGTCACTGTCGGCAGGTGAATGAGGGTAAGAGTCGGAGTCGGTGCAGGCGCGAACGGGGCGTGAGAGATCGGGATCGACGGGGACCTGATCGACTGCTGCCGGCATCGCCAGAACGGCGGCTGTTGCCGGTATCGCCAGATCGACGGGAGGCGGAGGAGCTCGATTCGAATGTTGGAACCGACGGGAATCACGGATCTAGCGTTGAAGCGGAGGAGGATCACTCCATTTGAGCGGAAGCTCGAGCGGCGGATACTCCGGCGGCGGGTCACGCCATCGGAGAGGGAGTTCGAGCGGCGGGTAATCGTCAACAACAATCGGTTGATTACGGATCCCTTTGCGGGCAGCAGAGTAGAAGGGGGAAGGGTATACCTGTGGCGGATCACGCCATTGGAGTGGAAGCTCGAGAGGAGGACAGTCATCGATCTCCCGTCTTCTTCGGCGCCGATTGCCGTCGCACGCCCATCTCCATCGGTGGCGATCCTCGTCGATCGCCCATCTTATTCGGCGTCGATCTTCGTCGACCGCCCTTGATCTACGGCTTCGAACGTCGTCGACAGCCGACCTTCTGCAATACATCGATCTTCTCAAGCTCCAGGCTCTGATACCAACTGATGTAGTGGATCGTCGGAAGATCAAACCTGCAAGAAGGATTTCAAGGAGTTCCCAATCCAGGGAAGAAGAAGAGAGCTTTCTCAAAGCTTCAAAAGGGTTTATATCATTCAATGGTTCTTTCCTATTACAAAACCTCATATATATAAAACAAAAAGAGAATTCTAGAAGCATTCTAACAAACTTAGATAAGATGTCTTAGGGAACACCATAAGCATAAGATGCACCACATCAGTAGTTAATGTATATCATACAATCATATAGTTCATCCAATTATATATCATTCACTTATGCAATGAGATGTCTTGTCAGTTAATCATTTAAAATAAATTTCTTACAAGTCAAATTCTCAAGTTATCATCGGTCATCCAAATAATATAAGTTGTACACTCGTGGTATCACTAGAGTAGGTACTATCGGTGCTATCAGTCTTGTCAGTCATAGTGCAACAAACTCCCTCTGACTACCTATAAAAAACTATGACACTAGCTCTATTTGCTGATCTTTTACTATAAGCTTTTGATCCTACAGTCATCTATCCTTAGTCTGCCTTGACTATCTTGCACCAGAATTAGTCGTTAATCTTTGTGGATAATCTATTGCCTTATGTCCTTGTTGTTCCCATAAAAAATATTATCCCATCAAAAGGTAACACTGACCCGCATGTCTTTTTCCAAAATGAATGTATTTGTTGTAGCTACCGTTAGATGTTGTCAATCTAGATCCCCTCGAATCGTTGTGTTTGCTTTTCTTATCACTCACTCTATCTTTATCCTCGCTTTATTTCTCTTTACTCCTCCTACTTATATTATATATGGAGCCCACATCATACATGGATATTATTATTGCCAAATCAATCTTTATCAGTCTAGCCCGCTCCATTAACTCAAAATTTTTTTGGATCCATAGGGGCACTAATAGATGTCTCAACTCCTTGTTCAATCTTTGTTGAAACCTATAACACTTTTTTTCAACAGTAGAGATAAAATGGGGAGCATATCTAGCAAGTGCAATAAATTTGGCTTCATAATGCATCATAGTCTTCATCCCTACTCTAGCTTAATGAAAGCTTATTGTATCTATGTCGGACTGACAGAGGTAAAATTCATATTCTAAACATAATAGTGAATTCATCCCAAGTGATTTTAGCATTGGTCTTCCCTTGGAATTTCTCTCTCTGTTGACATATCCACTATCTTTCTACCTCTCCTTCAAACAAGAACACAACTAATAATACTTTTTGATTCTTTGGACATTGCATGTTATCAAATATCTTCTCTATCCGTAGTAATTAAGCAATCTTTTACAGCCTGTGATTCTATAACTCCTTTGAATAGTGGGGGCTTCAACTTGTGAAACACCTACAAATGCCTATCCTCCTCTTCCTCCTTGCTCCTATATGGCTTATTATGTGTATCACCCATTACATATGCTAAAATACTACTAGCTGTATAATAGTGTTTGATGGTATTGGAGCTATACTTTATTGCTCATTTGGTATATCTTGCTATAGTAGGCCCATTTTAGTTGGTCATTTGCATAATTTTATCTAAATAATTTACATGTACAATCAATTATGTATGCAAAATAATGCACCTTAATATACCCAATCTACCAAACTCATAATTAATTTCTATAGCTCTAACAATAATTCAATTCTTCCAACAACTATTATATGATATTAAAATTTATAATGCCCTAGAATCTAATTTGGAAGAATTCTTTCTTTTATCTTTTATTAGATAATAACCATAGCTATCTAATTTTATTTTTTAGTAATAAAATTATATATCATTAGAAATAAATTTTATTGATTAAAACATCCATATGTATTATGTATATACATTCATTGATAAAAAAGTCATATATATTACTTATGAATCATACAATCATAACATATCCTTCTATTCCTAAGTAAAAAATAATAACTAAAAAAAAAAAAAATGAACATGAGAGATCCCGATCAGCCTCACACTCCCACGTTTCTTTTATAATATGAAATCATTTAAATCATATATAATGAGCTAAACAACTTAGTAGGTCATTAAAATCTTATAACTAAAGTCAAGTCATGATAAAAAAGTAGTATACATATCATGAGTCAATTCATAACAGTAATAATCATATGATCAAGAATCAATACAAAAAAAGCTAAACTCAAATGCAATAGTAGTATAATCTGTAAACAATAAAAAGTATGATACGTAAGCTAATAAAACAGTACTGTACAAAAGCCAATAAAATAATACGAATGCCAAATCAATAAAAAAGTCACCATATTAGTACTATCAATTAGTAAAGCAATTGTATAAAGCGGTAAAATCAAAGCATCGATAAAAAACTATCGAACTATGATCAATGAAGTAATATCTTATATCAATGTGCACATACTATCAAGTTAGTCTATCAGTATCGTATTGATCTCTTAATCAAATGATCAATACCAGTAATCAGTATAGTGAATCAATAACAATAATAGTAATAGTGAATCAATAGTATCAGTAATAATATTGATGTCCATATTTGTACTAGTAAATTCAATGGTTGTAGCAGTAAAATAATGCATTAACAATAAATCCATACAATGATAACAAATCAATATAGTTAGTAAAACCGTATCATAATAATGAATCCATAACATGCATTTCAGTAATAACACTAAATAAGTAAAGAAGTCATGGCTATCATGATATTTTTTAGTAGTTAGGAATCAATAATCACTCTTTACCTGTTGGCATATTAATAACTCTTTATAACTCTCAATTATTGTATCGTTATTTCATGTGAATCAGTAGAGAATAACACCCAACCATAATAATTAAAGGAAATACGATCAACCCACCATCATGTATAAGTTAATTAATCTTCAACCAACGAGTCAACCTATCTTATCTTTTACACATTATAATAAAAGTAATAGTGACCAGCTATTACCCAATCATATATTCATTTCTATTCTTAACACTTGTATTAATAACATACTTTTCCTAAAATAGCTATTGAGTAAAAATGCATAGTTTCAAAACATAACAAAATTATCAATAATTGTGTAAAATATCATTTCATGACTTTAATCATACTACAATACTATTTTTCAAAGTTCAGACTATTTTCTATTCAATAAAAATTGCACAAATTTCAAAATACCCCATAAAAACTTTTAAAAAAATACTCAAAATATACAAATCTTAATCTTTATAACATATAAAAAGTTACACGGTGAAAGTTTTACCATTTCAAAGTTATTCATATTTTTTTTGTAACGAAAATAGAAATTTAATTGGAGAAATATGAAAAATATCAAATTTTTAAAAATTGAGATATGCATAATGTGATCAACCTCGATTCAGATAATTTTCTCAATTGGTTCGACAACTAAAAATGATTCGAAGTGGAATGGTTCATTTAAAATTTTATCAAATTTAAAATTTAAAAATTGTATTATATTTTATCAAATTATTTTAAAGCCACATAAATTTTTATGAAAAAAGTTCATCTGTTTATTTAAAAATATGATAATTTTATTTATAAAATGCACAGTATCAACGTTTATGTACACATAAAAAAAAATTCCCCATACTAAAATTCCCCATACTATTAGGGTTTAGTAAACCCATTATAAAAAAATACTAGTACGATAACCCATTTCAGGCTTTCAGCCTTCAGATAACTGAAATTTAAGTGCTTCAGAATTACAGTCGGTGTGGCTCCGCAAACACCTTGTCATGTCCTCGGCGAATGGGCCTCACTCTCACTCTATTTGCGCGGAAATTGGGTAGGCCGTAGGCAGCGCATTCTGATCTGGTTTGTGACCTCTATAATTCTGATAAATCGAAAGAGCAGGATCGAAAAACTGGAATAAAAAAATCTGATCTTATCTCGATTTTCCTTTTTTTTTTCCGATCCCGTGATTATGTTTTCCGTTGTCCTCGGCGTTGTCGTAGAGCGCGCAGTATAGAGGATGAGCAGATGAAGAGTTTGTCACCATCTTCTTTCTTTTCAAACCCTTGTTTTAGCTTTTAATGGAATGGTTCATCCGACTTTGATGCATTCGGTTCTCCTCGCAGGCTTTTTTTTTGCGGTGTTGGGGGGCATTTTAACATGTTAGTCTCTCTTCTTGCCTGTGCTAGATGTCATGATGCGCATGAGTTCGTTTTTGTAATATTTTGAATATATTCTACTTTAATTTTGTTGCTTTTAAAGATATTTTTTGTTTGTTCATTAAGAGGCGAGCAGGAGTTTGTTTATTCCGTGGGAAAGCTTGCTTAATATATTTGCTTTATTTAACTGATCAAATTTTACGCTTTCAATTTCAAAAGAATAATTTTGAATGGACTGTTTTTCTTTTTCCAAGTTGCTAATTACAATTATGTAAGCGAGCTCCCGTCTATTTGAGTAGAGAAGAGTAGGTGTGTATCTGTCTAGGCCAGGATAACCAAATCATTAAGAGAACCTGCTGATTGAAAACTGACTTGAACCGCGTAAAACTTGGAACTCACCATGCTTGAAGTTTCTTAAAGTCTCTAGCTGCTTAGATCTTAATGTCATAAGTCACCCATGAGTTAAACCTAACTCAACTCTTAATTTTGGGCTACAAAACTCACTCATTGAACTCACAGTCAAGTCACCTTGGAGAGCTTGCTTGACAGACTTGCTTGTGTTCACTAATCAAATTCTGTGTCACTTTCAATTTCATTTAAATAATTTTGAATGTTCTTTTCCAACTTGCTGATTATAATTACATAATCAAGCTTCTGTACATTTAAGTTGTTTGGAAACTAAGGTGCATACTAGTTTGAATATTGATTGTGTTAGAGTGAAACATGATTTTTGATGTACTTGAATTTCTTCCATTAGAACATTGTTTTGTTATCCTCCATTTAAATTGTAGTTGTTTCTTCTTTTTCTTCTAATTACCTTTTTAAATATCCGATCCTATTTGACTGATATTTTTTTAAGTGGTTAAGATAATTGTATATCAATATTTATTTAGGCTAGGTTTATTAAATCACTAAATGTGCTTGAATTGGATTCAATAAGTGTTTGATTGAGAACTCGCTTGAATCGCCTACAACTTAGACTCACCAAGCTTTAAGTCGCCTAAGGCCTTGAATTGCTTAATGTTGAGTGACATAAGTTTCCCACTAGTTGAAACTAATGCAACCCTTCTTACCAAGCTACTAAACTCGCCCAATGTACTCACGATGTCACTTGCTTGTCAAGGCTGTTCGCTGACAAAACTTAGCTACTCACCCTACATACTCACCACCAAACTAGGGCTTTTGCAAAGATATGTCGCCAAGGGTGCCTGTCCTCAATCTAGAACCCACACGAAGTTCTCGCCAAGTTGAAAATTTCTATCCAAACCTCCGTGTTGGATTCTCTCTCCTAGAATTGTTTGTTAACTCAGGTTGACTTGCCCTTCTTTACCTGAAGGGTTAATCAAATTTTTTTGTAAGCAAATTTACTTAAAGAGAATCTTTAATCTTAATTGCCCTCTTTTCTTTGTGCTTGGTCTGTATCCGTCGTAAGGTCTTGATATCTTTTCACAAACAATGATCCAATAATAATCCCATAATTATTTAACCTATTTGTATACCTACAGGTTAAGAACTAAATATTTGGTAAAAAAAACAAGCATAAATGTTTATTAATTTGGACTATTATTAATGTATTAGTGTGATGAGGGGCTGACATTTTAAAAACATGAAGGTGGTTGATGGGAGGCTTCCAGTTAAACTAGGGTTAGCTATAATTGAAATAAGCTGTTTGGGGCATTTTGGGGGTTAAAAGCAAACAAGCTCTTAATTTCAATCCCAGGCACTGTACTACTTGGCCTCCTTTTTTCTTCTATTAAGCGTCTTGTGCGGCAGGTTCAATGAATATGTTCTAGATTTTCAGCATGGTTTAATTCTTTTTTCACTTTCCCTCAATGATGATTTGCAATCTGCTATCTTAATTTGAACTGACTCCTCGACATGTTATCAGTTGAAGTTGAAGGACCTCAGACTAATTCTTCCAAAGCATCTCAGAATCTTGTATGCTTAGCAGCCTCAAATAGAATTTCTGTGATTTCCATTGATTAAGTAAAATTAGCATGGAAAACCATAAACCTGCTTCAGGTAATAAGTCTAGCAAGCAAGAGTTTCAAAAGTTTCATTCAGGTAGAGAGGGTGCACCTGTATGCGACCTTTGGACTGATGGGCTTATATGTGCTTTTGAGTTTGTTCGAGGATCCAGCCTTACTACAGAAAAGCATAGTTCTAGGCCTCAAACAATGCATCGAAGTGATGATCAAAATCTAAGGAGACAAGCAGCAAGAACTATCTCAAGCCATCCTCCTGTTCAAAACTTGAATGATAACACGTTAAGGGAAGTCCACTCTCTCATAGACCTAAATAGTCCATCTACTGTAAGAGCTGATGATGGTCCTTGTTCTCCTTGTCACAATGAAAATGTGCACTATAGGAACCAAATTGCTGATAACTATTGGGTTCCAATTGGATGGGCAAGGATTTCAGAACTAGTACAGATTGTCCAAGTTGATGCTAAATGGTCTTCACAGCAAATAGACTTGATGGAGGATGAAGATGATTTCACTGTTGCCGGTGTTGTTGCTCCTTACTGGGAGCGTCCTGAAGGACCCATATGGTGGTGTCATGTATCTGCAGGCCATCCTTCTGTTGATTCATGGCTCAGTAATGCTCACTGGCTACATCCAGCCATAAGTATAGCTTTGAGAGATGAAAGCAGGCTTATTAGTGAACGTATGAAATACCTTCTGTATGAGGTAAGTTCTGATGGAAACTTTCAGTGGATCTTTAATTTCTTATCTTGGTAATGCACATTGCCCATGTTATTAACTTACTGTTTCCAGCAAACACTGTGAAATATTTTTTTTCTCTCTCTGAATAGTAGGTTCTGCTATTGTTAAGGATTGCAAAATTATTGGGTTTTCAAAAGATTTGTGAGAACTATATCTTAGTTGTAAAATGAATATTTTTATCGTATCATTTCCATTTTAAGTTGGACATTTTGCTTTTGTTAAATTGGCAAGTCTAGTGTCGTCCATTATTCATTGTCTTAGGAAATTTCTTCCTATGAATAACTTGATATCAATTTGATTGTGAGTTAGTTTGAACATTTCTTTTTTGGAGTTGTGGGAGAACCTTAGATTTTGTGTAATTGACACATGAATTAATCCAGGATAGATTGATTTTTTTCTTTTTCTGATTTGTGCTGATTTGATTTTCTTATATCTAAATATGTGCATATGAAACCAATAATTAATTCTACATTTCGTATAGGATTGTCCTATTATCTTCATTACATATATCAGTTATGCTTTTGAATTTTTATTTCCATGAATTTTGATGTATTAAGAGGTGAATATAAAAGACATTTGAGCATATTAGACAAATTGAACAAAGGGTAGATAATGTAAAAACTAAAATGATAAAAAAAATTAAAGTCTCAAAAATATGTTTGAGCCAAATAGAAAACCTTAAGTTTCAATTGAATAAACTCAAAATTCTTGCAATGGATCTTCTTCCTGTGGTGGTGTTCCTTCCTTGCCTAATGAACACATAAGAAATCCATCTCATAGGAGATCTTCACTTCGTCCATGCACCTGGAATCATTTAATAGAAGAGATGCTTGATAATGTGCCTCTTAGGATATACAGTCATAAAAATCTTGGTGGTCCTCAACCAAATTGACCTCAAGTTGTTGGAAATGCCCTTGTGGTTCATGATGTCCACCATCATTGACTTGAGTAGACTAGGGACCCTAGAGACCATGTAGATAATATAGATCATTGAAATTTTAGATATCATAGAAACCCTCAAGATCTTCCTTATAATTACCGACTTATTGAATGCTTTAGGCAATCCATTAGCTCGAGGGTAGTATATTATACTATAACTTCCATCAATGTTATGTTTGTTATTAAATTGATTAAGTTTGGTGCTTTTGAAAGTAGAACCATTGTCATATATGATTCGATGTGGAACACCAAATTTAGATATGATATGATCCTTAAAAAATTGTAATATATGGCGAGTTTTGACTTCTCTTAGTGGTAATGTTTTAGCCCACTTTGAGAAATAATCAGTTGTAGCAAGAATAAACCTTTGATCCTTGGAAGGAGGATCGATAGGCCCAACAATGTCAGCTGCGTAGCTTTCAAAAGACCAATAAGCTATTGTTGGATGTAAATCATTTGATGGTTGATGCAAACTACCCCAAGTACTTAGCATTGATGACATCATCGTGCTTTTTCAAAAAAATTACTAATAATTGAAAATCATTAGTACCCAAGTCTTTTAATTTTTAGTTTCATTTTACGGCCTGAGCCGCACGATGCCGTATGTACCTCGATCATTATCTTGTGGGCTTCATCATTTGCAAGACATTACAACCACATTTGATCAAATGACCACCGATATATGGTATTGTTAATTAGTAAAAATGATAATGCCCTTTTCTTAATTTGGCGGGCAACATACTTCTCTTGAGGGAGTTTATAATTTTGGAGATATTTAATGAAAGGTCATCGTAAAAATATGCTCTGCAATATGCAAAATGCATTATATAAACACATCATCTAACATGCAAAAAATGCACTGTGTCATAGTAGCGCATTATAACAACATGCAATACATTCTATACTTCGCGAATGCATTATGCCACCACAAAAATGCATTTTGCAACTATACAAGAAACACATAAATGCATTATATATACATGTTATGCAAAACACAAATGTGTTATACAAACATTTTGAAACATGTAAATAAATCATGCGCGTAGGCTAAACAACATGTGGATGCTTTATGCGAATGCATTATATATATATTGTACAAATACATTATGTCACTCCTGCAAGTGCATTATGCCAATTAGTGAATATATTATGATAGTTATGCAAATGCATGATTCTATTCATGCAAATATGACAATCATATAAATATATCATGCCAATCCTGCTGATGTACCAATCACATAAACTTGACATGTCAATCATACAAATGCTTTATGATATAAGGATGATATATATCATGCACATTATAACAAAGGCATTAGTCATCTTGCAAATATGTCATGCAAAATGCACATAAAAATATATGCAATATTTGAAGAAAATGAAAGACTTGCATGTGCTCCAACCTTTGTTATGAACTCTTGAATTCAAGGTCTGAGAGTGTTGCGTGAGTCAAATATTCAAAATTTATCCTCCTTGAAAGGACTGGAGTCGACATGACTTGAATTAACAAGCGAATGTCTAGCCATAAATTCGCTTGGATATTTAATAGTAAAGTTCATATTAGACCTTGAAAGGCTTTAATGAAACTCATCATAAAATACAATCTCTCGATTTTTGCGTTCACATAATCATTGATTGTTGAAACCGAACTTCTATTAGCGATCGAATAGAGTTGACAAAGTTCAAATAACTAAAACTTCAATCATTGATGATAGCCGTGCTCAATGTTTATCTCAATCGGAGGGGACTCTACCCTTTTAAATGCCGCCAAATTCCTACAAACACAAGTATTTTCAAATGACTATAATATCATCATAATGATGGCCATGTTGAAAGTTAATATCAACAAGAGGGTTCTCCATTCTTTAAATACCCCATAAATATCAAAATTTATCATTAAAGGGCTCTGATTTTAATAAGAGTTTAAAAACTTTTAAAATCGCTAAAACCTAAGATATTCAAAATGAAAAAAATCATCTAATAACTTAAAATAAACATCCATCCATTCTCCATGAAAGTTTATTAAGGCGGATGAATTTAAAAATCACTTCAGCTTATAAAAAACGAATGTCTAGTCGAGAATATCTCTAGGATTCATTCTCAAACAATCTCTTGCCAGTAATGTTAAATCTCAACCTCACGATGCAAAAGAAATCTACGGCTGTGAACAGTAATCCGTGGGAAGACTACCTGGATAGCATTAATTCCTTCCATTGATTTAGGAATAATTGTATTCTCATTATTATAGAATTATTTATTTCCTTATCAATACACCTTGTATAGATCTATAAATAGGGAGTAGATTGCTTAATAAAATTCAAGCTTTTCCCTCTCAAATTCTCGTTTTAACATGGTATCAGAGCCACAAGAGAAGTAGAGCGAGAAGAAGGAAGCCGGAGACTACTGAGACGGAGCCTTATTAGACTAAGGCTGAAGACGAAACCTAGATCTCACGGAAGAAAGTCTTGCCGACGGAAGCCTCGCGAAAGAAAGGAGAACCGTGCTACCGACCTTAGACCACAAGACGCCGGCAAAGCTTCGCCTGTTTCGACGATCTCCTCTTCAGTAAAGCAACTTAGCGACCGAAGAAGGAACCAAGGCGCCTGTGTCTCCCAATCCTACTGGAAGGGAAGATCGTCGAAGGAGCAAGCCGATAAGAAGGGAAGACCGTCGAAGAAGAGGAGCGTAGCTGAGCAGCCGACGAGCATCCCGATCCGACGGGAAGGGAAGATCGTCGAAGGAGCAAGCCGCCTGCTCGAGCTCCAGGTCCGCCCGCTTGAGCTCCAGGTCCGCCTGCTCGATTCCATCTTCGCGCGTGCCTTGATCTACCAGGTCCGACTCTTTTAAAGAGAGTCGGACGGCCCGATTTTAGTAAACCGGGAAGGTTTTTCAAAAAAAAAAAAAAATCTATTGGCCTTTATTGCCGACAACTAAAATCAAAGGGATTTTTTTGGAAGCCTTCATTGCTATCCAAGAGTGTATAGATATTCTATACTACTATCATCATGTCAGAAATCAATTCCTCCCAGAGCATTGACCAAATCGAGGAGTCGATGGTGCACCAAGGATGAGGTGATCTCCAAAACATACAACCTTCCTATCGTCTAAATGGGAAGAACTACCTAAAGTGGTCTCAATTCGTGAAGACCTACTTGAAAGGGAAAGGGAAAATACATCACCTCTTTGGAGAAGGACCAAAGCAAAGAGATCCTACTTTTGGGGCATGGGATGAAGCAGACTCCATGATCATGTCATGGTTGTGGAATTCCATGACTCCAGAAATTAGCGACACATTTATGTTCCTTTCGACTGCAAAGGACATATGGGATGCTGCCAGACAAACCTTCTCCAAAACTCGTGATGCGGCCCAAATCTTTGAAATTAAAGTCAAAGTTGGAAGCACAAAGCAGGGGAATAAGACCGTGACGGAGTATGCCACTCTTCTACAAAATCTGTGGAAAGAACTGGATCACTATAGATGCATAGAAACTAGATGTCCGGAAGATGCTGCTATCCTAAAGAACTTTATTGAAAAAGATAGAGTTTATGATTTTCTTGCAGGACTAAATACAGAATTTGACCAAGTTAGGGTTCAAATTCTCGGCAAAGAGGAGACACCATCACTCAATGAAACCATTTCCCTCATCCGCGCAGAAGAAAGCTGAAGAGGAGTGATGTTAGAGCCAAAGGCAGTTGAAAGCTCAGCAATGGTGATGAACAAAGAATCGTCATGGAAGGAGAAGGGTAAAGATTCTTCAAAATTCAAGGACAAGGATTCACTTTGGTGCAGCTATTGCAAAAAGTCAAGACACACAAAGGAAACGTGCTGGAAAATACATGAAAACCCCCCCAACAAGGAGTGGAATCAAAAGGGTGAAACAAGGAGCACATCACATGCCAACACCACTACAAGTAAGCCAGAAACACAATCCAGCCTTGGAGAATTCAATAAGAAAGATATTGATAAATTGAAACGACTCCTGGTATCTCTTGAAAAACCAAATGCTTCTTCCTCACTTGCACTCTCAGGTAAGAGTTCAATTTCTATTAGTTTAAGTGTTTCCAGAAATCATCTAAAGGAATTATGGATTCAGGAGCCACAGATCACATGACCCACTCACCTACTCACCTCATAAACTATACTCTTTGCCCAAACAACAAGAAAATCATCACTGCTGATGGTTCTCTTACCACGGTAGCTGACCAAGGAGACTTAATGTTATCTCCCTCACTTACCCTGAAAAATGTCCTCCATGTACCACAATTATTTACAAATCTAATATCAATACAAAAACTTACCCATGACCATAACTGTCAAGCCTTATTTAACCCTACTTATTGCTTATTTCAGGATCAGAGATCGGGTAAGAAGATTGGACTTGCTAAGGAGAGAGCTGGATTATACTACCTGGAAGAACCAAACCAATCTAAAAATAGTTGCTATATGTTATCCCTAATTGATAGGAATTCCACTATTTGGCTTCATCATTATAGACTAGGACACCCATCTTTTGATGTCCTAAGACATGTATCCTCAACTTTTCCAGAATTCAGAAAATAAAAATTTTCATTGTGAAACCTGTGAGTTGGTTAAACATAAAAGAACCTCATTTCCAAATAAAAGTGAGAAATGTGATACCCCTTTTTACCTTATTCATAGTGATATTTGGGGACCCTAAAAAATTCCCAATATCTCTGGGGCATGTTGGTTTGTGTCATTCATTGATGATTGCACTAGAGTCTCTTGGATCTATCTCCTTAAAAATAAATCTGATGTTAGCACGATTCTTCCCATTTTTCATTCCATGATCAAAAATCAATTTGGGGTAAAAATTCGAAGATTCCGCTCTGATAATGCCAAAGATTATTTCAACCAAACTCTTTCCTCCTACTTTCAGAGTGAAGAGATCATCCATGAGTCCTCATGTGTTCACACCCTACAACAGAACGGGGTTGCTGAGAGGAAAAACGGTCACCTTCTAGCCTCCACCCGAGCTTTCCTATTTCACTACAATACACCTAAATCCTATTGGGGGGAAGCTATTTTTACTGCATCTTATCTCATAAACCGACTACCTTCAACAGCCTTAGGACTCAAAACTCCAATGAAGACTTTATCCTCCTTTTACCCCAAGTTTCGAACCCATCATAATCTTACACCCAAAATCTTTGGATGCACTGCCTATGTTCATATTCACAGCCAGGAGAGAGGAAAATTAGATCCAAGAGCACTCAAATGCATCTTTGTTGGTTATTCAGCTACCCAAAAAGGTTATAAGTGTTATCATCCACCCACACGAAAAATGCTTGTCTCTATTAACGTTACCTTTGATGAGCAAACCTCCTATTTTTCAAAACCTCATCTTCAGGGGGAGACTGAACTTGAGGAAGATGAACTAGTACCTCTTGACCTTCCTCCACCACCTCAATCCAATCCACCTGAAACCCAAGATAGGGAAACAAATGACTAAACTATCACTAGATTTGGAAATGTTTACTCCAGACGTATAAGCTCAAGCTGTGCTCCAAAGCAAAGCCAAGAATCTAAACCATCTCTTGGAAATAAGGTAAGTTCACCACCACCTCCCCTTTACCCTATAAATAACTCCATATCCTTCAACAACTTCTCATTGTCACACAAAAATTTTCTGGTTACATTAGAAGATATCCATATTCCTAAAGATATTTCTGAGGCCTTATCTGATAAAAATTGGAAAAATGCCATGAGAGATGAAATGCAAGCCCTGGAAAAGAACAAAACATGGGAGAGATCGTCAATCTACCGATAGGGAAAAAAATCGGTCGGCTGCAAATGGGTGTTCTTAGTAAAATACAAAGCTGATGGCACACTAGAGAGATATAAGGCAAGACTGGTGGCAAAAGGGTTCACTCAAACATATGGTATTGACTACCAAGAAATGTTTACGCCTGTAGCCAAAATGAATACTGTCCGAATACAACTGACATCTAGAACAATTTGATGTGAAAAATGCATTCTTGCATGGGGATTTAGAAGAAAAGATATTTATGGAAATACCACCAGGGTTTAAAGAAAAATCTGAAGGTAACAAGGTGTGCAAACTAAAAAAAGCTTTATATGGGCTCAAACAATCACCAAGGGCATGGTTCGGAAGGTTCTCTAAATTCATGCTCCTAAATGGGTATCGACAGAGTCGAGGGGATCATACACTATTCTTCAAACACTCAGACTCAGGGGGAGTCACGATATTATTAGCGTATGTTGATGATATTATTTTGACTGGAAATAATGAAGAGGAGAAAGCTAGTTTAAGGAAAAGTCTTACTAAGGAATTTGGCATCACTTGGTAGACTAAAATATTTCCTCGGAATTGAAGTAGCTCACTCCAGCAAAGGAATCTTCATTTCACAACAAAAATACATCAAAGATCTTCTAAGAGAACAGGAAAACTAGCATGTAAACTAGCACCAACACCAGTAGAACCTAATCTTAAACTGGGGGAAGCTAAAGAAGATCCAGATGTAGATAAAGGGGCCTACCAGAGACTTGTAGGGAAATTAATCTACCTCTCTCACACTAGACCAGACATAGCATTTGCTGTAAGCATGGTCAGTCAGTTTATGCAAAATCCAAAGCAGATTCATATGCAAGCAGTGGACAGGATATTGCACTACCTTAAAGGAAGACCAGGAAAAGGAATTCTCTTTAAGAGAGATCGAGAAATAACCCTAGAAGTATACACGGATGCTGACTACGCAGGATCACCGGTTGATAGAAGATCTACCTCGGGGGTATTGCACATTTCTTGGAGGTAACCTAGTTACATGGAGAAGCAAGAAACAGAATGTGGTGGCAAGATCCAGTGCAGAAGCAGAATATCGAGCTATGGCATTGGGAATATGTGAGCTACTAAGGATCAAGATAATCTTAGAAGATTTAAAGATTAAGTGGGATGAGACCATGAAACTACATGGTGACAACAAGTCAGCAATCAGCATAGCCCACAATCCAGTCCAGCACGACAGAACCAAACACATAGAAGTTGACTGACATTTTATTAAAGAAAAACTAGACAGTGGTCTAGTAAGTGTTGACCATGTATCATCAAAGGATCAACTTGCAGATATCCTTACTAAATGATTGGACAGTTCTGCCTTTCTCCGAATGATTGACAAGCTGGGAATGACAGATCCATATTTCCCAGCTTGAGGGGGAGTGTTAAATCTCAACCTCACGATCCAAAAGAAATCTACGGCTGTGAACAGTAATCCATGGGAAGACTACCTGGATAGCATTAATTCCTTCCATTGATTTAGGAATAATTGTATTCTCATTATTATAGAATTATTTATTTCCTTATCAATACACCTTGTATAGATCTATAAATAGGGAGTAGATTGCTTAATAAAATTCAATCTTTTCCCTCTCAAATTCTCGTTTTTTAACAAGTAATAACGTAGCACGTGTCTTCTAACTAATGGTTTCGCCGCCAAATGACACCGCAGGTAAATGGTTATGACTGAGACTCTCCGAAGGATGGTTTTGCCTCCAAATGATACAACTAAATTGTAGTCACGACCAGAGCCTGTATGTTTCCCAATTGTTCTAAATCCTTGAGTAATGAATCAATAGGGTGTAATCGATAGGACACAAAACCCTTCATTAGCTAAGGTGAACTTAAATATATCTCTTCAGACAAATACTTACCCAAGTCTTTAAGGTTCCTTTATTTGAAGCAACCAATGTCTGTTGATAAGGATCCTTTGGTCATGTTGAGTCGACTACCTTATTTGATTAGGTAAATTAGGGATCATGATGACCCGGGATGACATGACCATAGGATCTTGGTCGAGTTCATTATCATTCCCTCCACCATCAGTTTTAAGTGCATGTTGATAAATTTTTAATTTTCAATATCTAATTTTGCTGCTACTGCACGGTAGACACTACATATCTATTCAACGACTAGCCTTATTGAAAGTTCTCTCTCGTTATTGGGAGGGGTAATTAACTATTAAGTGTTTGCGCTTATAGGAAACCCGAACTCAGGTTATAAAATCCTTGTAAAGTGAGGGAAAAATCTCTAGGTAGTGTCTTATATAAAAATTCAATCTTTCTTATGAAAATTTACCTCAGAACCTGAACTCGTTAAAACTCTTCTCGCTGAAAAAAAAAGAAAGGGCCGCAGAGAGGCTGGGGCGCAAATTTTTAGAGCCCGCATCAATTTACAACAATTTCTATATATTACTAACAAAAATGATCAACCTATTCATATACAAATTGTTGAGGTTGTTTACTGTACATTTCAAGGTAAAAGTCATATGGTCTCCCGATTTCCTTGTAAAATTATTGCTATTGTGTAAGAATTTGATAAACATTCAAACCATAATAATGAAAATATTAAAAAACGAGGATAATGAGCCACTTTATGATGATGATTTGAATACATGCAGAAATTAACAAATTAAAATCTAATTGATTCTAATTCTTAATGATGATTTTAAATATAAACAAAAATCTGTATCTGAATCTGAAATTGAAACTGTAATTAAATATGAAACCTTCAAGCAACTCGGAGAATCCAATTCTAATTCTTTTGGTAATTCAACTCATTTTTTTGAATAAAAAGTAAGAAAGCTTGCAATAGCAGCATTCTCTTGGTGTGCTTTCTGTAATTATTTTGCCTTATGTGTTGAGCAGTTACATAAAGTATATATTATTTTTGAAATCATATTTGTTATACTAGAAGAATGACATATGGTTGCCTTGTAATCTCATTCTAGCGTCTCAAATATTTTCATGAATGTCTGTGATTTAGTTTGTCTATATTATCGATTAAAAAGGCGTTCGAGGCGGCCGCCTCGAGGCGGAGGTGATGTGAAACGTACATGCGATGGAGGAGTTACTTTAAGAAATTAAAGAGATCAATTGGAACTTAATAACCCAAAATAAAATTATCATTTATAATAAAAGAGTGATCCTTAGAACTCTTAGTTTTTAACTCGTTTAGGCAACGAAGAGTGACATCGATTAACCAAACAATTCAAGAAAACACCAAGAGTAATTGTATGCTACGACAATAAACAATAATCCATGATTTAATAAAGAGAACTTTCACCTTTGGAGCCCATACACTCAACTAATCTAGGCTTTGGCGGAAGAAGCGTCTTCACATTAGAACCGAGGTCACTCCGAGGAAGAAGGAACCTTGGATCGTCGTTCTTGGATAGGTAGCCACATTCCACGAACAACTTCTTGGGCAGCGAGTCTTCAACTTGGGAGAACGATTCCCAGCCGTCGGGCCTTTAATGGTCGCTCCCAGAGTGGATGGGACAGCAGCAAACTACCGTGGGAATCTTTGGACAGCAGTTTTGACAGCAGGGACAGCAGTTGGGAGGCCTTCTCATTGTTGTGGATGCAATGGCAAAGGTTGGAATTTTCTGGCTGCAGATTTAGGAGGTAGGTAACTTAATGTTTTCAGAAGTTGGGAAGGATTAAGTGGGGGAGAAGCCAACGCATGAGTCTAGGGAGATTTCAGCCAGCAGCAAGGGAGAATTTCCAATGGGAATTAAATTCCAGAATTGACAGATATGCAAGACGTGGGGGGGGGGAAAGGGAGAAGATCCGTTTCACGTTTCAGATTTTTTGAAATATGGAATTACCATTTAGGAAATCTGAAATTAACCATTTGAGAGGAGACATTAAAGAGGTATTTAAGTGGTGGTGAGGTGGCAATTAGAGAGAGGAGCAATGGGATGAGGTGGCGTTGAGGTTTTAAGTAGGTGGGGACCACTAGTCTTAATTTCAGGATTTTAATAAAATTTGAAATTAAAACTTCAGTTTTTATTTGGGAAGAGATTCCTAAATTACAGCCATTCAATTAGATTGATTTCGAATTTCAAATTCGAAATTTGAAATCCAATTAAATTGAGGGCGTGATTTAGGGAAGCAATTTATGAAGCAATTAATGGCTCATAACCATTTGAATTTCAATTATGAAATTCAAAGGAGGGGAAAGAGGCGGCGGCAGGAAGGGGGGGAAGGGAGCCGACGGGTTGGTGGGCTGGTCGGCGGCTGCTAGCCGGCGGTTGAGCTGCAGGCCGGCGGCCTGAGTACTCCAGGGAGGGGGCGGTGGCAAAAGCAGGGGAGGGGAGGTTGTGGGGAGAATTTTAGGGATCCAAAATTGAAATTCCAACTTCCTCCAAGAGGCTCCAACCCAAATCCACACAACGACGATGAGATCAAGAGCAATAAAAGAAAATAATAGAGCAAGAAAGAACCTAGAACTCACAAAGAGATCTAGCTTCTCCTATGAACTCACTAAGAGATCATGAAGGTTTGCACTCACAAAGAGAACATGAAGTGGCAAATTTTCATTCATCAAAAAACTGAAATTACAATGCATGAGGCCTCATATAAATAGGCCAAAATGAAAAAATAAGAAATGACACAAATGCCCTTCCGGGCTACATAAGCGACTAAATGCCCATAAGGACAAAAGCGGAAAAACATCAAAATAAAATACGCTACTACATAAAATGACAAAATACAAATCATGCTCGTGGCCGTCGATCTCCGGCGTCGAAAATGCTGACGATGTCCTCATCAGGAGGTCGGCGCAAACTGAGGCTTAAGACTCGAACGTCCGGGCGAGGCTTACGCCTTTTTCCATTGAGGCGTATGCCTCAATACGTGAGGCGCTGAGGCGCATCGAGGCAGCGCCTCGAAAGGGAGAAAGTTACCTTCAAAGCCAGCGAGCCAACGAGCTCCCGTTGTTTCTTCCTCTTATCAAAATGTCGTAACTTATGATCCAACAGGAAGGGAAAGTCGTCGAAGGAGCGCAGTTGAACAGCCACAAAGGAGCCAAAGAAGCGATGCGTGTAATCTCTACACCTCCTATGAAGCAACAAAGCCGAACAACAAAGACGAAAAGAGAAGATGAAAGGCAAACCCTAGACGCAGCTAAGTTATTATTGATTAACTTAATTAATATAATTTAAACATTAATAATTAAGCAAATTAATTAAATACTTAGTAGTATAATTAGTAATATAATTATTAATTAAATATTAATATAATTAGCCTAGTTAATATAAATTAAAATATATATATTATTAAATATATAATTAATAGTATTAATAATAATTATTGAGTAGCTTGTATCGCTCAGTACATGCTCGGTACCGAGCCAGTACCGTGGCTCGGTACCGAGCAAGTATATGCTCGGTACTGAGCGGTACATGCTCGATACCACTAGGTACACGCTCGGTACAAAGCCAGTACCACTAAGTACATGCTCGATATTGATCAGTTCATGCTCGGTACCGAGCCAGTACCGCTCAGTTCCGAGCGGTACATGCTCGGCACTGTTAATTACTTTATTTTTATCATTTTTTAGGCTTACGCCTCGCCTCGCTTAGCCAAAACGACTCGATTCCCGATTTTGCCTTTTAAAACGTTGGTCTATATTTTGCAAATAATATGCACTCTATTTATTTGTCTTTACCTACTAGTGCCAAGAAGCCTAATGAAGTTAATTGACAGTTGCAAGGATCTCATGTTTATTTTTCTTTGATTTGCCTTTTAACCTTAGTATTGGTCCTCCTTTTAATGATGCAACCATGATAAGAATATGAAGAACCATTGGGCTTCCAAACTTGTTGCTATTTCTATGGCCAGAGTTTATGGAGATCAAGGTGTGCTTTTGCTTTTGTCTGAGACACTTCTTCTGTTAGCATTTGGAAATACTACAATTGATTTGACAAAATGAAGGTGTCTTCTGCTTTCAAGAGCATCCATCATTTTATTTTTTGGAGAAGAGTTCTTCTTGGACCACTTATAACATTTCCTTCTGGTGGGAAGAACCGGACAACAAAAGAGTTGAGTTGGACCAAGTTTTCATGTCTTTCTTGATCCATTAATTTTGACTAAATTGTCATTTATTTTTTAATTTTTAAAAATATTTTGAATGCAGTAAGCCTAAGGATTGCTTATCCTCAAGAGAAATGCTATACTAGCTCAAAATAATGTGTTGACGAGTAGATATGCTTATTTGGCTAAAAGGGATTGATGTAATAATATCATGCTTATTGTTATTATCTACTATTTTTATAATTCGGCTGTGAACTTACGCCACATGTGTTGGACTGTATCTAGTTATAAATCGATCTATCTGCAAAGCCAGATTCTACCTCATAACAAGGAAAGTAGGAAACTTAATGGTTTCTTATCTTTAGAGTACCAACATTCCTTACGTGGCTCATTTAGCTTTGCAGGTTATGCACCCAATAGAACAAGGCAACAAGGATGCTAAAGATAATTGGTTGGACAAACTCAGATTATGTAAAATTGTCATTCCTCACTATTCATACATACATAGATATCAACTAACAAGTTAATAACCTTGCACAGGAGTTGATAAAGATAATAATAATAATAAAAAAATCATTAGATTTAAATAAGAATTTGACTCTTAATATGACACAATGGAGAAAAAGATTCATATAGTCAATCCCACATAGTGGAATAAAGCCATAAAAACTTTTCTTTGAGTTGAAGTAATTAAAGATTGAGAAGATAAATTTAAATTAAATTATAAATAGTTTTAAATTAGAATTATAAACTTATATATAGACATTAAATAAAATAGCTAACAATCATGATTTAATAGTTAAGCGTTTAAATAACATAGTTGTAGGCTTCAATTTGAATTCAAAATAAAAAATAATGGCATTCATATTCTGATGGTTAAGAATCAATTGAAATATTTATTTTAAAATCAAAGTTGTATCATGTGGCACATTCAACTTTAAAAGTAATTACATTCATGGGAATTTAAATTCAAAATTGTGCCTTGAAGCGGCCATATAATGCACCAAATACCATCCTCTGGAACCACGCACACCAGCTTAGTTTGTATAAAAATTAGGCATCAACCTAGAAACATTGCTATACTGGTTAATAATACCGACTAAGAGTCATGGTTACGAATGTGGTTTCTATTATTACGGTATTGAGCAGTTAGCGTCTTTTACATTTAACACAGATTATTTTTATGTTTGTACAATTTTTTGTGTTTTTAGACGTTCCTTGATTGAAATCTGATATTTGCCGTGTAGGCTTCTATTTGAAATGCAACGTTTATGCCATTTATGCTTTATCTGCGCTATTTATTTATGCTTTTCAATTATTTCTTCTGTAGTGTTTTCTTTTCTGACTTGACTGAAGATGGATAGCTCTTCAGGTTCCCGTCAGAGTGGCTGGAGGGCTGTTATTTGAGTTGCTGGGGCAGTCAGTCGGTGATCCATTTTGTAATGAAGACGATATACCAATTGTGCTTCGTTCTTGGCAAACTCAAAAGTTTTTAGTAACTGCAATGCATGTTAAAGGTTGTGCATCAAGCATAAATGTTCTGGGCATCACTGAAGTGCAGGTAGTTGTAAATGAAGGGAAAGTCACTTAAGCTGATGTTTGTTAACATATTGATGCGACATAAATAATTTTGTACAAGTAATACTTCGTGTTGTCTTGCGTAAGTTTTAATTTTGATAGCATGGTCTTCTGCAGGAGCTACTTCTTGCTGGTGGAAGTGCAGCTCCTAAATCAGTGCATGAGGTCATAGCACATTTAACTTGTCGCCTTTCTCGGTGGGATGATAGGTAACAAAAAATTTTCCAAATTAATTGAAGTTCTTAGTTCCAATCTTCTTGAATTCTTCTTTATTAGAAGATTGATATTTTCCAAAAGATAATCTTTTTTATAGCATTGTTTCAAGGGAAAATCTTCACGAAAGTAAAAAACCCATTTGTGCTTTATTATGATGTGCCTGCCCATTTCAACTCTCTATAGTATACAACAACAATAAAAATTAGCTTTTACCGCACTACGTGGGGTCGGATACATGCAAGAAATTGAAGTTTGATGCTTGCCATTGTTTACTTTAAATTTGAGGCTCTTCAGTATTGTTTAATTAATCAAGGTTAATTAAGTCCAGCTAAAACTCCCAATACCCCAAAATCAAGTTTGATCAATTTGAAAACTTTATTTGGGGCATGATTAATGTTACTATGACCTCATTACAAAGCTAAAGGTCATATTGGCTTTGTTAGGATTTAATTATCCTGATTAAATGCATAATCAATTTAATTAAGGGATTAATGTAGTTCTTGATTAAGCTTAACCTTGATTAACTTAAGAAGATTTTTGCCGCTTGAAACCATGATCAAATAATTTAACATAGGGTTTGATTATTTTTTCTAAACACAACTTCTTGTTAAGCTTAATGCCTATTTAACTTTAATTTAAGGTTAAATGAGCTTTATGATGTTCCTATTAGTCCATTTAGATGGTTGTTTATATGAGTTTATAGACTTTGACCATATATGAAAATAAAAGATGCAAAATGAATCATACTTTATTTTGATGGGTTGGCCAAGCTTATTATTAGTGCTACACCCCTTTCAAGCTACAAGAATTACAAACATTAATGAAATTTCTAATATTACATGTAAGAACTTATTTGTAATCTCAAAATTGCTAAATGACCCTTTTGCCATGTAAACAAAAATGGAAAAAAATAATATTTTGATGTTATTTTAATTTCTTAGGGGTCAAATCAGATTCAATATCTTTTACCCCTTGGCAATACCTCTTTGACCGATGATTGATATAAGATTAACATATTTGTGTTGCTTCATAAAGCATGCTAATATATTATTAAATTTTTATATGAGAAAATGACTAAAATGGTCCCTTGACTCTCATAAAGCATGTTGGTTCCCTTTTGAAGACCTGAGAGATCAAAATGATTTTTTAATATAGTTGAGGACTATTTTAGTCCTTTATAAAGAGTTAATGGACCATTTTGATCCTTTTCCTTATTAAATATATATGCATGCTTAGAAAAATGTATCTAAAAAATAAGACATCCCTTTCAAAACTAGGAAATTCTTATGTATACTATAAACATCCATAAAGTGATGTGTAAAAAATTGATATTCACACGACTATATCGATGTCAATGCTTGTGCACTATTATATATGATATTGTTGACCTCATGAGCCCAAGCTACTCATGTGTGGCTCACTGCTAGTTTAATGATAATAAGTTGTATATTATATCATCTAATGATTTACTAAGTATTCTATTATAGATTAATCATCTAATAGCAATTATAGACTAAGTATTTCACTTAACTTACTTGGAGCTTTGCCCACTTGAAGACAATCTAAATATGCTCATCTCAATATATTCAAGAAGGTACTACTGGAAATGGCTGATTTTTTACTGAAAACTTTATGAAATTAGGTTATTGTTTGTTGGTAAACTTTCTTTTGCGAATTTTGATGAAAATCATTTCGTCAATATTTACCATGTTAGAATTGGTTTTCAATGTTAAATAAATCTATCAGAAAAGGTTATCCTAGCAAATTGTACTGCTGATAATTATTGTAGTGGTACTATTGGACTTTCTCCATTAATTTTCAATTGATATGCCATTAATGGAATATATGCCAGATATTATTAGTTATGAATTGCGGAATCTAGTTCCCTGTGTTACTCATAAAAGAGTGTTGAGGACTGCGATATGCTCCTAAATTCATAAGAAATGGAAGTGAACTGAGCGAAGGATATTATGAATGGATCAATAGGAACAAATATATTTTGATTGTGTTTAGATGGGTGGCGGAGGTCTTTTGAGAGGCCATTGGGTTGCGCACTCAGATGCATCATTGTTACTACCTATGTACCTCTTAGGATAATGAAAACTCACGGAGTTCCTATTAATTTAATATTCACCTATGGGATCTATAACCCCGTGTTATGTTTCCTGGACATCGAGGTAAAATACGCATCGTGATGTCCATGAAGAAATGGATATTATACTTATTGACCTTATTTGGGAATAGTTAGGGATATTCGTCATTATGGAAACATTGTAGCGCCTAGATGCTCCATGTGTGGCAAGAAAAGATGAGTTTGTGGACTCCTCATGAACTAGTTGAGAACTCTCTGTGTATTGGATTAGTTTGTGACTTTGTGTGCATGGAAGAGAGGATTAGTCACTTCGATGAAAGGAATTGGAGATCTCTCTTGAAAGAATATGTAAAGATAGGCTGTTGAGAAAATATACCAAGTTAAGTCACTGAAAGAACACTAAGACACTACCCAGAGATTTCACCCTCATTTTGCGAGGACTTTATGATCTGAGTTCTGGTTTCCTATAGGCGCAAGCCCCTATAGTTAATTACCCCTCCCAGTAACGAGAGAGAACTTTCGATTAAGGCTAGTTGTCAATCAGATACGTAAAAATATGTGTTATCTGACATATAGTAGCAGCATGGGATTGAGGATTGGGAATTTGGAAAGTTTGATATTTAAAATCAGAAATTTCACCATCTCATACTTAAAGCGGATGGTGGGGGGGAATGGATGATGGACCTGATCAAGATCCCATGGTTCCATTGTCTCGGGCCATCGTGATCCCTGGTCTACTTAGTCAGAGGAGGTAGTCGACCCAACCTGACAGAATGATCCTTGTCGGTAGCCGTAGGTTGTTTTGTTCAGGGGACCTTGTAGACTTGGGGCGGATGTTTGTCTAAGGGGACAAATTTGAGCCACCTTAGCTAACAGAGAGCTTTGTGAAATATCGATCATATCCTATTGATTCATATCTCAAAGATTTAATGCCACTAAGGAATGTATTGGCTCTGGCCATAATCGGTATTTCGTGGTGCCATTTGGCGGTAAAACCACTCAGTTCAGAGAGCCCCGGTCATAACCGTTTATCCTGCGGTGCCATTTGATGACAAAACTGTTGGTCAGAAGACATGTATCACGTTCTTACTGGCTGGAGATTATTTGAGAATGGATTCTAGTGATATTTTTGACTTGGCATTAGCTGCATGTGAGCTGAAATTATATTTGAATTTGTCCACCTCGGCAAATTATTGTGGAGGGTGGATGGATTTTGCTTTAAGTGTTGATGGATTTATTTTAATTTTAAATATTTTTGGATTTTTGGGATTTTGGGATGACATTTTGGAATTATTTATAAACCCATCCGGTTGAGATTTTTATTCAACATGGACATCTTCGGGATGTTTGGGATCATTCTTGCTAACTGATTGAACCTTATTGACTATGTCAACTTGTCGATAAAGGATCGAGTTTCGTAGGCTTTATGCCTTTGTTAGTGAATTCTTATTGTTATAGGTCTTGAAGGCCTAATATGAATGTATTAACATAAATATACCGGTTGCCGCAACCGTATATTTTTTTGATGGTTTGAACCCTGTCGATTCCTATTGATCCATATAGAAGGATCGGGTTCGAACTTGAATTCAATTATTGACCCGTGCAACATCCCTAGACGTCACGTATGTATTTATAACACGCTCGTCGGGGCCCATGCAGGTGGCGATTGTATTTACCCCTTTAGTGTACCTATGTGCATATATATTACAGTGCATGTGCGAGGATACTTTGAAATATTTGCAACCGCCATCTGTCCATTTGCATGAATGCTGCGGATCTGGTGATGTGTTGTAGTAGCTTCTTGATTGAGTTGTTTGCTGCTTTATACAGGTAGACTATTGTGCACTACTTACTGCTTTTTTGTAGGTGGATCATAGAGCACTAATGAATCTTCTACTTTGGATTGTAGATACTTATAGTCATCGTAGTTTCTTTCATATTTATCCACAGACAACATGTTGAATGTATGATGAATCTTCTTCTACTACAAATAGCTTGTGAATGTCTTTGTGTTTACTGCATTCTGTATGCATTTTGCCACGATGATTTGTATATGTGTGGGTGTCCTGTATATGTAGCAGATATTTTGTCTTTTACTCAGGCGATATGTTGTATGTATGCATATAATTGGCCGTATGGAAGATCTGACATTTACTGCAATTGCTCGTTATATTTATCTTTCTACATCATATAACTGAATTATTCATACTCGATTTCCCAAATATCTTTGCTTGAATGAGCAAAAGTGTTTATCATTCCACGATCTATAATTATCTTGCTATGTTTCCGCCGGTGTTGCTTCAAGAGTTTTGGCAAATATCTTGCCAATTCACATTTGAAGAAAGTATCATTTTGTCTTTAAAAACAATAAAATAATATTATTGTATATTGAGACAGCATCAATCATTTTCGTCTTTATATAATTCATATATTCATTTGGAAGAAATCACTGTCTTTTCATGCATACTCACACTGTATCCCATAATTTGTTTGTAAGATGTAAATTTTCCTTCACTACTATTGATTAAATATAAGTT